>OX101786.1:40921899-41439586 GCA_944452715.1 Ophion slaviceki
TATGAGCCTTAAAGGTCTTTACTTGGTCTCCGTACATGGGCCATAGTTTTAGTCAAGCTTTCTACCGTGCCATTCCCTAATAGGTGCTCGTTCTAGTTCTTTTATGGAAATTCCTACTAAGGAATCTACAAATAAACTCTTGAAGGCCTCCAATTGGATTTTCGTGATGCCCTGTCGATTTTTAGCAAGGGAAACGTCAAGCTGATGACCATCGATTTGCTTGTCGGCAGTGACGAAAGTTCTCGATATACACCAGTCGTATGAGAAATATATGCAGTTTCGAGGGTTAAAGTCGAGATTTCAAACGCTTAAATGACGCTATTCCTAAAATATGTTTTCCATGGCAACTGTCGATTCGTTATGAATATTTGTTGGAGGAAATGGTTGCTAAAAGACGGAATCCTAAATTGTGAATTCTGATGACTAAATTTCATGTGGTCAGACTCAATATGCCCGTATGAATAACAAACAGATAGCAACTAGAAATTTAGGATTTATCTCATGATGTTAAAGTTTCTACATTGTATAGGCAATCTCAAAATGACCGGACATTTTAATTTATTAATAAAAACGTATTATTTATTTGAGAAGGACAAATATTTTTATTTTAATATAAGGTACAAACATGGAGATTGTGTGTGAAACACAATATCCGATAAATGGCCGCCTCGTCCCAGTTTGCAAACGTTCACTCTTGTGGCGAAATTTTCAATAACATTTTGACATAATTTCGGATTATTTTCATTAATGGTGCCTCCAATTGCTTCCTTGAGCTCCGGAATGGTCTGTGGGTCATTGGCATCCACTTTTGCTCTCAGAAAACCACAAAGAAGGACGTCCAATCGCGCCAAAACGCACGATCTTGGTGGCCAATTCACATGGCCACGGCGCGAGATAACACGACCATGAAACTTCGTCTGCAATAACTGCATTGTTTCGCACGCAGTGTGGTAGGTTGTGCCATCTTGTTGAAAGAATGTCTTCTCAGTCCATGCCCTTCATGTCATTTATCGGATATTGTGTTCCACACGTAACTTCCACGTTTGTTCCTTATATGGGGGCGTACGCAAATAACGTAACGCAAGTGGGCGGGGGGGGGGGTCTGGCCAGGCGTTACGGTCTACGTACATGGGGGGTGGGGGCACGATTTGCGTTACGTAACGATTTTAGAACTGCCAGAAATAGCAAAATTTCTGCATGTTCAAGTTTGGAATTTAAAACTCGCGCGCAATTTTACCGCGGAAAGTTGACAGCTTTCCATACGAAATGTCAATTAAGGGGGGAAGTCACTGTGCAAGCACTTGCACAGTAGCTTTTCCCTTTGCACACTTTCTCAGGCAAAATTTCAAAAAAAAATTGTTTTTTATAATTTTTGAAAGTACATATACTCAAAAATATGTTGACAAAATTTTCAGTCACGAGTACGAAAATTGACGGAGTTACAGTCACTTTAGTGAGAACAGGTAGCGCGACCGGCTAGTGCCCTCAATCCCTACAGGTTTGGCATCGTTCATAATAGATGCAGTGCAGGCTCTTATCATTTTGTGAAATATAATGAAGATGAGGAACTGTCATATCGCCCGCGACCAGATACTTTAATGTAAGTATCAATATTCCAGAATAAACATAACTTTATATCAAGAAAAACGGAACGAAAACTTTGAACGCGTTTTTCCCGTAACTACTTTTTTCGACCTTGTCCCAGCGAATACTCAAAACTTATCAAGCGATTTTAATTTTTTTCGTTTAACATTTTGTTAATCACAGTGACTAGGGTTGTACGTAGCCGATTTTTTAAATTTTGATAATTACTTTTATAAAGACTGCTTGAATTGAAAAAAGAGCCTTAAAAATAGAAGACAAAAATGTCCAAACTGTCGGTATTTTATAAAAAAATAAAATAAAAGAACGGCTACGCATAACGATAGCTATATTTGTATAGATGTCGAAAAATTGTCGAGTTTTTATTTACAGACAACCGTTTATAATGATATCGATGGGATAATGAAGAGAATTTTTTTTTTCGTCATCAAATGAAGGCATATATCTCAGTTCATATTAAAGTTTTTTTTCATAAAAAGTGGTATAAAACGACTAGATGAATATATACTTCACAAGATAAGTATAAACTCGTTCCTTTCATAATTAGTTTTCTCTATGAAAAAAACCGTAATTATTGACGACAAAGCACCCGTTACGTAACGGAAAAGAGAGGGGGGGTTCCGCCCAGGCGTTACGGTCCCGTTACGTAGGGGGAGGGGGGAGGGCAAAAATAGAGAAATTTGCCGTTACGTAATTTGTGTACACCCCCTATCGAAATAAAAATATTCGTACTTTTCAAATGAATAGTACGTTTTATTAATAAATTTAAATGTCAGGTATTTTTGAGACAACCTTTATATTACTAAGGCCGAGTTTCGATGGATAAATATTTGAAATGTGGTCTCGTAATTTCACTAAGAACAGCGATAAAAAGCTTTCTATTATCAATAGAATGAAATGGCTTTCGATTATCAATAGACCGAAGATCACCAAAACAAGCGCGTTACAAATACTTTAGATGCTTTTGATGAAATGCAATTATTCAAATGAATAAACTTAGTGGCCAATGGTAACGGTTGTGATAAAAAAATAATGAGATTAACAGCGAAATCAATATTGTTAAAGGTCGTGACACGAGATCTAAAATTCATATCTTCAAAACTGACGGATACCAATTTTCAATAATTTTCTTTCGTTTTCCAATCCACCGTGCTGTATACGCCATTCACAATTTCCAGATTCTTTCGTAGTTTCCATGTGTATTGATTCCTAAACCTTCTCACTCGTTTTCCGCTATGTTGAGTGTATGAGCTTAGCGATTGAATTAGAAATCACCGCCTGGAAAGAATGTATCCTAAAATATCATTCGAATATCGATATAATAACCGATACCCCTTCAATTATGAAAATGAAATTCGATTGAACGACCGATAACAATATGGCGGTAATGATTTGAATAATCATGTAACGCGAACTGATTTGTCAAAGAGAAATCAAATTGATTGACGATTGAATGAAGAAAGAAGAATAAAGGAGAATGAGGAGATGATGACGCGAATCGCGATTAGGCGTCACGCATAATGGGACAACCATCCAATTATTTGAACGACACCCGACAAAGAACTGATTCAACTCACGCTTCTCTCCCTTTCATCAACCGTGTGAAGGCGATGAAATAGCATGACAGCATTAGGGATATACCGGCAGAACAGTCATGTCGAAGAAAATAAATTTTGTCGGCCAAAGCTACCGAATTAATTTGCTATCGAGTGTAAAGGCAATGAAAGGATTGCTATATTTACCCAAGTATGAAGATAACCCAAAAACTTGTACGAATACAAAGAAAAAAATATGTTGATTTTTTTTCTAGTCCGACCGTCTTTGGCTTATCATTACGAATGTTGTCGCATATTCGCTGTTCTACCGAACAATAAATAATCGATGTTGAAGTATGTCTCATTATCTCAGTATGATTAGATATTTAGTAAGTAATTTACGTTTTACACATACGTACATGCTCGTATTTACCTAAATATAATCGTCTTATAACGTTGAGTACAATACACTGCCGCCCTTGGAATGGATGGTATCGCACAGATCCGAAGCAGCCTTAACGGGTTATATGCAGATAGAAATTTCAAAAAATTGATTTTTTTAAATTGCATATTCGGAATGTACAAATATGCAAGTATATTCCTTGAAAATTTGTAATCGATCCAGCGAATATTCTCGGAAATACACACATATTTGTAAGGACGCTCGGAGCGCGTCTCCGAGCGTCCGAGAAACTTCAAACGCGTTTTTCTCAAAACAGTGTTCCCAAAGTCGGTGAGCACGATTTCTCAAAAACGGCTCAACCGATCGGTCTGCATTTTTAACACAACCTTGTCAGATATAGTCTTCAGGTATTGATCGAAGGAATAAGATTTCCGATAATTATTTCCATTTTTTTCAACGATTTAACGGAAAAAATTTGGTCGAAAATCGAAATTGTTTCTTTCCGAAGCCACCATTTTGTCAAAAATTAAAATTTCGACTATTCCTTCGATCAATACTTGGATTCATCTATCCCCTAAAAGAATCTTTTTGGTTTTTTCATTTTAGATAATCCAAACCGGAGATACTTTGCTCACCGCCGGACACTTTTTTTGGGGACCTCCAGGAGACTTCCTACAGGAGCAATGTTAATGAATATTTTTGAAAATAAAAAATGCCAATCTAAAGCTAAAAGATGCCACTACATTGCCTAATACTTTTCGTTTTACCAAAATGAAATCCTTTACCAGAAAAAAATCGTGGAAAAACGACTTTTTTGGCCTTGCAACTGCGTATATCGCCTTAATGATTTGGCCGAAATGGAAGATGGCTGGATCAAACGGCGAGGGAGGATAAGGTAAGACGAGGAAAGGAAAAGGAACACAAGGGATGGCGAGGGAGGACGAAGGATTGATGGCGCGGGAAGGTGAGGCAACGCGAGAGGAGGCAAAGGCGGGTGCGCAGGGGAGGCTTTTATCTTCCACTCTATACAACTTTCTTATATAGATTTCAATTTTGCATTCAAAATCAATTGTCAATTTTCCAGTAATAATTAACCTATTAATCGTTTTAATGCTCCATATTATGAGACAATGCCTATCTATTCTCTCATCTTGTTCAAATTTGCATTTTCGTGCAAGTCTGTTATATTTTTAGCTTTCCTCCCAAAAGCATTTAAGCAATGATCAATGAAGTCCTCATAGGTAGCCCCGGTAAACAATTGTAAAAATTGGGACTAGCACCAATTTGTACGATTGTGTCTTCAAAAATATCAGGACCGTCAACGCATGTGACGAATGTCCCTATAGGGACCTATAAAGAACTCCTATCAAGAGACGCGGCAGCGTTTTGACGCCGAGTAATAAAAAAAGAAAACGTTTACCCCACTGACGAACACGCCGCGTACTCTTTATACACTAACATAGAATTTCATCTGTCACTTTTGAACTTTGAATCGACGCCACGCGAAAACGCGTCGACGAATCGAAAATCTGATGACATTTGACAAGCGTAATGTGATTTTCCCTGTCGTTTGGTTCACCTTATTTTTTTTTATCCGTCCACTCAATCCCGAGATCTCATAATTTTCGGCCGAATTTCAACAATCAACAATCAACAATCAACATTTTTTAGCACCGGAAATTCGGATCAGTGCCAAAAAAAATTGTGATTCTCAAAAGACGAATAAAAGGTGGTAGATTTAGCCTTCAATCGATTTTTGGCAAAAACCACAATTTCGATCATTCGGAACACAATGAAAAAAAATCGCAGGGGTTTAAACTTTTGAGGGATTTTTTAGAATACTTTGAGGTCATAAAAAAACCGATAATTTTTTTTATCTTTTCGATATTGGCAAAATAATCCTTAGTTAAAAGAATATTCGTGAATATGCCATTTTTCACGTTTTTTAAATTCATTTTCCCGCCTAAAAAAATCTTGATAAAAAAAATGATAAAAACATCTTATAGAGAATACTTCAAAGGTTCCAAAACCCTCTGGTTTTTTTCTGTGCGACCATTAATCTCCGAGTAATCAGACATCAAAGTCAAAAGTGTCATTTTTGCTTTGAACATCGATAACTCAGCGAGAAAAAATTGTATAGAGCGCTCCCACCACTCAAATTAAAGGGGAAGAATCCAGCTAGACGATCCTTTCAATCCGATCATTCAAAAAAATTTATTAAAGTCCATGCTGACTGTGAAAGATGAGCAAAAATTTTGAGATTTTTTTTTACTTTGGTTTATTGATGGCTACTAAAAATTGGCTGATGCGAAAAATGTTTGAGCTTAAGAGCTCAAAACTAGAGATTCACATCTTTAATTTGCTTTTTTATTTTGCTGTACGACCATTTTTCGAGGAGTTACAGCTATTTGAAAATGACCCTAAAATTGGCGGACTTTTTCAAAATCCTTTAATTATTTTGCCTAGTGGTGTGTGTGTGTGTGTGTGTGTGTGTGTGTGTGTGTGTGTGTGTGTGTGTGTGTGTGTGTGTGTGTGTGTGTGTGTGTGTGTGTGTGTGTGTGTGTGTGTGTGTGTGTGTGTGTGTGTGTGTGTGTGTAATATAATATGTTACAGAGTGGGGCGTTTCAGAGTACAGATCTGTCTCTGATCAGAGAAAGATCAGAGACAGCTCTGATCTTTAGTCATGGTTGGAGCGTTTCTAAGCGTGAAAGAAACGACCCGTTTAGGACGAATAAAAAAATTTAAGGAAGGTTCCGGATGTCGCAAATTTCCGATTCAAAGAATTAATCGAATACGAAGGACAAACGAGCCCTTTTTCTAAAAAAAATCTCCAAAAAATCTTCACAATTGGGAATAGGATGACAAGCAGTACATTGAGCTCATACCCTCAGAACCATTTACCCGGGGAAGAATAAAGCGGCAAAGCATGGAATTGGCTTGCATTGACCATAGGTAAGAAAAAAAAGTTTATTTTCAAATATGAAAAGTTTCTTTCGAGTACTGTTTCAGAAACAAAAACTAATTTTCAGGCAATAAAAAGTGTGAGCAATAAAAATAAACTTTTCATTGTTCATCACACAACGAAAAACGTATACCCATAGGTTTCGAGGCGCTAAAATAGAAATCCAGGATTTTGGCTTCGCAGTCTCTAAAGGTATAAAATGTTGATTGTTTTTAGTTAATGTAAGACAAATACATATTTTTCGCTTTCCAGTGCCTATTTATATGAGCATTTCATTGTCGATCTTCAAAATCAACATTTTATATCTTTAGACACTGCGAAGCCAAAATCATGGACTTCTTCGCAGCGATCGGAGACATCAAAAACCTCAAACTTCTAGATATAGAGAAAAAAACCAGTATATGAAATTTTGCCCATATCAAACGAAGGCAATAAAAAAATTACATTTCCATGGATATACATTTTTAATTGCTTTCAATTGATGTGAGATAAATTTAAGAATGCGCTTCTCTATATCAAGTGTCTCCGATCGCTGTAAAGAAATCCATGTTTTTGGCATTGCAGTCTCTAAAGATGTAAAATGTTTACTGTTTTTTGTCGAAAAGCAAAAATCTGTATTTGTCTTACAGTAACTAAAAACAATCAGCATTGAACTCGACAATAGTTGTTCAATTTAATTGTTGTCCAATTCAATTGTCCACTTATAGTAATTGGAAACAATCAACAGTGATTTTGAAATTTACTTCTCTTTGGACTGAAGATAAAGGAAATAAGGATTCGTTCCCTTCTAAAATGATATGAGATCCCTTTTCAAAACTTTCAAAAAGTAAAAGATGTACGCCCAGTAATAAAAAAACGCCCTCAAAAACATTATGGCTTATTTTAATTTATAAAAACATTCTGATTTAGAGTAAGTCCGGGGGAGGTGGTCTCACGGGAGAGATGGACAATAGATAAAAGTTCGACTTATCGTAGATATATGGCATCCATCATAATCTAGTTCTCTTTGTTTCGTAGCTGGCAACAAATGATATTCAGTATTTTCAGCGAAAACAAATTAAAAAGAGAGTAAAGCCCACTTTGTTTTTTTTTTATTACACGTGCAATACAAGATAACGGGTTGTCATATTAAGTGGTTACAAAAAGGTTTTGAAAAAATGGCTTGTTTTGTACATTTATTGTGAAGTAATTATTTTTTCACGTATTCTAACCTTAAAATGAAAACACAAATGACGTGTTCCTACTATTAATTCATATGGCCATGTCTCTTGGACAATTGGGATAGATGACCTTATTTTTTCTGGGAGAGATGGCCACAAAATCTTTAGTAATTTAGTAATTTCAGAATATCTTTAATCTAAAATGTTTTCTGCAGATGCCTAACAACTACGTGGGGAAGGTGGTAGCTGCTCGAGGTACCTGAGAATTTTAACGGTACCGAAAACGCATTCTCGATTTTTTTGTAGTTTCCGCCTTCTTCCATACGACGGCAGTATACTCCTAGACCATACGATACTTGAAATCTTATTTTATTTACATAACTTTGAAAGTTATATAAAAATAAAGACTTGATCACATGACCATTACACATTGCTAGCGAAAAAATATATATCTCTATTTTACTGCCTGACAAATATTTGATGGTTTGAAACGAATACAGTAGAATATTTATTGGCAGTGGTTCGACATACACACCGATGTATGAATGTTACCCTATCCGAATCACACTAGCGTAAGAGACAGTAAATTCCATCGTTAAGGGGCTATACCAGTGTGACACTTTCAAAAAAATCGATTTTTTTTGTTGCCTTTTTCGACAGTTTATACTTTCAAGAATATCATTTATATCATCTATATCAATATCATTTTATCTTACAAAAATCGATAGTTAAATCTTCAAACGCGTTTTTCTCGAAATGAGATTTTTCAAATTTGCCGACATTGTAACTGAAAGAGCAATTATCCGAAAGACTTGAAATTTGACCTGAGTACTCTTGAATATATTTACTCTACAATGACGTAGGATATTGATTGGATGAAAGTTGACGATTTGGCATTGAAAAAAACGACTATTTTATAGGCAACAAAACAGACTTTTTTATAACTACGCCATTTTCTTAGATTTTGATATTTTTCTAAAATCCTACGACGTTGTACAGGAAATACCTTCCAGTTTAACGACATTTTTTTCCTTTTTCGGTGTCAGCTACTCAATCGGCAGGAATCATATCAGCAGTGGAGGAACTTTTTTTTGGCGCCTCCAAAGGCAGCGCATAAGTCGCTTGGATCTTAATATTTTTCTATGAAAAAATTATATAATATAGGTCAAATATAGCCAAATATATTCTTAATTTTCCGAAACATTTAATTGAGTACTTTTCTTCCAAAAAGTTCCCGAAGATCACCCATATTTTCAGCCTTCACACTGGTATAGCCCCTTAATATCCCCAGCGGTTGATGTGTCGCTTAAAATTTTGAATAATATTTATACCGTTGCAATAGTCATTTTTTCAGGCGGTAGGATCGAAAAGTCTTCCCGAGCTGTTTTTCTCAACCATGTACGCCAGAACGTTGCACAGCATTCCCAGTGTACTTGTGTGGTACATCCGTTGTTTTATTATATAATGGTGATAACAATTTTTCTGTTATAATAGTAATACAATGTTTTTCAATGAAAATAAAATATTTGGAAAAATATTATTCCTAAGGTTTAAAGGCTTTTTACATAGTTTTGTATACAACATTTCTAGTAAACCGGCTTGGCTGGTTTAAAAAATGTTATCTCACTTTTTGTACATTTGATTAATTTATAAAATAGATTAAAACCATTGCTTGAATTAAAATAAAAAATAATTATGAGGTAAATTAGAATTTTTTTACAAGTCAAAATAATCGATAATGTTTTTGAGGTTTTTTTTTATTACTGGGCATTCATTTTTTACTTTTTACATGATTTTAAAATCATGTAAAATGCATGGTGTTTTGAACCATATTTTAGCTATATTTTATATTTTCCCGAGGTAACAATAATAATTCATAGCCATAGTTGTTTCCAAAAGGATAGTACTGCTTATTGATATTTTAGCAGTTGCATAACTGGAGTCACATGTTTAAGCACAACCACCAATCTTACAAGCATACGGTCATTATTCAATGCTTAATACTATTGTAGGTTTTCATAAAATGGATATTCCCTGACACTGTAAAAACTTACTTCCCCAAGATCCTAACAGTGAACAGGACTGAAAATCATATATATTAACGGTGCCTGTGAGGGTTTGAATTTTTAATACAAAAATACATGTTCTGCTAAGTTATTACATAATTATTTCTCAGGCTTAGGATATTGGTTGGAAAAATTTGAAACTTGGCACACATATTGTGGTTTTTCCAGTAATAATTGTCATTATTACTAGCTTTGCAATGACAAGGGTGGTATTTACATATATATAAATACCACCCTTAATCATCACACATAAATGCATTAATCATCACAGGAGGTCAGTGAATGAAGAAGTATCAAAAAAAATCATCGGAGGTAGAACTCTCAGTTACGGGCTTTATTTTATTTTGGATGTATGAAATATTCTATACATTTAGTAGACGGGCATTGATCTCTTGAACCATCACTCGAATACATTTCTATATTATCAAACCTTTTACAATAGTTAATAATTATTTCGAGGATAATAGATAGGCAAACACGCCACCCAAATTCCATCTTTAGATATACTTTCGCTTATAATTGTGTTAACCATATTATGATTGTGATGTCAAAAAACTCTAGGCAATTTCACTATCTCCTCTTTTACCATGGGAGTTTTTTGTAAATACCATGGACTTTTGTCTCAGTGTACACCCCCTCGATAGTTCCTTTGATCGTTTTATATAGGTGGAGCGGCTTATTTGAATTGCAGTCCGAATAAAAATATAATGAATCAAAAATCCAGTAGTGCAGTATTTAATAATAACACTTTTTGACTATCACAGAGTGTTTCAACTAATGTTTTAACACAGTGTGATTTCACTAATTGATATGTGTGCGTAGTATAGGCAAATATAGGCAGGTACGTGGGTTCGATTACATATATAGGCGCCAAATATCTTTCAATAGTTGATCCTAGGACGTCAGGGAATGATGAAACATTATAGAAAATGATTGGTATTCTCTTAGTGGAGAACTTTATTTTATTTTGGTATTATGAAATATTCTTTGCATTTAGTAGACGTGCTGTGTTGCTTTGAACTAACACGCATGGAGAGCGTCCATTTGAACAACGCTGGATTAAACGTGTCTAAATGAGCGACAAAATTACACGCCTGGAGGTTTAAAACAGCGCACTTACTTTACACAGTGATTTTACCAAAAGCCAATGGTGTTAATATCCATTTCATTAAAAAAAGAATAATAAACGCCGAGGTGTTCAGGCTAGCAAGCCGTTTCACGAATAACGTTTGTTTTTCTTTTTTCCAAAGTGGCCATTTTCCGAAGCCTCATACCGGCTATAAAGATCACGTGGCAGGCAATGCCCTTGTGAAGAAGTGGCGAACATGAAATATTCCCGAGTCTCCTGTCTTATTTCATACGAACCGCTGAAACTTCGTGTTCCAGGCCACCGTCCGTATGAAGTGTGTGCCTTCAAGTTCTCTGAGAAACGAGAAGAAGAAAATCCATAATTTTCACGATTTTCGAAACGAAACCGCTTCCAACCAAGCTTACAACGAGCGACTGTTGAAAATGATTCAATGCTCTCCACGCAATAACAGCACATATTTCCCAACTTCTACTACATTTCGCGACCAAACTCGAAGGACCATCTTTCACATAACACGAAACTTCTGCCCACACGACAAAATCTCCGATTAATCGAAGCATTTTACAGAACAGTTGTGCAACAAAAAAATTACGCGTGCACCAACATGATAACCCTTCATAAATCAGACACCCGCAGTCATTCCAAAATGCATACCATGCACACGTTCCACTCTGCGTAACTTCGCGCTTCATTAATCACAACATGTTTGCTTGACGTTATAATCAGGGCAAAAATTTCCCTCCACGTGTTAAACGAAAAATGCCGCTAGTTCCCTCCTCGCGCGTGTTTTACTTTTCATTTTACGTGACTCCCACACCTCCGATAAAAACAAATCACCGGAACCGCAGACGCGACAGAATATTCTTCGTCATATGAAATTCAACGTTAAATTGCCGTTTGAAAGGTGAATATATATTTTTCACTGCAACGAATGATCGCGAGAGAGGGGAAAAAGGATGAGAAACGGAAAAGGGAAATAAGAGGAAAAGAGTTGAGCCAAAAATTCACACACGTCTCTCGAGACGCAAGCGGTGAGTTGCGAGTGATTATTACGCGATAAGGATAAGACGTGGCCCAGGCTTGAGACTTTAAGTTCGTTGTACCTGCACCTTGGCGTTGGACGAAACTTCGCTCCTTCCTCGTATATAATTAATTACACTGCCACCCTCGATAAAATGAGGCGACACTGCACTACTTGTGGCATTAAGGATATATCGTTGGCGAAAGCGTGCAAACGAGAATGAAACCAATGGAACTCACACTCAGCCATTATGCACCCAAACAATGCAGGGAAAACTCGGTGGCTAAGAATGACGGGGCTCGGGTGACTGGTGGAGAGGCAAGGGGCACTTTACGTTTCTATTTCGTCACGACGCCTGAACGTACTCGCACGATCTTACAGAAAGTTCGTTATGCATGTACACAACACCGACAAAGATAATCAGACCCTACTCCTCTCCCATTATTTCCTGACAAGTGACTAATCTTACGCGGCTAAGTAACCGGTCCGTCAGACGTGCGATTATATGCAACTTGAATGAAGAAGGACATCCATTGTATCAAAAGTCATTCCGACTAAATTTGCCGAGAAGTCAGTGCACCAAAGTAGATACAAATTAGACAATTAAATTCAATTCGCATGTGTGGTTTCTTTTAATTAAAGGATAGATTACAATTATTGCCGTATCACCATGGGTGTTTGAAAATATGCTGATTGTATTTATTGCCGTAGAATGACATTTTAAACGGTTTTTCATTCAAGTTTGTAAACCCTCTATTCTTTCAATCAAGACTTAACAACTTGAATAGAATACGCGATGCCCATTTAAACCCTTCACGTCGTTGGGATTAATTATATTCATGAGGAAATCGTCAAACACTGCGAATCTTCCAAAATATAAGTTTACGTGATTTTCAAACCTTATGAATCGTTAATAAATTATTTGTTATCGGACAAAATCACAAGAGAAATGTTAACATAGTTAAATTCGACGACAATGATTTAGTGTTCTCATCTAGCAGAGTACACGTGGTATCGATCAAATCAATACATAACATTTTTTTTTTTTCGTTCGTCAGATTATAAAAAAGCCGAAGATTCCAATTTCATTCGTTCTATAATAAAAATGGCTGGCTCTAACTACGGAAACATCCCCAATAATTGGTTTCCAAAATCATTACCGGACACCTTTTTCTCAGTTTTGTAAACTCTCGGTTTCCAAACTTCATTTCGGGCATTCTTTTACAAACTCATATGTAAAACGTTGATTAATTAAGAGCTTTCAGTTTAATGATTTACAGACAAGTTCATTTTTACGTTACGGAATTTTTGCTTTGATTTGTGGGTTTTTTTACCTGGTGCCGGGTCGTTGAGCGCACTAGCCCACATCGCGAGACAAAGGATCGGAATCGCGAAAACGAGCATTGCGACGTTCACGACGCGCGAACGTCAACTAAGGGCTGCATACCCTCGTCGGGAGACTCACCCTCCGGTTTACCGTGTGGCTGAGCTCTCCCGCCAACACAAAGCGCATGCGTCGCTGCGTTTCATTCGGAAACAGGAAAATAAGAGAGAGAGAGAGAGAGAGGGGGGGAGCGGAAACAAGAGAAAAGTAAGAACTATTTAATGTCCAAATCGCGTAAAGGCGAAGTAATTACTGTCATTATTTGTGGTATTTCAAGTACTTACTACTCCACTGAGGTAAATGGCAAGTCTATATAAACGTCTCATAGCGATACCTTTCGCCGTTTAACAATCGCCTGACCCACATCCGTTCACTGCCACTTATGCCTCTCGGGCTCGGTTCGAGAACCAGATTAAATTTACGTCGGATTGAAATACTATTGCTGGCTTCTCTTGTATCGGCCCAAGCTTTTGTACAACGTTGTTAACGTTCGCAAATGCCTTACTTCTCGCACAGGCTTCCACCTGCTGTTATAATTTATTGTATAAGCTGGCGAAAATAAATACATGAATCGTTAATATCCATAGAAAATTATCTCTAGTTTAATTACATTATAAACCTCTATTTAACGTATGAAGTGGATGGCTAAATAGACATAATGTATTTTATGGCAATCTTAAATGACACCAATGTGGACATTTTGGCCCAGGAATATTTACGGGATCACCGCATACAGAACTTAAAGGGTCTTCTCACTTTAGACGCTAGAAAACAGGCTATGTTCATGCTCCTTTCTGATAGGTTTATATTATAGATATTGATATAAAAGTTGTTACGCTTAATAAATACACTTTCGAAATACATTTTTTTAATGTTATTTATTGAGGCACGATTTATAGACGAAAATGGTAGTTAAAAAAGTGTCCTTAAAAAATTGTAGATCTGCACTGTTGATGAAATCTCGGAGTTGGATCATCCGAAACAAAAAAATCAAACGGTTTCAGATTCTGGCGCTATAGCCATTAACAGATATGTTAATGGCTATAGCGCATATCATACGATTTTTGATATATGCAAAAATAACAAAATGGCGGTCATTTATCGAAAAAAAAACGTATTTTCACCGTTTTTTGCAAAAAAAATAGTAAAAATAAAAATTTTAAAAAACCTTGATATGCGCTATAGCTATAGTTATAAAGAATATGTGGTTAAAATTTCATAACGATCAGTTCCGTAGTTTTGAAGATTTTGTCAACAAGCCGCCGAAAAACGTTGTTTCGAAAAAAACGCGTTTAAAGTTTGTTTGGGTTACATAAATACATAACAACTTATTTTTTGTGTATTTATGTATCGAAAGTGTATCTATTGAGTGTAACAACTTTTATATCAATATCTATAGTATAAACCTATCAAAAAAATTCATGAAAATAGCCTTTTTAGCGTCTAAAGTACGCCTCAAGGGGTCTTCTCCCCTTGAGACGTACATGTATGTGGCTCACTGAAAAATGAGGCCCTGTTTGGGATTTTTTGTTGTTGAGAATACTAAAAAAAACCAAACTGAGGTTTGAAGAGTTGAAGAATGTGTTGACGAATAAAAATTAAAGAAATAAACATATTGTTATGAAAACGAATCCAAAATAGCGTCTCAGTCGTCGCGACATTAACAATAAGAGCGTTTTTAGGCTCTCTGCGAGAGGGAGCCAAACTAAAAAACAATGAGCACCTACAACAATGAAAAAAATCATCATCTAGATTAGTTTGGATAAACAAGTATACGCGATTATTAAGAAATATGGTTTTTTTTTGCAAAATGGCACCATTTAGAATAAGTTGTTGTTTTTTTCGCTAAAAAATCGGCCTTCATTTTTTTTATAAGAACGAAAATGGTTGATGAATCGTGAAAATCATGTGTAATTCTTTAAAGAATCTAACTCAAAGTCTACAGTGGAAAATGCAAGTCAATCGGATGAAAAATTCCCCCAATGTTGCGTCCTTCCGATGACAAAAACGTGGTATCGAGAAAAACGCGTTTGAAGTTTCAAAACTGATTTAGAAGCCCACACGACGGAATTGAAGCTCTCATTTGAATTCTGCGTGTAACCACGGAGGCACTTTGAGGGTAGGTCTTCAGTTATCAGGTCGTTGTATATTTTTCGTACAACGACTCCAAATTGCTACTTTCACCGTCTAGACTGTTTCGTGCGTTTCGAAGCGCTTGAAGATGCTTCGGAAAATGGCCTTAAGAAATATAAAAAAAAATCTTCGCGTACAATTCCCTTTGTATATAATTCTTGTCGTGTCATCATTTAAGCCTATAAAAAAACGGTCAAACATTTTTCTCTACTCAAACGTAACGCGGTAATATCTGATTCATTTAACCCTCAGGGTACGGACTGGGTTAGCGTAACCCGAGCGAATTTTAAAAGTAGTGCCAAGTAGCAAAAGTAGCGTTTATATTTTCAACTATAACTTTTTTAAATAAAAAATTATTGCAAATCTGATAGAACCATCGCATTTCTGAGAAAATTTCCGATCAATTGAAAAAAAAAATGTTTTAATTGATGAATTACAGCCCAATATACAGTCGATCAAAGTTGCCGGGTTAGGCTAACCCATGTCCGTACGGACCGTTACATTTTTATAGTCCGTACCCTGAGGGTTAATTGAAAAACATGTGATGCTCCAGTACACCGGGGCAAAGAATAAAATTTTCTTGCAGTTACATCCGTAAATCGTATTCCATCCCTGAGTACGAATGCGTATTATATTTTTTGATCATCTTGCTGCAGCAACGGATTTTTACTGTAAAGAACAATAACAATAGAACATTATTTCGGCATCCAAAAACGCGTAATAAAAACGTTTATTAAAACTTGTAAAAAATATTTATAAAAATATTGAAAAAGAAAAACGTGATGAACCTAAAATAGTGCGTTGTTGAAAATTAATACTAGAGCTCATAAAAATGTAGCATCAGCTACTACTTGATTACAATACAGACTATTCAAAAGTTTTTCATATCAGAAAATGTTTATTCTGACTAACTCATCCTGGAAATCATAGACGTCTAAAACTCTCACGCGGAGCACACACGCTGGAATATCGGGAATAAAAAAGGGGAGAAATGAAAAGCGCATGCCCTCTATCGGTGGCATGCAACATGCTGATGGAGGGCGTCGTTTTGTCGGTACAATCGTGAGATCGAGCAAGAGCCGTTCGAACAATACACGTTTTAAACGCCCCCTTATTATTCGAACGCACTCCGATGGAATTAAAATTGCAGTCATAGAGATCACGTGTAGACAAAGAGATAGCCAGGATTGTTGTATTTCTCGTTGAACATCCCTCATATCCTCACACACATACACGCATACAGAGAATGTCTCATTTCAATTGCACATCTGAAATAAATCACGAAAATAAAGTTAGATTGAAAAAAGTCTCCTTCAAAAGATTAACGATTTCAATGGGAACAATTAACGATGATATTCATTTTTTTCTCCGATGCGTTAGTAAGATCGCGTCAACTTTCATTATTTTAAATGGGAACGTGCACGTTTTATTACTCAACAAAAAATAGAGCGTTTTAAAATGAAGTTAACGAAAAAAACTCATGGTTCTAGCGTAAATAACACGAAAGTTATGGCCCATAAAAAATATGGAACTATTTTCTACATTGGCATTCCTCAGGTCGTTCTGTGTGTACTATGTGGAGGTTGCGAGGTTGGATTTACGCCCCGTATGTGCGCTCGTGTTTTCTGAGAACGTTGTTAGCCAAAATACGAGAAAAAATGACATTTAAATTAAAAACCATTCTTGTCCGGTAAATTTGCGAATATGAGGAATAAGTTTTCTTCACAATTCGGAAGAATCAAATGAGCAAACGAACAAATGTGATAACCACAAGCTAATACTGTCTCATCGACTTGTATGTCCCATCTTATAGGTGGATAGAAAAATCTCTTTCGTGATCATTATTCATTGAAAAGCTAAGTGCCTATAACGCCGAGACAAATGAATATATCTGATTTTATGAGCGTTCCATTTTGTCGCCGAACGGCAGAGAATCAACAAATTTCGGGCCAACGTTTTTCTCTCGATGAATGCGTTGCGTAATATATTTACGCTAGAAAATTCATTTGCATCATATTCATTGATCAAGAATTCACATGCGAAGTTACTTTACTCCAAACTTCAAAGACCCATAACCTCGGAGTTTGTCAAGCTAGGAAGCATTCCCTTCGTTAGGTTCGTTTTAAATCCGCCTTTATTTTCGCTATTCATTTCGGGTGTGTAAATGAAATGAGCATCCTCTACATGGCTATGCGTGTGTACGTGAGTAATATAAAAAAATAACACAACAATTTAGAAAAACAAAATGTTTTGCAAATCAATAATTTATTATTAATCATTCGTACAATGCCACATTCTCGATGTTGTACATACATCGGGAACTTCATGAGCCCATGTGATCGGGTTGCAGGTTTGCATGACAATACTCACATGTATAACAAATATATAATATACGATGCGTAGATACAATTTCAGCGCCGCATTGAATGGATCGAATCGCCCTTGTCGCGTTTCTACCGCAGGTCAAACGTCATTACGTACAATTGTCGAAAGCGCTTATTATATACACGCAACAATTCACCCTGACATTCGCAAACATGAAACCTATCGAGACATCCCTTCCAATATTGATCTACGCACATGTTACATACGTATCATGGCATGCGTAAATAATATTATTGTGCTTTATCGTAAAGAATATATTTTCACAAATTTTCTAAGGTAGCGGTTTAAGGTATTCCTTTCACGAACCCGAATATTCAACAATTGACTGATATTCATCTATAATGAAGTGAAAATACATTTCAGTATACTGGTAAAATCTCAAGCCAAGTTACCGAACTTTTAACGAAAAGTTACGACTCTAAAAATCGTCACATTTATACGCTTTATGGAGATGACACGGTGGCTATATATCTATCTAATAATTTATGCACTAAATGAGTAGATGCCTGATATAAACTGCTTATGCGTGTAAAAAGAATCTGAAGATTCCGCAACGACAATAAAGCAGGGGGTCACCGAATGTTTCCAGAAAATATTAATAATAAAACTTAGAAAAATGTAACTAGCATAAGAATTTTTGTAGCCGCAACTTTTCAGAGAAAATGTAAAAATGTCTAAATCTACTAAATTTGCGCGCAATTTTTTATTCCAGTTAATTTTTGGATTTAATAATTGATTGTGACTTATTTTGATTAAGGGGTCTTCTCACTTTCGACGCTAAAAAAGGCTACTTTCATGATTTTTTTGGATAGGTTTATATTATAGATATTGATATAAAAGTTGTTACACTTATTAAATACACTTTCGAAACACATTAAAATAATAAAAAAATGTATTTATGTTACTCAAACAAACTTTAAACGCGTTTGTCTCGAAACAACGTTTTTCGACGGCTTGTTGATAAAATCTTCGAAACTACTGAACCGATCCTTATGAAATTTTGACCACATATTCTTCACAACTATAGCTATAGCGCATATCAAGGATTTTTTTAAATCTTCGTATTTACTATTATTTTCACCAAAAACGGTGAAAAACACGTTTTTTTGTTTTCTCGAAAAATGACCGCCATTTTCTTATTTTTGCATATATCAAAAATCGTATGATATGCGCTATAGCCATTAACATACTGAATCTAAAACCGTTTGACTTTTTTGTTTCGGATGATCCATCTCCGAAATTTCATTGTCAGCGCAGACCCACAATTTTGTAGGACATTTTATTAAATACCATTTTCCTCTATAAATAGTGACTTAAATAAATATTTTTTTTGTTTTAATGTATTTCCGAAGTGTCTTTATTAAGTGTAACAACTTTTATATCAATATTTAAAATATGAACCTATCAAGAAAATTCATGAAAATAACCTTTTTTTAGCGTCTAAAGTGAGAAGACCCCTTAAGCACCATTGTAATTTACCAATGATTCGCAAGGCTTCTCCTTGTGCCCGCAAAATACGGCCCTCCGCAAAAGGAATACCTCAATAATGAAATCTCATTCACCGTTTGCAATGACATTATACTCTATAAACATATTTTGAAATGTGTTATATCCTTGCAATATTAAATAATCAAGAATTGTGGGGCTGGGGCAACACTACATGATGTTTAACACCGTCATATCGACGTTATGAATAGATTACAACTGAGATAAGCCACCACAATAAGCATAATGGCTATTTAAGAGACATTCAGACTAAGCGCTTGTGATAGGAAATCAATTAAATGAGACAAATTCAACCTTGTGGAAGGCCGTTGGCCGTAGGAAAATTCCATTGCCTCTTCATTCTAAAAAGGGCATATTGAGCGATTAACTGGCATCTGATGTAACAGAGCCTTGAAGAAAGTAAGTAATATCCAAGACGTGATAAGAAAAATGTCGAACAACAAAACAATATTGGGTTATTTGGAAAGTTCGTGCAGGTTTTAGGTGGGTGTCACATTGAAAAATTCGCAGGACCTTTCCGGACAACCCAATACTTTGCTTTATTCAAAGCTTTTTTTAAGTTTCCGGACGCATCACGACGTTCTGGTAGGAGTAAAATAGTTTTCATTCAGCCCCAAACGTAAATTTATTTTCGGGCTATACTTTTAAGGGTTTCCACGTTGTTTTTACTTTAAGATTTAAAGGGTTTTTACATTTGTTTACATTACATTACATTTTCTTCCATTATATTACATTTTCTTCCATTATATTACATTTTCTTACATTACATTGCATTTCACATTCATCTACATGTCCGGTGGTCGGCCCACTAATCATCAGGAGCTATTGATCGTCATGTTTATACATCAAATAAGTATTTTAAGATAAGAATCAGTCGTTCATGCGTACTGTGAAATATTAGCGTCCAAAAGTATTTACTTTCTTGTATTACATTGTCACACTCGTAAGTGTACGTATAAAGAATAATGAACTCAAATATGTTGAGCTACGGCGTCTATCTGCGATTTCGGCCGAATCCTTCATTTAGAGCTTAAAGTGACGCGCGCCTCATCTCGGGAGATTTGAGAATGCTTGGGGACGTGCGTGAAGTAAGTTTATCTTCAAGTTATAAATAAACATGTTAGTTGTTTTGCGTTCAGAATACAAAATTATAGTTTTATGCTAATTTCAACGTGTTCTCATAAACGACGATTTCCGGTTCAGCAATCTATACACTCTTCCGACTAATCGCCATGGCTGGCGTTAACTGCGACAAGGTTGACTAAAAAAATCTTATGAATCGAATATTAATTTATATAAAATCAGAAAATAAATATTAGTTCCATAATTAGAATAGTCTAAAGAATGCACGGACCAGTAATCGTCATACACATATACACGATTGCAAAAAGATATAAATATATATATATATATATATATATATATATATATATATATATAAATCAACTTTGTCGATTACTGGGTCGTGACCAGGTCGATAACTGGGTACGTCTCAATCACAGGTGAATACCACTCGATCCCAAAAATATTAAAAACTATTTGATGATAAAATAGTGGTTTATAATTAGTGAAAATCCATAAACATGATAATTCTGACGTAATGGCCATAATTAATTTTATTTTTTTATTAATAAAGTCGTATGTAAGAAAAATTTATGTCGTAAACTGTTTGTTAAATGTTTTAATAAAAAAGCAAAAAGGTTGCTAACGAGTGACTAAAAATTATTCTGCAATCCTATATGCAGACACGATCGAATCAACAAAGGACTACAGACCTTCGCATAATTAGTCAAAGCAGTTTGAACGAATATGACAATTAGAGGGACGTTCGCATGGCAATTACTAGACCAACCGTCATGGAGGCATGACGATGACCCGTACCGTGACGCGTCTTATAACATTTACGAAGTATTTTCTCGTAAAGTGAACCAGGCACGAGGATTCCACAACGACGTTCTCCTTCGCAATCAAAAACTGATTGAGGATGGCTTGAAATAACTTCTGCTCACTTTCCAAGTTGAGCTATATAAATTGAGTTGAGCAATATTTTTGAAGTGACGATTACTGGGCCAATGATGTTACATACAATTCACCTAATACACCCTGCTCGCACCTTCGTTTGACTTTTCTTTTCCTCCCTACCATTCGACTATTCCTCCATTCTATCTTCGTTGTGTTCTCTCTTTCACATTTTCCAAGTCCACATATGCGCATAGCAAGTCACCGTATATAAGAATTAACCTATTTAATCGAACCATTGCTTTTTTGAAGCCTTTCTTATTGTATGTCCCCAACGTCGCCAAGAGCGTTGGGGGCTAAGACATTCATACCGACATACAGTACATGAATACACATACATAGATACTTTTCACGTACCGTACTTATACGAGATTTGGTTCGAGCTGGCGCCATCCTGCCGGATTGCATTATTGAGAGCAATTGAGAGAAAATGTATGAATTTTTTATTTTCCGTTATAGATCGCAGCGAATACCGCGAGGGAGCATGTGCTATATACATATATATACCTTTACGCATACGCGTACTCACATACACGTACATGTGTATATATATATATATATATATATATATATATATATATATATATATATGCAGAAAAATTATTTTTAAGGCATCCGACTGCAAGGGCCGCTCCCATAGTAACCAATTGTCCGTATACATTCCGTAAACCCTAATGTCATCGATATCACCTTTGGATAAATTTTAGCATATTCATATAAAGGTCACTTCGACCATTGTCCTGTCCCCAAAATAAACAATTCGTTGAAAAAAGTTTATGGATCGTCCTCAAATCAGCCGTCGCGCTAAAATCCAATATGCCGAAGATAGTACGAGTTGAAAATATATTTTTTCCACCTTAATAGGTATGTATGTTCCACACTTTCTTGGATAGTCTCGATCTTCGCAACGTTACAGTATATACGCTTATAGAGCCGCAGGTTTTACATCGGTTGCTGGTCGTTGCATAGCTATCTTCAGTTCTTTCAATATTTATTCACATGAATATATGTGCACATATATATGAGCATACACACATGGCGATTGATTATTAGTGGCCCATCCATATGAATATTAGAGTTTAGGGTGACAACCTGGGGACGATCTGCAGGTCGAGTATTTAATTTCGAGATTGTTTTCAAATAAGAAGCAAAAGAATTTCGGTTGTGAGCCAATGCGAAGCCGACACAGAGACATATGCGGAAAAAAATAACGCTCGATCTGCCATCGATCGAAATGCTACTCACTGCACGCAAGACATAAGCTCGCATGAAACGCTTGACGTTACACGTGATGTTTTCTGTCGCTCCCTTTTGTTTTGCATGCTAGGAGTGATGGTTTCATTTTAATAGAAAATAATGGTTTTGACAGTTGGGAAATGTCCAAAGAAAATACGAATATTTTTTTTAATGCTCACTCTGGTATTAAAAAGTTTCCCACGAAGATGGGAAAATTGACGAAGCGTCTTCATAATGTTTTTCATATAAAATAGTCTGCGAATTTGTATTGGAAGTATTTTTTGTCCGTTGTCCGTACAATAATTTGTTTAATGTAAAATAGTGTTGCCTCCCCGTACACTCGTACACAGAGGCGAGCATTCAAGGGACGGAGATATTTTCCTCATTTCCGATCGCGCATAATTGGAAGATCAAACGAGCCCGTCGAAGGCGTGTGAAGTTCGATCACAATTATATGTAGAGCCTCGTTCGAAGAGATTACGAACGTAATCGAGTATATATCTTCATGTCGTTACCCTCGTAATACACTAGATGGCACACGATTAGAGTCCCGAGAAAAAAACAAACACCACCATTCCCCTAGCAACGATTGGCTATGCTCTTCATATTTTCCAGAGTAAGTGAAGTTGAAGAACTCAAAATTGTTTGTTCAACTTCGGGGTTATAGGGAAGGGGAACAATATTCGGGATTTTCCCCGGGACGGATTGTAATCTTCGAACGAGGGTCTACATATAATTGTGATCGAACTTTACCCAGGCTCGTTTGATCTTTCAATTATATTCCGAGCCTCGTTCTCGAGATTACGAAAGGAATAGAATATCTATCACCATGCAGTTGTTTAGATGAAAACAATTTTTTTTCTAAACAAATTTTTCTTTTAATGACAATCTATGTTTGACCCTATATCACAGATCTCGCAAACACTTGATTGTCTTTTACTAAAGGTCTATTATAGATTCTGCCAAACAATTGTGAATTATTTGACCATCTCGCTGTTTTTCTAATAACATTCAAATCAACTCCTTTTATGAATGCTGCCGACGTGGCCTTGCACCTAGTAGAATGGGCTGAAAAAACTGAGGTATCAATCCCACTTTCTGTTAATACTGCTTTCACCCATTTACTTATCGTTTGACTTCCCACTCCATTATGCGGTTTCTCAATAGCTAAAAATAAATTCTTCTTACTATCTCTAATCTGAGTTGTAACCGGAAGATACTCTATTAGAGTTGATGCTACGCATAAATCTGGTTTTTCTGCAAACTTTGGTAAAATGAGTAAAGGCTGTTCTCGATTGATCCCGACGTTTTGATTAAATCTATTATTCTTATTTCAACTCCATTGCCTCTTATTATAATATATCTTGTTTGAACGTTTGTTAGGGTTTGCGCCCTATGTGCTGTACATAAGGCCAGTAACATAACGGTCTTTTTGGTCAAATCGGTTAAAGATAGGTTATCTAACGGAAACCATTTTTCTACATGTTTTAATACGAATGCAACATCCCAGGTCTGCGAGTACTTTGGTCTCGTAGGTCTCATTTTAAACGAGCCTTTCAGAGAACGACTTATTATTGGGTTTTCTCCAGTTTTATCCTTTGAGATCAATGATATTGCCGACCTGTATGTGTTTAAAGATCCATAGGAAGCTCCCTCCTTAAAAGTTTTGTGTTAAGAACTTTAATAACCGCTCTTGTTTTGGTTCATAGAAATCAGCGTTTACTCTAATACAGAAATGTGACCATTGTTTCAACGCAAACTCATGCTGCTTCATGGTAGCACCCAACAGCGACCCCATTGCAACTTCCGTCACCTCCGGTGGTACACATTTCCTCAAATAAGCTCCGCGGATACTTTCCTCCCCATCAACGTTAGATGAACACGGCCGACTCCTAGCGAGGCCGCGCAACGACTGACAAAGAGTCGAAGTGCTTTGTGGTAAAAGGGAGTACCCCACCTCTCGCGCCAAACAGCGGGGGGGGGGGGGGGGGGCGGCGCTGATTCTCAGGAATTGTTTTAAACATTTCTGGGTGGTGAGTCATCGGGTGCTTGCCGTCGCTTGACAAAGACTAATATTATATATAGAAGAGAATATTCGGCGGTGAAAGAGATCTCTGACAGGGAAATGGAGTAGTATTCGAGGGGAAAGAGTGGTGGAAAGGAGTACATAATCTTGCGATTCAAGATCAGGCACATACGTGAGAAAAAACCACGTGCACACGAGTGAAACAAAAATGGAGTTCATCAATAAGATTGGTAAAATTGGCGATATTCTGCCGCCGAAGAAGCTCAGCTAGTTGTCACCCGGGTCGGACTATGTCATCACCAACATACGGGCGGTCGACACCAAATTTGGCAAAAAAGAACGTCGTCGACATTCGCAACGAATTCAGCGTGTTTCTACCCGGAATGATCGTCGAGGCGCTTGAGGCTGATTCGACAATACTCGAAACCATGTTAGCAGAAGCGCATAGAGGAGAACTATGCATGGTCTATCGCGGCGGAAAATGTCACAGCCTGAAATTCGCGAATTCAGAAACATTCTAGCTGATGTTGGTAGCAGCGTACAAAAGAAATGTCTGGATGGCCTACATCGGTGAAAAGTTTATCGCATACGTTAAGGGTCATGAAAATCGAGAACAACAAGCTCATATACTAAATATGAAAAATGATTTAGTTATTGAAACGTTGGACGCTAACTCTGAAGATATGGGTGCGTAACAGGCAATGAAGGATACTACCCATGAAAAAATTGCCAACATATACAATACGGCCTATGTCTGGTCCAGTACAGGCTCACCGACTGTGGGCAGCCAGTGTTGGCACAACGTTGAAACAATGGTTTTGCCATTTCTCAACCGATCCTCTTTTCAAAGCCCGGCATCCAGCATAAAGCCAATGTTGGGACAGTTCCGATTAACGACCGAAAGCCGCACGTTCCCCCACGTTCATTTTTAAAACCGGGATACAGAAATATGCCAATGTCGGGACAGTGTCGACTAACGATGGAGAATCGACTATTGGAGTGGATAGGAACATGAAACATTCCCCGTTAAGTATGCCATGCACTGCTCGCGAATCGCCATTCAGTGTTGTATCGGCGTAGGTGAGCGAACAGTTAGTCCATTGTCGGCGATTCGTGCGATATTAAACTATTTTGTCTCCCTTGTGGCTTACGTCTTCCGCGAATCATACACCTGGCTTTCAGCCAATCGTATTTAAGTGTTTGCAACCGTATGTGCGACAGGCGTGTGGAGTTTATCCTAACCTCAATCGCTGTCCGCTTGACCGCGGGTTTGCGAAAGTGTCACCCGAAAAACAACGCGCTCGGACTATTCTAACCTGTACAAATTAGATATAAAATTGGATATAGAAAAAAACCTTCATCGCTCAGTCGGCTTTATCGCGTGTTCGCGTAAGTGTGACCCGAAAAAAGACGTGCCAAAAGAAACATCATTAATGCGAATAACAATGCGTAATTCATATCCGATCTCTCGTGTATCCACATGTCAGTTTTTCTGGTGTTCATTAATATTTTATTTGCGAAATAATTCTGAGTACTGATACTCAATATTCTCTCGTACCAACAATTACCAGCTTAAGTTATACATTATAAAATGAGTACCTAAATTCGATAATGATGAATTATAATATGTATGTAATGCCGACAAAGTATTATTTTTATTACTGTGTTATTGATACCATGTGTTATTGATACCATGTATCAATGGTCGAAACTCGGGGCATTTTCGTACTATTATTGATAACGAACCGGACCAACCTCAGTACGATATTGGCTGAAACTTGGGCCGATCTTGGCACGAGCGTCGGGCCCGTTTTGCGTCCAATGTCGGCACGATATCGGTAGCCAGTCTTGGCCTGAGGATATCATTCCGATAATGGTCCATTAATGGACCGACATTTATGCCAGGGAATGGCCAAACATACAGAAGAGTTGACGCAGTACTGGGCGAATGTCGGACCAGTTGTAAATTTCTTCATGGGTAGTAAAGCGTTTCAAGAGAAAATAATTTTGAGTTCAAGATTGAAAAGCATGAGAAAGAGCGCCCAGCGTCCCGCCGTTTGGAACTCGATCTTGTGTGTACAAACTCGACGTTCTAGCGCGTGCACACTCACATACACACACGCATACATGCACGCGGGGACGCACGCACAGCCGCTCGTGCGAAGTGCGAAGAAAAAATCTCTATACTTTTTCTTAAATACATATTCGTGAGCCGTTCTGCATCGGTATTTGATTTCGATTCATCGAGCAGTCTGGACCATGGACGATTGCGATAAAATTATTGATTAGTTGAGCGATGCGACGAACACTTTCTCTCACGTGGAAAAGTGGCAAAAGTTTTTGTGACGTGTAGGTCAAACTTTTGGGGCAAACATTGCATAAACCAGGGCTCAACGTCGGTCAAAAACTGAAAATTCATTTGACAACAGCGAAATTGTCGTCGTTGAGAGAAAAAATCGTGCGTGGAACATGTGTAAGCAGCGCTGGTGTAAGCGGTGGTGGTTTGAGCGAAGCTCGTGATAAACTACAGTGGTTAGCTCTTGAGTCGGCATTTAAAAATCGGATAAAGACGTTCTCGATTGTGAACTTCGAGCACAACAATGTGCAAAGTTTCTTCGGAAATGCGATGCGCGTGGTGGTATTAAAACTAAACAAAATCGTGCGCGAGGAGGGTAACGTGAAGGTGAATGTGACCTTGGCGTGCAAATTTCGCATCATGGAGGTGAATGAAATCATTGAGGAGCAAAAGACATTTCAAACAAAAAATGCGATCATTATATCATCAAGCGATATTACTGAGTGGTTCATCGAGTGCGTCCAAGCAAAACTCTCCTCCAAAATCAAGAACTTTCAGGAAAATGAGTCGGGTTGGACGTTACACGAAATCTCACATCTACTAGTGAACATTAACAAGTACAAACCACTGCGAGGAAGCTTATCCATACACGCGTATCCCGAGGGATATACAGATGAAACGGGCCGTCATCAATATTGAAAACTGTGACCCTTATTGTTTTCTCTGGTCCGTCAACGCAGCTCTCTCCCCACCACCGAGGATGCATCCCGAACGTAAGAGTTCTTATCCTCATTATAGCGAAGTGCTCAAATACGAAAGCCTCGATTTTCCGATGACCTTATCGATGATCATGAAATTTGAGGAATTGAACGGTTTGACGATCTATGTAAATGGGATCGATGGCATCACGAAAGACGGTCTTAGTAAAATTGTACCGATATATCTGAGTAAACAAACGTCGGATAAACTAACCATTCACCTACTCATGATCAAAGCCGAAATCGATGAGGAGGAGGACGAGGAGGAGGAGGCCAACGAGGAGGATGCTGCCGTTTCTAAGGTGTATCATCATTTCGCGTGGATTAAAAACATGTCACGACTCTAGAGAGCGCAGATATCGAAGGGTACCCGCGTAGAAGTTTCGATGGGGCCTAAATCAGGGCCCGTTCAGGTTGCCTGACTGTCCTGGTAGGGCACTAATAAGGCAGCCTGAAAGGGTCCTTCTAGGAAATGTAACGTTGTGTCACATATGGGCCTGACCTGGTTGCCTAATGAGGCCCCTATCAGGTTGCTTAATCAGAAAGAAATATTCAATTGAAATAGAATTGAAGTAGAATATGTTTTTTCCATGTCTCACGGCCTACAATGATCTAATTCGTTTCAGCTATTCTTTTTTAATATTAAATATATTCAAATTGAATTAATAAAGATTCGATTCGAATAAATCTTTATTTGCTTACAATATACCCTGTAAATCCAAGTGTCCTACATGCATAAAATATTTCCAAAATCCAAAATAAATTGAACCATTAATTTCAGGTTCTACTACAATGATTTCGTATCACAATTCATCATACCCTGGCCTGCTGAAATGATTTTGTTCGAAGAAAATATTTGCTATTGATTTTTCAAACTTAACCTTATATATATATATATATATATAGGGTGTCTCAGAAGTATCCCGTACGCCCTTCTAGCATCTGGTAGGAAAAAAATTCTGAGACGAAAAGTCCTCAGTCATTTTTTGACCAGACGCATAGATAATGAATTATGAATTGAAATAAATAGCGAAACAGGTGCGCGCTACAGCGGAAAGGCAGCGCAGAGGGGAGGGATGGGGGAATGCGTTGTAATTGCGTGCGCCTAAAAATGTGTGTGGAGGGAAAATTCCGAAAGCATGTGTGCAAGTGTACACACACACGCGTGTGCGCACGTATACTCCCACTAGGACACACACACCTGCACACACTAGCAAACACACACACACACACACACACACACACACACACACACACACACACACACACACACACACACACACACACACACACGCATGCACACACACAAATACACACTTGCACACATGCTTTCGGAATTTTCCCTCCGCACACATTTTCAGGCGCACGCAGTTACAACGCATTCCCCTATCCCTCCCCTCTGCGCTGCCTTTCCGCTGTAACGCGCACCTGATTAGCTATTTATTTTAAATCATAATTAATTATCTATGCGTCTGATGAAAAAATGACAGGACTTTTCGTCTCAGAATTTTTTTTCCAACCAGATGCTAGAAGGGCGTACGTTACTTCTGGGACACCCTGTATATATATATATACATACATACGTATATATATACATATACACACATATATATATATGTATATATATATATATATATATATATATATATAATTTCTCTCTTTTGGCCTTACAAACCTGCCAAGATCTTCTAACACGCATCCGAGTTGCATAACGTTTTTTGTCGTGACAGTCAACAAAAACTTTTTTTCATAGAATTCATGAATACATCGCAAGTCCGAAGCTACGATGCTGTCAAAGGGAAGTTTCCATGTGGAAAATAAAAGGTTATGTGCATCTATCGACTGCTGAGGCAGTTATAGAGCAAGCCCATTTATGGCCTAATCAGGGAAAGCCTAGTATGGCCCTATCTTGGAAAGCCTTAGTAGGGCCTATCAGGGCAAGCCTTGGTAGGGACCTATCGGGGAAAGCCTTAGTAGGATCTTATCAGGGACGGCCTTATTAGGGCCATTTTAGTATTGCCTGATCTAGGGCCTAGATACTTCCAGCCCAGTCGGGGCCGGATCAGGATGCCCGTAATAAGTGTTACCCGCATCACCCCCTGATCGGGGCCTGATCCTGATCAGGCTAACCCTAGGAAATTTCTATGCGGGTAAACGTCATATGCGGATTTGCGGTCGATGCTTGCGTCATTTTACCACGGAAGAAAAATTGCAAAGGTACAAAGAGTGTTGAACGCCATCCTGACATACACTAAATTTTATGCTGCCGTCTTCGCTCCTGCGTCTTCTTTGAACCTGAAAAACGTACAAACCATTAGATTTCATTAAATATATAAAATACACCATTCGCAGACCTTGCGTATACTAACACACTATTCGCACACCTTGCGTACAACTCACACACCATTCGAACACCTTGCGTACACTCACACACCATTCGCACGCCTTGCGGACAACTCACACCATTCGCACACCTTGCGTACAACTCACACACCATTCGCACACCTTGCGTACAACATTTATACACCTTTCATACGCTCGCGATACACTCATGCGACTAATGCTACCCCGGTGCATGTGAGCTCCAATTCTGCGACGCAGAGACTCGTCAAGGTGACAATCCTCGACAAAGCCTCTGACACCAGGGCAAGGAGTTCGAAGCTTCGGGTACGTACGAAAAAAAGATATATTACATAGAAATTAAGTCTTACCTGAGTTATTTGTAAGGTCCTCGCCCAACTCCTTGCCGAGTGGATACCGCTCCAAGGATAACCTAAAAGAGACTCCGGAACATTGTATCAATCAACACATGCTTTATGCACCTATTTAATTTAATGTTATTTTTATTATTTAAATTTTTTCTTTTGATCTGGACAAGTGATATTTGTCCAAATTGACACTTACCATATCCGAAAGGAGGAACTTCCTGTGAGGGCCGACTAAGGCGAGGACCCCGATGTACATTCCCCGGTCGGGATCGCGCGAAAATCGCCCCTCCGTTTAATTACCCTAAACCCTCGCGTTGATAAATAATTTAAATAAAATACACTTTATAGCAAACACAAGAAGTGCGAGTCGTCGAGCTGTCGAACGCGGCGTAATATATACGCGGGGCAAGACTCGACACTTCGTATCATTTCGCACCCGAGCGACTACAGCGCTGCGACGATATATCCGCGTAGGTCATTTTTTCCCCGAAGAGTCGAGCTACTCCAGCGCCGCGGTGGGCGACCCGCGCACTAGAGTGCATGTTCCGGTTCCCGCTTCCACTTCCCGAAGCTTCGGGCCCCAATCCAACGCGCTTGAGGCGCCCGACTCTCCTCCTGGTACGCGTTAGTCAATAAGACTCGGAGCGCGGACCGAAGAGTTAACAGTCTTCGGCCCTTCCCGAAAGATAAGCCTCCCGCTGAAAAGTGATACCCTGCTGCTGAAGAAGCGACAACCCCTCCTGCACGCTGAAGAAGCGGATCCTTATCGCTGAAAAGTGGTTCCCCCCTTACATTCCGCTGAAAAGTGACACTCTGCCGCTGGAGAAGCGACAACCCCTCCTACCCGTTGAAGAAGCAGATCGTTATCGCTGCAAAGTGGTCCCCCCCCCCCTGCACCCTCATCACTGAAGAATTTGTTAACCTCTCCTACCTTAATGGGGAAGTTCGGCCATCGATAGCGAGTTACCGAAAAGAAAGGGACAAGAAATCCCCCCCCCCCCCCCACCTTGTCGCAAACCCGGTCATAATTCTTCAAACCCGTTGTTAATTAGTGCTTCTAATTCTCCCCTTTGCGTAGTTACCTTGCCTCACATTATTTCAAGTAACATTTTAATTATAATGAGTTGTTCATATAAATACGAGTTCGTTGATTGTAAACAGTTATTTTATGTTTTTTTTTCGCCCCGTAGGTAGTTCCTGTATTATAGACTTACTTTTTCAGTATTTTTTGGAAAAAATAAAAATAACTCTCTCCATCATGGCTAACCCTTTGGCTTTCGTTCGCTTGGCTTTCTCTCCCGATTCACAGATCAACTTGGACTACCGGAAAGATGCCGCCAAACGATCCCGCTGAGGAGCGGAAGCGACGCGATAAACAGAACCGCGCCCCTGGCGGCGAAGTGCTGTGACCCGGCTGGGTCCCGATCCGCGAGGGGGTCCACGGAAGTGGAAGAATTTGGTCACCCTACGGTGGAAAGCGGCGCAGCCGATTCCCCCCCTCACGGAACCTCACTTCCTGGTGCCGTTACCTCCGCCTCTGCAACCCTTTCAGCTCGCCGACATTCCGCTATCAACCGCACTCGCTTTTGCTCCTCCTCCTCCCTCTCTTCCTCCTCCGGAACCTCCTGTCTCCCCCGCTGCTCAGGATCAAACCCCACCTCGCCTGACTGTTCAGCTTTCCCGTCGGGCATCACTAGCCAGGCCGACTTCGATGAGAGATTCGCGGCAGCACTCCGGGAATATAAGATCTCCCCTATCTTGACCCCGCCCGGTTCCCCTTCGGAATCCGGCTCCTCGGACTCGTCTACCTCCTCGGGTAGCGACCAGGCCGACATCGGACCCCAAGGTTAAGGGGTTTTCCCTCTGACCCCCCCCCCCCCCAACGACGAACACTGCGTATCCACGGAGTGTGAACGATCCAACCCTGGCCAACGGCCCTTCTCAGGGCCAAAGGCCCAAGAAAAACCCCATCGTAAAAAAAACCGCGAAGTCGCCCATCTTTTTCTGCATCTGGCACACCGAAGCCGCAATATTTGACGCGGCAAACGCGGCATTGATAAATCATTCCGTCCAACCCGCGTTCCGAGCTTCGACGTCAATAAGGGGATTGTGCGAATAATGCGTAGATGATTATGATTAAACATAAGACGCCATGTGTACACTGCAATAAAATTGAGATTTAATCAACAATTATAAAAAATTGTATGAAATTTATGTCGAATTAACCGTGGTTTCAATTATCCGTCGATCGTTTGGTCCCGATCGCCCCGGTTAATCCGAGTCTTACGGTAAAAAATACGAAAGGCTAGTATAGTATCGCGAAAGGCTATCAATATGGATTTTCCACGGATAAATTAAAGACAATAATTACATACCCATAAGACGCGGTATCATCGCACTGTCAGCGTACTAAAAAATTCAGAAGAGAGGTCGCAGATGAGTGGTACGCAAATATGCCGGCCGAGTCATACTTGATGTATTACAATTTCAATCATGTATATCGTGTAGCTATGTGTGAGTCATTGCCATACGGCTCGTTCGTTTTGATAGAAAATTTCGAGCAATGTATCGGGAACATTCCAGATGACGCTGAAACGGGATATATTTTGAAGGTTGATTTAGAGTACTCTCGAGAGTTACACGACGCGCACAAAGATTTACCCTTGTACCCACAACACCACGCCCCTCCTGGGGGCACACTCAAATAAAATTAACGACCACGCGGCCGCGAAAAGAAAAATACGTAATTCACTAAAGAAATTTGAAACAACGCGTAAAATTTGGATTACGCGTCATGGAAAAAATTCACAGAGTCCTCAAGTTTAAGCTTGGCTAAAATGTCGCAATAATCGAACTGACTCGCATTCTTGCTTTACTATTTTTACGATTCATCTGGAAAGCTAGAATGACATATCGTGGCTTTTTCAATTGTGTAGACGTCTTCACTGACCATATGATATACTCGTTATGGTATCGAGTTGAACGTTAGCAACTCGAAGAGTTCGAGAGCATGATTTTTAAACGACTATAGTTCGATAGGTGTGATGGAGCTCGCTCCCTAAAACGTCAGCGTGAAAGAATTATTCATGGGTAATTATCGTTCAACTGATTCGTATCCGAACAGAATCCTTTGTATACACTGCAAAATTTCACACATAAATCACTACATACAACAGTATCATAGTCCCGATATCATTCATGATTGTATCCGGTAGTGCTACTAGCACCCACATATCTCTCCAGATTTTGAGATAGCTAAAAGTTGCCAAAACTGTCAAATTACATGACTTCATCGTTGTTTTTTCTGTATGCAACTCAATGTGTGCCAGATCCATCTTTGTCCTCGAGATTCACAAAAATGGATTCGTAATTTCGCCGTCTACTCTTGGAAATCGATTTCTCACGTGAACTCCACGACACACAGTAGGAGAAAAGCCCAAAAACCTGGCCAAAACCTCAAATGACCTTTGACGGGAATGAAAATTGGCTTACAGGGGTTTTCAAGGTCGCTGATTACGAATCTGAAAGCCAAATTATCGTAAACAAAATGGCCGATCCAATATGGCTGACATGAATGTTAAAAAGTTGCCAGATGTCGACAAAAATTGGTATTTACGGGTTTTCAAGGTCGCTGATTACGAATCCGCAAGGCAAATTATCGTAAAAAAAATGGCCGATCCAATATGGCCGACATGAACGTTAAAAAGTTACCAGATGTTGACAAAAATTGGTATATACGGGTTTTCAAGGTCGCTGATTACCAATCCGATATCTATTGTTTATAACTTGCAACAAAGAGCTTACAGCAAATTGTTATAAACAAAATGGCCGAGTATCCTGCTAAATAGATAAATTAATATATTTAAAAAAATCATCATAATAAAATAAACGTGAACAGTGTATTCTACGCAATTATTATTTTTATTTCCAAAATACATACGGAACGTTTCAAAAATAGAAAATTTTATTCTTAATCAAAATCGTAATCGGAGTCGGAGTCGGAGTCAGAATCATTATCCGAGTTTGTATCTATTACAACTCCCGGCACGGCTTCAATCTCGGCGCAAAATTCGTCTGCTGCAGCAGTCACTTTAGGAGCGATCAACATCGCTACAGCTTCCGGCGACAAACTCTTCAGCTTCTTCTGTGGTAGTCTTCTGACACTTGAAATGTACGGATCAGAAGTAACTAAGAGCCGATGAAAAACATCTTCCATAGTTTTAACCCTGGAACTTTTTCGCGCAAAATCTTCTCGATATCGTTTGATGTCTTTGTTTCGAGCTTCCTGAGCATCTTCGGATAATTGGCCGATTGGTAATAGAGCATGAGTTATTATCACTGGACCATGAATTAATAGTTTGTGCACCGAAGTAGGCATGGAGTACCAAGGGTATAATGCAACGGTCTTTCTTGCCGTTTCAATAGCATACTGTTCAAATCTTTCACAGTTTATCTCGTGGCCACACGATATAACTTGTAGGATTACGTACAAGCGTTTAATAACTTCTTCGTTGACCCCTGTTATCGCAGCGGAAACCGTCGAATTTTCAAAGAATCGCCGAGCTGTGTTGCCATCATTGCTGCTGCCGTATCCAGGCTTTGGGCGATCGATATTTAGACCCAATTGCTTCTTGAATCCTTCTTGAATGGCCCTCTTGCGTTCCTGGGTTATTTTTTTTTTCTTCGGCACTTCGAGCTTGCCATTTTTTAATGCCGAGTTTGTAAGACACGTGTAAGCAATACTCGAAGCACCGTATCCACGCATGCAGCGTCGACAATCCGAACTTCAAATTTGTTTCATTGATTTCCCTTTGCAATACAGTGTCGATGGCATTAAAATCTTTGCTGGTTGCTCCACACAAATAGCACCGTTGAGCAGATTTCGTCAATGATACAGCGTTGCAAACTTTACCATCTATCATGGTGAACAACAACTTGTACATTACGGAGATTTCTTTTCCATCTATTACACTTTCGAATGGACGAAGTGACTTTATTTGTTCTTCAACAATTTGGACTTCATTAAGTGTTAACTCTGTGTCTTCGCGTAGAAACAGTAGTCTAAGCGGTCTACAAAATCGTGGAGACGAGGGTCTGGGGTTCTTCCAAACAACTATTTCTTCCTTCGATTGTTGATCATAACACACGAGTTGTAATGGCACGACTGAAGTAAAGAATACATGCGCATCAGATTTGCTGTCATCACTGAACGTCTGCTTATATTCACTTTGCCCAGAACTTCCATCGCAACCCCACTTGCAAATCAAATCCATTTTACGAACATTATCTGGAGTCAATCTTTGAATGAGTACATTTTGGACGAGTAAAATACGTTCAACTGTATGATCTAATAGTGCCTGTAGTTGGACTTCTGCACTACTCTCTGTAATCCTGATTGCATCACGTGGTGGATAACAACGCTTTTTTGCTTTCATCACTTTTTCGTAAGACGGATATAGCTTACAGTTATTTTCTTTCCCTAATCTTCTCATTCCCTGGTAAGTACTCTTGGAGAATTTATATTCAATCATAGCGGAAAGTGCAGCCTCTTCGGATAAAGTAATTTCATCCGTTGCTGAGTAAGCTTTACGATACTTGGAAGCTCTTAAAGGACTCGTCATTGTTACGTCCTTAATAACTTTTGCGGCGTCGGATTGTCCTGAAGAGCGAAGGCTCATCTGAGTAGCGTATGCTAACTCGACCGAGTTGAACGATGTACGAATATCTTGGGTCTTCCTTCGTTTAGATCTTTCACTGGACATTGTAAACTCAAGGGACGGGCGGCCGCCCGTATTACCCGGGCTTGTTACTACAGTGTTTGTAGGTGCGGCAAAACATACCTGCTTGCTAAGCCATTCACCGTTATTCTTGAAAAATACACAGGATTTTCTGTGAGCTTGTTGCCACCTCGTTCTCATTTGATTGAAGAGTATCGAAAAAGTCTGTTTCGAGTCCTCAGGCACTACAACTGTACGTCCGGTGTCCTTGGAAATTTTTTCTACCATAAATTCGATCAAGGAAGCGAATTTATCGGATAAATGCTCGCTGATTATCAGAAATACTTCTTTCCTTGTCAGCACCAATTCTTTGTAACCGGATCCTGTAATAAAGACATAAAATTGTAGAAAATTGGTGTTAAAGGAAAAGATAAAATTTTCAATTAATACAAAAACTTGAACAATGTACATTATTTTACCAAATAAATAACCGCAATAATTGAAATAATTTTAAGAAAATTAGACAGAAAATATTGACATGGATTTGGTTAAAAGAAAGCTTTGCTTACTATATAATATATATATATTCAAATATTTTATTTGAATGTTATAACATTTCATTCATATTTAAGAAATTTTTATGTGGTTGATTTTAATATGTATATATATATATGCATACGTATATATCATAATTAAATCACAGAAAATTTATATATATATATATACACATACATATATATTAAAATAATTTATTTCAAGCGTATAACAGCCGTCTTGTCCGTTATGATGCTACTTCACCCATTCTCAGGTAGAGGCGCAGAGGCTGCTCAATAGTGCCGCGTGCACGCTCGGCTACCGCACGATGCGAAAAAAATCATAACGGACAAGACGCACGTTTTCCGCAGGTAACTCTTGTAAATTTCGAAAGCTTATACATTAAACTAAAGGCCGAGACTAGGAGCTTTGCAAAATGTGACAAAATATATAACTTTTCGGACCGTTGAAAATATAAGTTTTCAAAATTATTCAATTTTATTTATGCCGAAGGCTATACTACATTTCAATCATTTATACATAAACTTTAGATTCAACCGATGTAAAAACATGTTCTACATACCTCCAGAAGTCGTATCCATGTTGCAGAATTGAAATTAAACCCGTCACTTTAAAGTTATGGGTTTTTGAAGTCAGCGTTATTTTCGTCTGTTCAGCGCGTGACACGTACACTCTTCACGAACACTAACTGCCAACTGACGCTGTGGCGCAGGTATACACTTAAAGGGCTTTCCCTTCCACAATAGAATGCAGTTACTAGTCCTCTACCTGAATGACTACTCAACTGACCCTATTTCGAAAATTTATTTTTTGGGGTTTTGGCCAGGTTTTTGGGCTTTTCTCCTACTGTGCGACAATGAGAAATTTTCGTAGCTTTTGAATTCATTATCAAAATTTTAAGCAATGCTTGAAATTGGGACTGCGCATCACAAAAATGCAAAGAATTTTCAAATTTAAATAGCGCGCTTGGCTAAATAAATCCATCGGTGTAAATATGGAATTGGGAAAGAAATCTGACAATGACTTTGAGATTTTTTTACAAGCTCGTAAACGATCCGGTCTGTGTGAAAACAATGGAAAATGTGAGGAAACATCAGGCAGTACGACTCGCAACAAAGTGAAAGAGGCGGAAGGGAGCGGAAGCGCAGATCGCCAAGCCCATATTCCATAGCTGCACCATATTTGGCAATGACATTGTTATGATCGAGCTCAATATGCATGCGTTCTATTTAATAAGCCCATATCCACAGGATTTTCCCTTCTCGATTTACCTAAGCCCTGGATTTATGATTTTCACTATAATTACATACTCGAAAGATTTAACAATCGAGCAAAATTGTTGTATACGGACACTAATAGACTGATTTATCACATCATCGTGGCCGACATTTTTGAAACGATAAAGTGCGGCATTGACAAGTTTGACACGTGTGATGAATTAGGCCTCATGACAGATGAGAAGAATGGTCATATTATGACGGAATTTTTGGGCTTGGGAGCAAAATTGTACTCGCTGTGACGATGAAATCCTCGACTGTGACGATGTGAAGAAGCGAGCAAGGGTATTAGGCGGTCAATCCTGAAATCCATTACATTCGAAGACTTCAAAAAATGTTTGTTTGTGCACGAAAACCTCATCAAGGTGCAACAATTGATCATGAGTACAAAACACATTGTTCATACGGCGATGCAAAAAAAAGTTGCTCTCAGCTGGAGAGATGGCAAAAGAGGGCTAATTTCCAGTTTCCACGAACACTCTTTCATAGGGTGATGCTTTCGATGATATGGAATGTTAAAATAAAGTGTTAAAAAACAATTGGGTGTAAAGAGAGAAACGGTAAAATACATTTACGCCTAAACCTAATCATGTCCAAAAATGTACCCCCCCCCCTACTGATCGGACCTATCGAAGAAAAAAACGATGCGCTAGATATTCGCGCCAAGTCCGCGATACTGAGAATGTAGACACATCACGAATACTATAAAACGAGCAACAGGAATTGGCTTAGAAGGAGGAGGAGAGCGATGTCGATAATACTTTCAATGCTTCGTATCGTGATGATGAAGATTATCAACAAGTATTATTAACATCATCTAAAAAGAATGTTGAGCGAGAAACATTCGATGATTTTATATCCTAGTGATTCGGATGGGAAATACTCGTGAATCGTGTGTACTCTTCGCTCATTGATAACATTACGAATTCGTGAATAATATTGAAAAAATAATTTTAAAACAGTAATAGTAATAATAACACTAACATTCGTTCTCAAAAAATCTGATTTTTTCTATGAAAATCATTGTGTCAATTCTAGATGGTGCAAAAAACACATTTTTTGTACTTTAAAAATTGTTGAATGATTATTTTTAAAATAAAACATTTTTTCCGACAATTTTGTATAATAATAAAAAAATCGTTTTTAAAAAATCTTTTTTTCCGACGAGAATCATTTTGCCGATCCAACTGTTGTGTGAACCATCGAAGGCCAATCATCGGCTGAACGACTAAATAATTTAAAAACGATTTTCTCAAGGAACAACGTCAGTCATGATTTGATCTTACTGTCGACTTGATCACGTTAAAACATATTAATTACGACTGCGCCCACGTTTGTGGATCTGCAAGGGTTCATTCTTGAAAGGAACTTTATTGTGAAGGAAGTAGCAATTCTGCGAGCGGGATGTGTACTCTCCCATTACATTTCCGCGAGTCCCATAATATGGAAACTGCTCACAAAATTTGAGAGCTACGAATCATCATGGTCGATTCTGATTCATCGTGATCTGAAGTGGGCCTATGGAAACGTTCCATGTAGCATGGCTGACGGTTTAATAACCGCTGCAGTTGAGGGTTCAACGGAAGATAACATGCGCCCTATCGTATATGTTAAGTGTCATGAAAAACGAGAATGGCTAGCTGACATACTAAAAATGAAAAATGATCTAGTTATTATAACGTTGGATGTGGACTTGGAAGATATGGATGCATTGAGTAAATTAGATGGAAGCTGGACGCTGCCTTATGAGAAGCATGGAAAAAATTGTGCATTACAAAATGTATTTGAAATGTTTAATTGGTAGTCGAGTCCAAAGATTCGTACACATAAAGGAAATATAACGTTATGTAATTTTCATTTATTCTCCTCACCCGTACTTCGTTTCATCATCATCTGTTATCGGATTGCACAACTGTATGAAATATTTCTTTCAAATGTGAAACTAAATTTCTTGTGTATGGAATTTGATTGAAAATAAATTAATCGCTCGATGGTGTTCGAAGACATTTATCGGTTGACGTTCGATAGAAGTTCATAAGACATCCACTAGACATTGGAACAAGTACAATATATGTTCAGAGACGTTTGAAGACATTCATGGTGGATTCAACGGCGTTCAAGAGTTTTTCGAAAACGTTCAAAAGATTTTCAAAAACGTTGATGACATTTATGGGGGGTTCAAAGACGTTCAAGACACTTTCGAAGACGTTCGTGAGACATTCGAACATGTTCGTGAGACATTCAAGAGACTGTTAAAGACTTTCATAAAACATTTGAAGACATTCATGAGCGGTTCGAAGACATTCAAGAGACTTTCGAAGACGCTCGTTAGACATTCGAAGACTTTCATGACGTTTGAGATTTGTTAGGACCGTTTGGGTTTGTTTGGGTTCCCATTCCAAACAAACCCAACAAGACTCAAACGCCAAGAAAGTCTTCAAATGTCCCACGAGCGTCCTCTCTTGAAATCAAATTTCATATCGAAGAAATTTAGTTTCACATTCGAAAGAAATATTTTATTCAGTTGTGCAATCCGATAACAGATGATGATGTAACGAAGTACGAGGTGAGGAGAATAAATAAAAATTTCATAATGTTACATTTCCTTTATTTCTACGAATCTTTATGATTCGACCACCAATTAAAGGGCTATACCAGTGTGAACGCTGAAAATTTATTTTGAAGACAAGTACTTAACTAAACGTTTCGGAAAATTAAGAATATATTTGGCTATATTTGACCTATAATACATAATTTTATCATAGAAAAATATTGAGATCCGAGCGACTTATGCGGTGCCTTCGGAGGCGCCAAAAAAGAAATTCCCCCACTGCTGACATGATTCCAGCCGATGGAGTAGCTGAAACCGCAAAAGGAAAAAATGTCGTTAAACTGGAAGGTATTTCCTGTGCAATGACGTAGGATTTTCGAAAAATATCAAAATCTAACAAAATGGCTAGTTATGAAAAAAAAGTCTGTTTTCTTGCCCATAAAATGGTCGTTTTTTTCAATGTCAAATCGTCAATTTTCATCCAATCAAAAATATCCTACGTCATTGTAGAGTAAATATATTCAAGAGTACTCAGTTCAAATTTCAAGTCAATCGGATAATTGCTCTTTAAGTTATAATGTCAGCAAATTTAAAAAATCTCATTTCGAGAAAAACGCGTTTAACTATCGATTTTTGCAAGATAAAATGATATTGATATAAATGATAATGATATTTTTGAAAGTATAAACTGTCGAAAAAGGCAAACAAAAAGATCGATTGTTTTAAAGTGTCACACTGGTATAGCCCCTTAAACATTTTAAATACATTTTGTAATGCACAATTTTTTTCATGCTTTTCAGAACGTAGCGCCGAGCTTCCATCTAATTTACTCAATGCATTCATATCTTCCGAGTCCACATCCAACGTTTAAATAACTAGATCATTTTTCATTTTTACTATATTAGCTAGCCATTCGCGTTTTTCATTACACCTAACATATACGATGGGACACATGTCGTCTTCCGTTGAACCCTCAACTGCAGCGGTTATTAAACCGTCAGCCATGCTACATGGAACGTTTCCATGGGCTCACTTCAGACCATGATGATTCCGAATCGACCATGATGATTCATATCGATCAGATTTTATTAGGACTTTTATTTTATATGGTATGGGACTTTATTAGGATTTTTGTTTTACATGGTATGGGACTCGCGGGAGTCCCATACCTGGAATGGGAGAGTACGCATCCCGCTAGCAGAATTGCTACTTCCTTCACGATAAAGTTCCTTCCAACAATGAATCCTTGCAGATCCACAAACGTGGACGCAGTCATAAAGAATATGTTTTAGCGTGATCAAGTCGATAACAAGATCAAATCATAACTGACGTTGTTCCTTAAGAACCTCGTTTTAAAATTATTTATTCGCTCCTCCGATGGTACACAGTTGGATCGACAAAATGATTCTCGTCGAAAAAAAGGTTTTGTAAAAACGGCTTTTTTATTATTATACAAAATTGTTGGAAAAATGTTTGATTTAAAAATAATCATTCAACAATTTGTAGAGTACAAAAAATGTTTTTTTCCGACCATCTAGAATCGACAAAATGGTTTTCATAGAATGAATCAGATTTATTGAGAACGAATGTTATTATTATTATTATGGCGTTTTTTAAATTATTTTTTTAATATCATTTAAAAATTCGTAAAGTTATGAATGAGCGAAGAGTACACACGATTAAGGAGTTTTTCCCATCCGTACCACTAGGATATAAAATCATCGAATGTTTCTCGCTCAACATTCTTCTTAGATGATGTTAATAATACTTGTTGATGATCATCATCATCGCCATACGCAGTATTGAAATTATTATCGACATCGGCCTCCTCCTCCTCCTTCAAAGCCAATTTATGTTGCTCGTTTTATAGTATTCATGATTTGTTTACATTCTCAATATCGCGGACTTGGCTCGAATATCCAACGCATAGTTTTTTTCTTCGGTAGGTCTGATCAGGAGGGGGGGGGGGGATACATTTTCGGACATGTTTGGGTTTAGGCGTAGATGTATTTTACCGTTTCTCTCTTTACACACTGTTTTTGTTTTTTAACACCTTAACGCATTGTTTTTTCACACTTTATTTTAATATTCCATATCATCGAAAGCAAAGCTCCATGGAAGACTGTTCGTGGAATCTGGAGATTAGCACTCTTTTGTCATCTGCGAATGTGATGGATTTTAGGGTTGACTACCTAATTAATATCCTTGCTCGCTTCTTCACATCATCACAGTTGAGGATTTAAACGAGTACAATTTTAATGCCAAGCCCACAAATTCCGCCATAATGTGACCATTGATCTCATTTTAGTTTTAAGGCGTTACCCCCACTTGTAGCGCAAAAAAGGCCTTTTTCGTGAATTTTTTAAAAGAAAACTACAAAACTTTTTTAATCGATCAATATACCATCTTAAAGAACACATTTTGAAGAACTTTCAGTAATTTTTTTATTGAAAAATATTACATTGTTTAGTGGCAAATGGCCGTCAATGAAATCATGTTTTTATATACACGGTTTGCGGTGAACAACATTGCGGCGAAGTGGATCATCTGAAAAAAAAAATGCGGATGGATTTAGTCAAATATAAGTATAAACTAGTCTTTAATCGAAGGATTTTGATAAATATTCATTTTTCACAAAATGGCGGACAGTCAAAGTTAATGGTTCGATTTTAACGAAAAAAAATCGATCGATTAAAGACTACATTTTTATGTATTAAATAAGCCTGCAAAATTTCAAGAAGATCGGTTCATTAGTGTTCGAGTAATCTTGGTCACCGACTTCAGAAATGCCATTTTGAGAAAAACGCGTTTAAAGTTTCAATTTCAGTATACACAAAGAAAATATTTTTTTTTGTAAACTTACATAGAGTCATCTATTCCGGGCCCATACAGAAGTATGGGCCCGGATACTTATACTTCAAAAAAATGCAATAAAAAAATCGATTTTTTCAAAATCGCAAGTGGGGGTAACCCCTTAAGGCTTTCACGGCTCTTTATGTAATGAGAAGAGTATGTGGCTTCCGGATGGAGGCCGTGTTGAAGATCGACGTTGTGCCGACGTTTCGCAAACGTTACAGTCTGCATCATCAGGGCTGAGAGCTTTGATACTGAAGCTCTCGTATCTCAGGTATTCCTTATATAGTTGCAGTCATCGTTCCAATCGCTGCACCAGCCAATCAGATGAAACGATGACTGCAACTATATAAGGAATACCTGAGACACGAGAGCTTCAGTATCGGAGCTCTCAGCCCTGATGATGCAGACTGTTACTTTTGCGAAACGTCGGCACAGCGCTGATCCTCAACACGGCCTCCATCCGGAAGCCGCATACTCTTCTCATTCATCTCATCTTTCACGAGGCCTAATTCATCACACGTGTCAATCTTGTCAATGTTACTCTTTATCGTGTCAAAAATGTCGGACACGCTGATGTGATAAACCAGACTATCCGTGTCCGTGTATAACAATTTTGCTCGATTGTTAAATCTTTCGAGTATGTAATTGTAGTGAAAATCATAAATCCAGGGCTTAGGTAAATCGAGAATGGGAATCCTGTGGATATGGGCTTATTGAATAGAACGCATGCACTATTGACCTCGATTCTCTATGTGCTTGGCGATCTGCACTTCCGCTCCCTTCCGCCTCTTCCACTTTGTTACGAGTCATATTGCCGGATGTTTCCTTACATTTTCCATTTTTTTAACAAAACCGGATTGTTCACGAGTTTGCAAAAAAATCTTAAAGTCATCGTCAGATTTCTTTCCCAATTCCACATTTACATCAATGTATTTAGCCAAGCGCGCTATGTGAATTTAAAAATTCTTTACATTTTTGTGATGCGCAGCCCCAATTTCAAGCATTGCTTAAAATTTCGATAATGAATTCAAAAGCTACGAAAATTCCTCATTGTCGTGGAGTTCACGTGAGAAATCAATTTCCAAGAGTGGACGCTGAAGTTATGAATCCATTATTGTGAATCTCGATGACAAAGATGGACCTGGCACACATTGGGTTGCATACGGAAAAAACAACGACGAAGTCATGTAATTTGACAGTTTTGACAACTTTTAACTACCTCGAGATCTGGAGAGATATTTGGGTGCTGGTAGCACTACAGATACAATCATGAACGATATCAGGACTATGATACTGTTGTTTGTAGTGATTTATGTATGAAATTTTGAAGTGCATAAAAAGGATTCTGTTCGGATACGAATCAGTTGAACGACAACTACCTATGAATAATTCTTTCACGCTGACGCTTTCGGGAACGAGCTCCATCAAACCGATCGAACTATAGCCGTTTGAAAATCATGCTCTCGGACTCTTCGAATTGCTCACGTTCAACTCGATACCATAACGAGTATACCACATGGTCAGTGAACACGTCTACACAATTGAAAAAGTCACGATATGTCATTCTAGCTTTCCAGATGAATCGTAAAAATAATAAACGCAAGAATGCGAGACAGTTCGATCATTGCGACAGTTTAGCCAAGCTTAAACTCGAGGACTCTGTGAATTTCCATGACGCGTAATCCCAACTTTACGTGTTGTTTCAAATTTCTTTAGTGAATTACGTATTTTTCTTTTTGCGGCCGCATGGTCGTTAATTTTCTTTGAGCGCGCTCCTAGGAGGGGCGTGGTATTGTGAGTATACGGGTAAATCTTTGTGCGTATCGTGTAACTCTTGAGAATACGCCAAATCAACCTTCAAGATGTATCCCGTTTCAGCGTCATCTGGAATATCCCCGATACATTGCTCGAAATTTTCTACCAAAGGGAACGAGGCGTACCGCAATGACTGACACATAGCTACACGATACAGATGATTGAAATGGTAATACATCAAGTATGACTCGGCCGGCATATTTGCGTACCACTCATCTGCGACCTCTCTTCTGAATTTTTTGGTATGCTGGCAGTGCGATGATACCGCGTCTTATGGGTATGTAACTATTGTCTTTAATTTATCCGTGGAAAATCCATATTGATAGCCTTTCGCTATACTATACTAGCCTTTCGTACTTTTTACCGTAAGACTCGGATTAACCGGGGGGATCAGGACCAAACGATCGACGGATAATTGAAACCACGGTTAATTCGACATAAATTTCATACAATTTTTTATAATTGTTGATTAAATCTCAATTTCATTGCAGTGTACACATGGCGTCTTATGTTTAAGGGGTTACCCCCACTTGCGATTTTGAAAAAATCGATTTTTTTTATTGCATTTTTTTAAGCGCAATTTGAAGTGCAGTTTTTTTTATGCCCGGAATAGATGACTCTATGTAAGTTTACAAAAAAAAAATATTTTCTTCGTGTAAACTGAAATTGAAACTTTAAACGCGTTTTTCTCAAAATGGCATTTCTGAAGTCGGTGACCAAGATTACTCGAACACTAATGAACCGATCTTCTTGAAATTTTGCAGGCTTATTTAATACATAAAAATGTAGTCTTTAATCGTTCGATTTTTTTTCGAAAAAAATGGCCGTTTTATGGCCAAAAAACGGCCGTTTTTTTTTCGTTAAAATCGAACCATTAACTTTGACTGTCCGCCATTTTGTGAAAAATGAATATTTTTTAAAATCCTTCGATTAAAGACTAGTTTATACTTATATTTGACTAAATCCATCCGCATTTTTTTTTCAGGTGATCCACTTCGCCGCAATGTTGGTCACCGCAAACCGTGTATATAAAAACATTATTTCATTCACGGCCATTTGCCACTAAACAATGTAATATTTTTCAATAAAAAAATTACTGAAAGTTCTTCAAGATGTGTTCTTTAAGATGGTATATTGATGGAGTAAAAAAGTTTTGTAGTTTTCTTTTAAAAAATTCATGAAAAAGGCCTTTTTTGCGCTACAAGTGGGGGTAACGCGTTAATCATAATCATCTACGCATTATTCGCGCAATCCTCTTTCTGCCTTTGCAATTTTTCTTCCATGGTAAAATGACGCAAGCAGCGGCCGCAAATCCGCATGCGACATTTACCATAATTAGTCAAACCATTCAATTCCTCAAATTTCTCGATCATCGGTAAGCTCATCGGAAAATTCAAGCCTTCGTATTTGAGCACTTCGCTGTAATGAGGATAATAACTCTCACGTTCGGGATGCATCCTCGGTGGTGGGGAGAGAGCTGCGGTGACGGATCAGAGAAAACAATAAGGGTCATTGTTTTCAATATTGATGACGGTCCGTTTTATCTGTATATCCCTCGGGAGACGCGTGTATGTGGATAAGCTTCCTCGCAGTGGTTCGCACTTGTTAATGTCCACAAGTAGACGTGGGATTTCGTGTAACGTCCAACCCGACTCATTTTCCTGAAAGTTTCCCAAAAGTAGATTTTGATGGAGAGTTTTGCTTGGACGCACTCGATGAACCATTCGGCAATGTCGCTCGAAGATAGAATGATCGCATTTTTCGGTTGAAATGACTTTTCCTCCTCAACGATTTCATTCACCTTTATGAGGCGGAATTTGCACGCTAAGGTCACCTTCACGTTACCCTCCTCGCGCACGATTTTGTTTAGTTTTTATGGCGGGGTGTCAACTCTGCACCGTGCAAGTCGCCTCTGTGTCAAGTCGCCACTTTAACTCGCCGTCTGTTCAACTTGCCAAAGCGGGCAACTCTACACAGACCCAAGTGGACACCGTAGCAGCCCGCCGTTTCCCCGACGCTCGCGTAACCCCACTCTTCAGATTCGGGCCGGGCATTTTTTGCTACCGTTTCAACTCGCACCGTGTCTCAACTCGCCACGCGCTGCGTGCTCAACTTCCATTTCCTAGCGGCTGTACTTTTTCCGAATCACCCACACCCGGGAACGAGAAATATACAAGCAAAATGTTTTCACATGTACCGACTACCCGCTCTGTCAGTTCTCTAGTTTATCGACTGATTTTGAATGGAAATTTCACGAGCGGCATTTTTCTATAGCTTTATTCCTTAATAATGCCACGAACATATATGTAGTCTCCTAAAATTTTAATTCTTCCATAATTCGCGGAAAAAAGCGTCATTTTTGAGTACTTGAGAATAACGATAAGCAATACTAAGAGAACTGAAAACTCATATAATAATCGTGTGAAAGAAAAACTGGTGGCCTCGTACAGTTGGACAGATTTTCGTTGCCGTTGAATATAGGATTATGATCTTCAAGAGGATGTTTAATTTTGTTCTGAATTTCATTTCTTGTGGCTCTTGATTTATTCTTAAAAATCATTGTGCAAAGTCTACATTTTATAATCAACTTTTTAATCATCAAAAATATCGATGAAAAAATCATATGCATTTACAAGAAATTAATATCATAAAACGATTCCTTTCATTACAGATTTAAACGTCCACATTATTATTATCCATGTTGTTCAAACACTTAATGCCTCAGAACAGTGCATGTCGGATATATTTATTTTTCATTAATGTGTGACATATCGTCTACTATATATGAAAAAATTGAATCATCGTATAACATGAATACGCTGTGTTGAAAAGCGCAGAATCATTAAGGGTGGGGGTAAGGATAATTTGCTATAAAAAAGCATATTTTCGATATTGTTTGTTGACGACACTGTTTATATATATTTATTTATATAATTAGTATAAAATAAAAGGACATTTGAAGAATATTCTGTGAAATTTTCGTTAACAATTGTGCAGAAATAAGCCAGTGACAGCAAATATTCTCAGACGCCACAAAAAAAAAGTTACATTGCGGTGAACTGCATAACTCACCACTGGATCATCCGAAAAAAAATCCAAGAAGATTGTATTAGTTAATAAGTTTCTTGAGGTAACGCTGACGAGTTTTTTTTCATCATTTTAATTCATTTTGTAATAATATAGGTTCCAATTTTTTAAATGAAAAATCGCTATTTTGTCTTCTAGGTGTGACTAAAAATTGAAAATAAAAAAAAATAAAAAAAAAACGCGACAGCGTTACCTCAAGAAACTTATTAACTAATACAATCTTCTTGGATTTTTTTTCGGATGATCCAGTGGTGAGTTATGCAGTTCACCGCAATGTAACTTTTTTTTTGTGGCGTCTGAGAATATTTGCTGTCACTGGCTTATTTCTGCACAATTGTTAACGAAAATTTCACAGAATATTCTTCAAATGTCCTTTTATTTTATACTAATTATATAAATAAATATATATAAACAGTGTCGTCAACAAACAATATCGAAAATATGCTTTTTTATAGCAAATTATCCTTACCCCCCACCCTTAATGATTCTGCGCTTTTCAACACAGCGTATTCATGTTATACGATGATTCAATTTTTTCATATATAGTAGACGATATGTCACACATTAATGAAAAATAAATATATCCGACATGCACTGTTCTGAGGCATTAAGTGTTTGAACAACATGGATAATAATAATGTGGACGTTTAAATCTGTAATGAAAGGAATCGTTTTATGATATTAATTTCTTGTAAATGCATATGATTTTTTCATCGATATTTTTGATGATTAAAAAGTTGATTATAAAATGTAGATTTTGCACAATGATTTTTAAGAATAAATCAAGAGCCACAAGAAATGAAATTCAGAACAAAATTAAACATCCTCTTGAAGATCATAATCCTATATTCAACGGCAACGAAAATCTGTCCAACTGTACGAGGCCACCAGTTTTTCTTTCACACGATTATTATATGAGTTTTCAGTTCTCTTAGTATTGCTAATCGTTATTCTCAAGTACTCAAAAATGACGCTTTTTTCCGCGAATTATGGAAGAATTAAAATTTTAGGAGACTACATATATGTTCGTGGCATTATTAAGGAATAAAGCTATAGAAAAATGCCGCTTGTGAAATTTCCATTCAAAATCAGTCGATAAACTAGAGAACTGACAGAGCGGGTAGTCGGTACATGTGAAAACATTTTGCTTGTATATTTCTCGTTCCCGGGTATGGGTGATTCGGAAAAAGTACAGCCGCTAGGAAATGGAAGTTGAGCACGCAGCGCGTGGCGAGTTGAGACACGGTGCGAGTTGAAACGGTAGCAAAAAATGCCCGGCCCGAATCTGAAGAGTGGGGTTACGCGAGCGTCGGGGAAACGGCGGGCTGCTACGGTGTCCACTTGGGTCTGTGTAGAGTTGCCCGCTTTGGCAAGTTGAACAGACGGCGAGTTAAAGTGGCGACTTGACACAAAGGCGACTTGCACGGTGCAGAGTTGACACCCCGCCGTTTTTATACCACCACGCGCATCGCATTTCCGCGGAAACTTTACACATCTTTGTGCTCGAAATTCACAATCAAGAACGTCTTTATCCGATTTTTAAAATGCCCACTCGAGATCGAACCACTTTAGTTTATCACGAGCATCGCTCACACCAGCATCGCTTATACCAGCGCTGCTTACACATGCTACACGCACGATTTTTTCTCTCAACGACAACAATTTCGCTATTGCCGATTGAATTTTCAGTTTTTGACCGACGTTGAACCCTGGTTTTTGCAATGTTTGCCCTAAATGTTTGACGTGCTCGTCAGAGAACTTTTGCCACTTTTCCACGTGAGAGACATTTTTCTTCGCACAGTTCAACTTATCGATAATTTTATCCCAATCGTCCATGTAGTCCAGTCATTGCATACATTTGGAAATGCAAGTGAACCGAGAAAGCTGATTTTTGGATATTGTGTGGAGGGGGCTTAGAAAAGCTTAACTTCAATTTGTCGACCAAGATTTCCCATGTGCATTCTCCGCCATCTTGAAAAAGGCTTAAATTTGGTTTTTTTGCAATAACTCGGCTATCCGTCGAGATACGATAATTGTGATAGGATACTTTTTTGTTGTTTTTTTTACGCTCTACAATTCAGGTCCTATACATTTACTACCTACCGTTCATCGTTGTTGAGATATTGAGCGAGGATGTAAAAAATTCAGGTAGTGAAACTTGTTTTTTGCTGTTTTCTTCTTTCCCGTGATAAATATCGAAAAAATGTATATTATCAAACTTGTAGAGCATGTTACTACCTGCAATGTCATTTTTTTATTTTTTTTTTAGACAAAAATTATGACTTTTAGCGCGCCGTAAAGTCGGTAAGTCCGTGCGCAGTTTCGATTTCGTAGCTCGCACGGTTGTATCCATATGTCATAACGGATTAACGGTTGTTGAGGGAATTATTGAGGTACAATATAAATAAATAAACCAGCAAAATTATATATCACACACATGACATTTATTATGCAATTACTTTTTTGTGTTGTAAAAAATAACAATTAAAGGAGGTCCGTTTTTTATATTTATATTTTTCTTCGTTTCAATGGTCCAGGTTCGAAGTGTTCCTCCTTGGAACGAGAACGCACAGCTGTTATTATTGCATGAACTATCGCCATACTTTTCTTTTCCACTGTTCCAATGCACCGCGTTTTTTTAAAATATGTATTCCTCAGAGGTACAGGGTTCTTACCCTTTTACCATCCCCTCCTTTATTCCTTCCATTCCTTCCGACATTCACAATTCTTCCAGAGTCTCCTACATTCCTTCCAGAGTTCCCCCCAGAGTGTTGATCGCAGCCACTCTTTCCTAATGCACTACTGTATCGCATTTGCACGAGGGCCCAGGGAAACTGCGGAAAACCTGGGCCGATACGGGCCGCTATATTTGGCTGAGTTTCAGTTGTATTGCCATCAGAAACTCAGACAAACTGCCTCTCGCTCAGAGGTTGACGCGCAAACCAGTGCACGGGCAAGCGGTCACAGCTCAATGTATTGACAGCCTCTTATGCTGCTTAACTTCAGTGACCGCCGAGCCCGCACACCGACCGTGCGCCCACCTCTGTCGGTCACCGCGTTTATCTTTTGTAATGGTTACAGAAAGAAAAGCTTCCAAAGATTCAGGAACAACGGCTTCGACATCTTTTACGAATGTATCCGATGGGGGGTAATTGTTTTTATCGTGAACGACATCTCTAATATCCTCGCGGATTATCGCAGCAGCTTCGCGAATAACTCTTAGTCTTTCTTCACGAGAGTTCTTTTTTTCTTCGTACCATTTCTCCGAAAGTATTTTAAAACCGGTATTTCAAAAACAAACCACGCAATCACGTCCTTGTTTTTCGTTAACCAGAATGTCATCTCCGTACTTTGTTTGCAATTGTTTTTTACCGTTCTGATGTCAGGAACGAAGTCTCCATTTATTTGGTTCATTAATTCATTCATAGAAAATTGACATTCGTCGGAATTCTCCTTTAGAAAAGAGTAAATTCCCTCTATTGCCTCGTCTATTTTTTTCCGTTAGATCGTCCTTTCTTAATCCCCTAGTAGGTAATGAGTGGTACACACGAGAAATGCATTCGCGATTGTATCGAGCTCCTACGGCGACGAGATCAGGTACACGCTGGATACGCCCGACAATTGAAATGACAAATTCATTGTCACGTCCAGACAGGTGTTGCAGAACTTTTTCTTTCATCAATTTTTCTTTCACCGAATGAATTTTTTTCCGTCTACATACCGGCAATTTTGATGCATCGCAGAATGCTTCTCGACAAAATAAACATTTATTTTCAAAATCAAAACCAGGCATGATCTGCGGTTGTTTTTCGGGTTCTTTTGGTTCTTCCGATGCAGATTCACTTCGTCGAGAGGCAAACGACGCTAGTATTTCATTGCCGTATTTTTTGGACACGCACTGTGAACACTCACTGCAATGAGTGTTCACAGTGTGCACAGACTCAGCGCTACGACTCGAGGCTGCGCGAGCCTATATATATATGGATATCTATATCTATGGAAAAAAGTGTTAAGTGATACATAAAAGGACGTGTGTAGTGTATGTTACGATACAACCGAGGGACTGTATTCGATTCAACAAATCAACAAATCAACGACTGTGGAATAATTTTCGGGGCAAAAAAATCGTTCGGAAATTCGGGCGAATATTAAGAGATCTCAAAATTAAGTAGACGGATCGAAAAATGATCCAAACAAAATCGATAGAAAAAAATCATATTTCATTGGTCAAATGACATGAAATTTTCGATTCGTCGCTGCGTATTCGCGTAATATCGAATCAAAGTTAAAACGTCGTCTGCTAAAGCCCATCTTACTGTATAAAGAGTCGCGGCGTGTTCGTCAGTCGGTTAGTGGCGTCGAATTTTCTTTTTCATTCCTTGGCGTCAAGACGCTGCCGCGTCTCTTGATTTCACAGGCCTTCAAACATCGACTAACGATATTCATGACATTATGACAACCCCCTGCCGTAATCTGATACAGGATACCACAAATACCTCTATCGCTCGCCTCCCTCTGCAATTTAAATTCTGCACCTGGGATAATGTGTTTCAGAGTAATACAACTCGCTAAATAATTTTTCATTTTGTCGAATACTTGGGAATGCTTAGCTGTCCACCTACACTCCGTATGTTTAGTTAGCAATTCTATCAATTGGTCCACAGATCGGCTATGTTGAATATTAAATTGCCGGTAATAATTACATAGGCCCAAGAATTGTTGTAGATCTCTCTCTCAGTACAGGACGTTTCAAAATAGCGTCGAGTTTGCGAGGTTCTGGCATTATTCCCTCTGGTGAAATTATAAAACCTAGAAATGGCACCTCCCTTTGGAGAAAATTGCATTTAGAAACCTTTATTGTAAAATTAAATTCTATTAAGCGTTCAAAGATCCGATTGATTATATGGAGGTGCTTCTCCACTGTTGGGATGTCAATTAGTATGTCATCAATATAACAAGCCACGTATGCTTCAAATTCGTTCCCTAAGGCAAAACTCAACGCTCTCATGAACCCTCCTCCGGCAGTTTTGAGCCCGAAGGGTATCCTGCAAAACTGATAGAGCTTCGAATCAAACAAAAAGACGGTAGATGGCCTTGACTCTCGATGTAATTTTATCTGCCGATAGCTGTGAGTCAGATCTAATTTTGAGAACCATTGGGACCCGTGAAACTTTTGTAATAGCTCATTGATCAACGGCGGCGATTCCTGATCAGCTTCTATTGCTTGATTCAAGAACCTCGCGTCTAGCCAAACTTTGACCGTGCCATCCTCCTCTTTTATTATATGCAAAGGGTTACAATATGAACTTACAGATCTTTCGATTATACCATTTTCCAAAATACTTTCCACGGCCCTTTTGGTTGGTTCCCTTAATTGTAATGGAATATGATATGAGTGTCTTATATTCGGTTTATTTGTCACGAGTTTCAACCTATGCTCATCTCCTTTGGCACATCCCGGTTTTTCTAGAAATAACATGCGCGACTTCCACATCACGTCTATAAATTTCTCTCCTTGGGACTCACCGAGGAGTTGCAATGTACCTCTACCAACTTCTACGGTCCCCAGAAATTTCTTTTCACAAGTCACATCGCTTTTACTGTAATTCGCAATGTCCCCTTGTTTCATTGCATTATCAGCATTGTTCAATTTTGTCACTACTGAATTATCACCGATTTCTAATCCACTTCTTGACTCCTCCCCTTCATCGTCTCTGTTTCTTGTTTTATTTTCTTTTTCTTCACTCATAATCATTTTCGCTCCCTGGCGTTCGTTATTCTTATTAGCGTAACCACTTCTTTCGTCTTCACTTGTATCGAACTTTTTCTCCAATTCTAAATTTCCTTAATAAATAACATATACGCAGATATTGTTTTCATTTTGCAAGCACATAATGCTTTGTGATGCTTTCTTGTCAAACACCGTTTTCGTCTTCATGAGGAGCATCCTCGCTACTTCGATTGTCCTTTCTTTGTAGTTTAAAATTACTTCGTTTTTCGACATCCAATAATTCCCAAGGATTATTGTCGATGTCAAAAACGGGATAACCAAGAAGGGATATCTGAACACTCGACCCTGAAGCGTGAATTCGAATCACACTTGTCTCTTTACAGGCATAGCTTTTTTCCCAATAGCTGTACTGACCGAAACGTTCGTCACCGGCAATATTTCGAATGCTTTTTGTCTCGACACTTCTGAAAAAAAATCTTCCGAAATCGTGGTCACCTGACTACCCGAATTTAACAAAAGCAATATTTCTTGCCCCTCAAATTCAACCTTCAAATGTGGGAATTTTTTCAGTAGTCGAAATGCCGAGCTAATATCCTGGTCATTTGTATCGTCAATACCATAGAATATATCTTTTACAAAATCGAATTCGCCCCGACACGGCGCCGGGCCATTATACACCGTGTCATCCTTTAGTTTAAGTTCCTGTTTATTTCACTCCTGATTTGATTATTAAAATTTGGTACTACTTCAATCGATTGACGTACAGGTAACCTTGGTAGCGGAAAATGAGTATCAGGCAAGGAAACTTGATGCTGACAACACTGACTCACCGATCGGTAGCTACCCATGTGGGGTGATCGGTAGTGGCCAACGATTGGCCGATGCTCGACGCCGAGCTTGCCAACATTGGCACTCGAGCTTGGCCCGATCATCGACCGAGCCGCGGATGATAAGAGCGGCCTGATATTCGCAATCAATATTGGTCCCTGAATGGCTTATGAGAATCGGCCGAGCATCGCGTAGGAGTTCATTCGAGAATCGGCCAACAATAAGTCCTCGTCAAGATTGCCATCATTGGCACTGGAGCTTGGCCCGATTATCGACCGAGTCTTGGCGGATAATTGTAACCCGATATAGATCACCAAAATTGGTCCTGCACTGCCAAAAAAAGAAATTAATTATTTTTGAATTGTAATTCGTCATTACCTGGTCTTTCGAAACGATTAGTTCGAAGAAAATATTTCACCTATATGGGACTCGAACCTTGAACCTACCTACTCATAGCTAAGCACGCTGCCCCTATGCTACCAAGTGCTTGTAACATCTGGATCGCAGATATAGCAGAAGAGACCAAATGGAGTCTCATAATTATTTGTATCACATAAACTATATCAATTTGTTAATGTCATTGTGATAATCAGAGAGTTTTATCGAATAACATGTTATAGAATTTTCAAACGTAACCTATATATATATATATATATACATATATATATATATATATATATATATATATATATATATATATATATATATATATATATATATATATATATATATATAATTCCTCTCTCTCCACCCTCTCTACCCCCACGACCCTTTAATATGTGTGTTGCAATAAAGACAGACTATTAGTTCAAGTTTAATTTGAATAAATAAATATATTTAAAATGAATAATTCCAATAATGGACTGCAATAGAAAAAATTTTATTTCACGAAAAATCTAGTTAATTCCAATAAAAAATAAGTAAATAGATGCGTTTAGTTAATATTAATAGAATTTTTCTGTCAGTGTAGGATGGTTCATAAAAATCGGCAGAGTATCACGTATGAGCTCGTTCGAGAATCGGCCAACAATGAGTGCATTGATTTGGTAGTATGTGTTAAGAGTAATGTCCAATGGACTCGTAAAAAGTATTTATCTCGTCTCTCAATGACTTCAACGCGAAACAATGAATCGTCAATATACGAATTGCGGTTCGATCATGCGTTACTCGGCCGAACATTGGCCTCGTATCGGCGATCCAACGTTGGCGAGTCTATACTTCACCAAACATCGGCCTCGTATCGACAAGCTAATCATTAGCGAGTCTCTATTTTGCCGAACATTGGGCTCGTACCGGAAAAAACATGATTGGCGAGTCTATACTTCGCCAAACATCGACCTCGTATCGATAAGCCAATGATTAGAGAGCCGATATTTGGCCGAACATTGGCCTTGTATCGGCAAACCAATGATTGGCGAGTCTATACTCCGTCACATATCGGCCTTATATCGATAAACCAATAATGAACGAGTCCATACTTGGCCGAACATTGGCCTCGTATTGGCAAACCAATGATTGGCCAGTCTATATTTCGCTAAACATCAGCCTCATATCGACAAGCCACTGATTAGCGAGTTTATATTTGGCCGAACATTGGCCCCGTATCGGCAAACCAATGTTGGCTAGTCAATACTCAGCCGAGCATTGGCGTACAATTGGGTAATCGATTATCGCCCCGCCAACATTGGTCCAAGTATTGGCCGTTACGGTTCGATTGGCGAAACCTACATGGGTACCCTCCGGGTTTTCTACTCGTGAGTGTCCACAAAATCTTCTTTTTCTCCCACCCCTTCCCCCACGTCCTTCTTACGACTCGAATATTCATTATCGGGTAAGTGTATTCCTATTTGTTTAACCTTTACTGGGTAGGTTTGGGGTGGATGGCTGTAGTGCTGTACTTTGTTTTCTCTATATTTTTTTTCTCTCGACGAATGGCATCCAGATTAGCTAACGTCCGTTCGATCATAACATTGTCATTCAAATTGATTGCTGCCAACGTTTCTCGCACCCACATGGGGTACTGTTGCATTATATTATATTATAATTTATTTTATAAGACGTTAAAATTGGTATAAAATGTCGGGCTTCTTTCACTCGGCGATAGTAGTAGGTCAATAGTGCATCCTCATTGGCATTAAATCGACTTTCCATACATTTATTTTTTAACATCACTCGCGTTGGTATCGAATAAAAACGTTCCACAAATTTATCTTCAAATTCGTTAAAATCGGCTGTGCTTGCATTTAATCCGAACCATGGAGCGGACTTTTCCCTCTAACGCGTGTTCGATCGATAATAATTTCCGATCTTCATTCACATTTTTGACTCTAAAAAACCTTTCCACTTCATCGGGAAACTGCATTGGGTTTTTTCTATTTCGTTCTTAAATTTCGGGGTCTTTATATCGTTAAAATGTTGTGCATTACTTACGATCGCTGCAATCTCCGTTAAATGGCTATTGTTTTGCTCGCCGATTATTGCTCTATCCGATACATCCGTAGGTCTCTCTTGTTGACATATCCGAGCTCGTTCGGCATCGAATTCCTCTCAGAGTTTTTCCAGCTCGACTCGCTGGCGGTTGAAGCTTTCCTGCTCCGTTTGTATTTCTCGCCTTTGCTATTCTTCGCTTCCTACTAGTCGATCGTCTTCTCTGAACACCGACATGTCTTTCGTTTTTGTTTTTCTCGTTCCTGTAAGTTTGTAATTCGTGACTCTTCTCGTCGTTACGCAACCTGATTGCGTCACATATACTCGCTCGTCTTTTATCTCCATAAAATTTATCCTTATTTATAACTTTGTTTCGCTCCCATTATTACTATTATTCTTTACACTTATTTTTCGCATTATTGTTTTTTGATTTTATATTGAAGCTATGAGACAGTTATTTTATTTTCCGCGGTTCGACATGCTGTACATATATTTTTATATCCACGATGCTAATGCATATCGTGCCTCTTTGTTGGGCGGCATTTGTAAGAGATCTCTTTTGTTTATATAACAAGTTCATTCTTAATGTGACTATACGTATCTGCGGATTAGTTCATGTAACTCGGTTTCAGTTATATGGGAGATCGCACACAATATTTTGGGCTTTTGTCGAAAATAATTTGAGCGCTACTTATTGAAATCGATCCCGCGGTGGCTCTTCCTCGTGCCCCAGGACATCGATGAGATTGTTACATCCGTGGTGTTGATAATCTTCACGACGCTCGGCCGGCCAGTCGTCATTGTCCGTCGCTTCTTACCCCGACAGGTAAGATTTTGGAGTAATTTCCCTTGAATGGAGAGTCCCTTATCTTGCAACGTCTCGCTCTCGGTGGTCCTGGGGCGAAAGAGCCCGAACTCGCTACGCACGGTTGGGAAGAGGTGTCAACTCTGCCCCCCCCCCCCGCTCCATAACCATATTGCAGAAGCGTACGCTAAATTCACGATTGACGCGCGAATCTGGCCGGACAATTCATCAAGAGCGCGCTGTTTCAAATTTTGATTCGAAGCCTCACACGCCTTTTGCGCTCTTGCTCCCAGTTCTTTTCAATGCCGTCCTCCCGTGTTTCGTGTCGAGAACCAGTACCCCGGGTACTTGAACGCGCTCACCACTTCTATTATTTTCCTTTGTAACTCCACTCCTCCCCTCTACCCTCCCCCCAAAACACTATGATTTTTGTTTTTGAGCATTCACCTCCATCTCAGCTTCTTCCACGTATTTTTCTAGGACTTCTAACATCCTTCTTAGCCCTTCCGCATCCTCCGCCATCATCGATATATCGTCCGCGTATTTGAGCGCGTAAAACTTAACGCCACCCATTACCGTTCCCCGCGTTCCATCCCTTTCCCATACGTCGTCCACGTCGACTAGCGATATATTAAACAGCGTCGGGCTGAGGGCAGCCCTGTCGCACTCCCTTTCCGGTACCAAAGCTCTCCGTTGTCCCCTCCTCTGCGATCACCTCATTTTTTGTCCTCTTATACATTCCCCTCATCATTTTCAGCATTCTTCCCCTCACCCCTTCCTTCTCAATTTCTCGAACAGCCTATCCCTGTCTATCAGGTCGAAAGCCGCCCTGAAATCTATGAAAGCCACGTACAACTTTCCCCCTTTAATTTTAATCCTGTTGTTTATTAACACGTGGTCGCTCGACCCCTTCCCCCCTCCCTCTCCCCGCCCCGGAAACCCGTCTGACTCTCTCTAAGAATTCCCTCCCACTCCACCCACCCATATGGGTGGGTGGGAGGGAATTCTTAGAGAGAGTTAGTAGTGGGAGGGAATTCTTAGAGAGAGTTAGTTAGTATTGGGAGGGAATTCTTAGAGAGAGTGGGAGGGAATTCTTAGAGATTCCCTCCCACTCCACCCACCCATATGGGTGGGTGGGAGGTAATTCTTAGAGAGAGTCAGGCGGGTTTACGGGGCGGGGAGGGGACGAGGGACCACTTGTTTGTGTTGAAAGTCTTAATAAACAACAGGCTTAAAATTAAGGGGGCCAAGTTGTACGTGGCTTTCATAGATTTCAGGGCGGCTTTCGACCTGATAGACAGGGATTGGCTGTTTGAAAAATTAAGAAGGAAAGGGCGTGAGGGGAAGAATGCTGAAAATGATAAAGGGAATGTATAAGAGGACAAAAATGAGGTGATCGCAGAGGAAGGGATAACGGAGAGCTTTGGTACCGGAAAGGGAGTGCGACAGGGTTGCCCTCAGCCCGACGCTATTTAACATAGCGCTAGACGACGTGGACGACGTATGGGAACGGGATGGAACGGGAGGAACGGTAATGGGTGGCGTTAAGGTTTACGCGCTCAAATATGCGAAGGATATATCGACGATGGAGGAGGATGCGGAATGGCTACCCATGTAGGTTTCGCCAATCGAACCATAACGGCCAATACTTGGACCAAGGTTAGCGGGGCGATGATCGATTACCCAATTGTACGCCAATGCTCGGCTGAGTATTGACTAGCCAAAATTGGTTTGCCGATACGAGGCCAATGTTCGGCCAAATATAGACTCGCTAATCATTGGCTTGTCGATACGAGACCGATGTTTGGCGAAGTATAGACCCGCCAATCATTGGTTTGCCGATAGGCGGCCAATGTTCGGCCAAACATAGACTCGCTAATCATTGGCTTGTCGATACGAGGCCGATGTTTGGCGAAGTATAGACTGGCCAACCATTGGTTTGTCAATACGAGGCCAATGTTCGGCCAAGTATAGACTCGTTGATTATTGGTTTATCGATATTAGGCCGATGTTTGACGAAGTACAGATTCGCCAATCAGTGGTTTGCCGATACGAGGCAAATGTTCGGCCAAATATAGGCTCTCTAATCATTGGCTTATCGATACGAGGTCGATGTTTGGCGAAGTATAGACTCGCCAATCATGTTTTTGCCGATACAAGGCCAATGTTCGGCCGAGTAACGCATGATCGAACCGCAATTCGTATATTGACGATTCATTGTTTCACGTCGAAGTCATTGAGAGACGAGATAAATAATTTTTATGAGTTCATTGGACATTATTCTCAACAAATATACTACCAAATCAATGCACTCATTGATTACTCATTGAGCTCATACGCGATACTCTGCCGATTTTTATGAACCATTTATATGTTGACTAATTTTATAAAATTAATTATTAAATTAAATAATATTTATTATTTTTTTAAATTTACATGTTAATTAATATTAACTAACCGCGTCTATTTATTTATTTTTTATTTGAATTAACTAGATTTTTCGTGAAATCAAATATTTCCTATTGCATTCCATTATTGGAATTATTCATTTTAAATATATTGATTTATTCAAATAAAACTTGAACTAACGAACTAATGGTTTGTCTTTATTGATATTAACGAATTGATGTAGTTTATGTGATACAAATAATGATGAGAATCCATTTCGTTTCTTATGGCATATCTGCGATTCAAATGTTACGAGCAGTCGGTAGCATAGGGGCAGCGTGCTTGGCTATGAGTAGGTAGGTTCAAGGTTCGAGTCCCATATAGGTGAAATATTTTCTTCGAACTAATCGTTTCGAAAGACCAGGTAATGACAAATTACAATACAAAAATAATTGATTTTTTTTGGCAGTGCAGGACCAGTTTTGGTGATCTATATCGGGTCACAATTATCCGCCAAGACTCGGTCGATGATCGGGCCAAGCTCGAGTGCCAACGATGGCAATCTTGACGGGGACTTATTATTGGCCGATTCACGAATGAACTCGTACGCGATGCTCGGCCGATTCTCATAAGCCATTCTAGGGCCAATATTGATTGCCGCTCTTATCATCCGAGGCTCGGTCGATGATCGGGCCAAGCTCGAGTGCCAATGTTGGCAAGCTCGGCACCGAGCATCGGCCAGTCTTTGGCCACTACCGATCACCCTACATGGGTGAGAAGGATGTTAGAAGTCCTAGAAAAATACGCGGAAGAAGCTGAGATTGAGGTGAATGCTCAAAAAACAAAAATTATAGTGCTTAGGGGGGACGGTAGAGGGGAGGAGTGGAGTTACAAAGTAAAATAATAGAAGTGGTGAGCGCGTTCAAGTACCCGGGGTACTGGTTCTCGACACGAAACACGGGGGGACGGTATTGGAGAGAACTGGGAGCAAGGGCGCAAAAGGCGTGTAAGGCTTTGAATCAAAATTTGAAACAGCGCGCTCTTAAGGGGTTACCCCCACTTGCGATTTTGAAAAAATCGATTTTTTTTATTGCATTTTTTTGAAGTATAAGTATCCGGGCCCATACTTCTGTATGGGCCCGGAATAGATGACTCTATGTAAGTTTACAAAAAAAAAAAATATTTGCTTCGTGTAAACTGAAATTGAAACTTTAAACGCTTTTTTCTCAAAATGGCATTTCTGAAGTCGGTGACCAAGATTACTCGAACACTAATGAACCGATCTTCTTGAAATTTTGCAGGCTTATTTAATACATAAAAATGTAGTCTTTAATCGGTCGATTTTTTTTTCGAAAAAAAAATGGCCGTTTTACAGCAAAAAAACGGCCGTTTTTTTTTCGTTAAAATCGAACCATTAACTTTGACTGTCCGTCATTTTGTGAAAAATGAAAATTTTTTAAAATCCTTCGATTAAAGACTAGTTTATACTTATATTTGACTAAATCCATCCGCATTTTTTTTCAGATGATCCACTTCGCCGCAATGTTGGTCACCGCAAACCGTGTATATAAAAACATTATTTCATTGACGGCCATTTGCCACTAAACAATGTAATATTTTTCAATAAAAAAATTACTGAAAGTTCTTCAAGATGTGTTCTTTAAGATGGTATATTGATCGATTAAAAAAGTTTTGTAGTTTTCTTTAAAAAAATTCATGAAAAAGGCCTTTTTTGCGCTACAAGTGGGGGTAACGCCTTAATGAATTGTACGGATGTATCGGATAGAACAATAATCGACGAGCAAAACAATAGCCATTTAACGGAGACTACAGCGATCTTGAGTAATGCACAACATTTTACGGTAGTGGCCAACGATTGGCCGATGCTCGACGCCGAGCTTGCCAACATTGGCACTCAAGCTTGGCCCGATCATCGACCGAGCCTCGGATGATAAGAGCGGTCCGATATTCGCAATCAATATTGGCCCTAGAATGGCTTATGAGAATCGGCCGAGCATCGCGTAGTTCATTCGAGAATCGGCCAACAATAAGTCCCCGTCAAGATTGCCATCATTGGCACTCGAGCTTGGCCCGATTATCGACCGAGTTTTGGCGGATAATTGTGACCCAATATAGATAACCACAATTGGTTCTGCACTGCCAAAAAAAAAATTAATTATTTTTGTATTGTAATGCCTCATTACCTGGTCTTTTGAATCGATTAGTTCGAAGAAAATACTTCACCTACGAGGGTGGGGTGAAAAGTTTCCGGCCTGACCAAGAGATGGTGCCCCTAGGTCTAGTTTTGGAGCGGCGTCCTACAGTACCATTCCTACCGAGCTTGTATGTACAGTTTCAGCCCAATCGCTACGTTAGTTTGCGTTTGAGAGCACATTGCGCGAGACGCTTCCGTTGTTTTCGTAAAAATGGAAAAATAGGAAAAACGTGCTGTCATCAAATACTTCCATTTGAAAGGTTTTACACCAAAACAAATAAAAGAAGAGATGGATTCAGCACTAGGAGACTCCTCCCCATCATACCAACTATTAATCAGTGGGTTTCTGAATTTAAAATTGGTCGTGTGAGCACCTCTGACGAGCTTCGCTCAGGACGGCCCGTTGAAGTCACAACTTCAGAGATGATTGAAAAAATCCATAAAATAGTGTTGGAAGACCGCAGGTTGAAAGTGCATGAGATAGCTGAGACCTGTAGGATGTCAGCTGAAAGTGTGCGAAATATTTTGCACAACCATTTGAACATGGAAAAGCTGTGTGCAAGGTGGGTGCCGCGTTTGCTAACGCTCGACCAATCGAGCGTTTGCTAACGCTCGACGCTACCGACAATTTGGCGCTGTATAGACGTAATACAAACGAATTTTTGCGTCGATTCATAACTGTTGATGAGACATGAGTCCACCACTACACTCCTGAAAGTAAAGAACAGTCAAAACAGTGGGTTGGAAAAGGGGAACCAACCCCAAAGAAGGCAAAAACAATTTTATCGGCAAACAAGGTTATGGCTACTGTTTTTTGGGATGCGAGAGTTATAAGAAATGTATCAGTGTTGATGGAGATTATGTTGAAAAATAAAGCAAAAAAAAATGTTTAAATATCGTTTTTCTTGGTCAGGCCGGAAACTTTTCACCCCACCCTCGTATATGGGACTCGAACCTTGAACCTACCTACTCATAGCTGAACACGCTGCCCCTATGCTACCGAGTGCTTGTAACATCTGAATCGCAGATATGGCTTAAGAGACCAAATAGATTCTCATCATTATTTGTATCACATAATCTATATCAATGAATTAATATCATTGTGATAATTAAGGAGTTTTATCGAATGACATCTTATAGAATTTTCAAACATAACCTATATGTATATATATATATATATATATATATTTCCTCTCTCTCCACCCCCTCTACCCCCCAACCCTTTGATATGTGTGTTGCAATAAAGACAGACCATTAGTTCATTGGTTCAAGTTTAATTTGAATAAATAAATATATTTAAATTGAAATTATTCCAATAATGGAATGCAATGGGAAAAATGTGATTTCAAGAAAAATCTAGTTCATTCAAATAAAAAATAAACAAATAGACGCGGTTAGTTAATATTAATAGAATTTTTCTGTCAGTGTAGGATGGTTCATAAAAATCGGCAGAGTATCGCGTATGAGCACGTTCGAGAATCGTCCAACAATGAGTGCATTGATTTGGTAGTATATTTGTTAAGAGTAATGTCCAATGAACTCGTAAAAAGTATTTATCTCGTCTCTCAATGACTCCGACGCGAAACAATGAATCGTCAATATACCAATAGCGGTTCGATCATGCGTTACTCGGCCGAACATTGGCCTCGTATCGGCGAACCAACGATGGCGAGTCTATACTTCACCAAACATCGGCCTCGTATCGACAAGCCAATCATTAGCGAGTCTATATTTTTCCGAACATTGGGCTCGTATCGGCAAAAACATGATTGGCGAGTCTATACTTCGTCAAACATCGACCTCGTATGGATAAGCCAATGATAAGAGAGCCTATATTTGGTCGAACATTGGCCTCGTATCGGCAAACCAATGATTGGCGAGTCTATACTTCGTCAAACATCGGCCTCATATCGATAAACCAATAATGAACGAATCTATACTTGGCCGAACATTGGCCTCGTATTGGCAAACCAATGATTGGCCAATCTATACTTCGCCAAACATCGGCCTCGTATCGGCAAGCCCATGATCAGCGAGTCTATGTTTGGCCGAACATTGGCCGCGTATCGGCAAACCAATGATTGGCAAGTCTATACTTCGCCAAACATTGGCCTCGTATCGACAAGCCAATGATTAGTGAGTCTATATCTGGCCGAACATTGGCCTTGTATCGGCAAACCAATGTTGGCTAGTCAATACTCAGCCGAGCATTGGCATACAATTGGGTAATCTATTATCGCCCCGCCAACATTGGTCCAAGTATTGACCGTTACGGTTCGATTGGCAAAACCTACATGGGATTTAGCCGTCTGACAATGATACTCGCCAGTAGCTTGTATCCTATGTCCAACAGCGCGACCCCCCTGTAGTTGCCTACCACCTCTACATCCCCCGCCTTGTGGATCGGGCAAATCCTTGCCAGGTCCCAACCTTCCGGCATCTCTCCACTCTCCCAAGTTTGATTAATTATTACCCGCAATTCTTTCTCCCTTTTCGTCGTGATTTCCTTGAGAAATTCCGCCGCTATTCTGTCTTCTCTTGCCGCTTTTTCATTTTTCAAGCCCTTTAACGCCCTTCTAATCACCAGCCTACTTACTTCCCTGTCCAGTTTCGGCTCCACTGACGCGTCCTTTGCCCCGCTTTCGTTCTCCGCCGAGGTCTGCTCCCCCGTCTCTATCCTCTTCTCCTTGCCTCGCAGTAGCTTTGAGAAGTGCGCGGTCCACCGATCTTTCCTGATTCCCTCCCCCGCTTTCCTCCTTTTAATTCAAAATTTTCCTACCGTAGCCCACCACTCCTCCATGTTTACACTCTCCCTCACCTTCTTCCAGCTCTTCTCGAACCATTCTTTTTTTTCCTATTGCTCAGCTCTTTCATCGCTTTCTTTTCCTGCCGTAAATGACACTTTGCCGTGTCCGCCGACCTTCCCTCCCGCCCTTCACGTTTCTGGCTACCTAACAATTTTTTCAGTGCCCCCCACACTTTTGCTTTTTGTTCCCTACATTCGCTGTCATACCAGCCCCTCTCTTCCTCCTGAGTTCTTATGTTTTTCTTCGTTACAGCGTTCTCCGCTGCTACCCAAATCGCATCTTTCAACCTCCTCCATTCCCCTTCTCCGCCCCCCTCTGTCGGCCATGCTCTCTCTAACTCTTCCCGAAAGTCCTCCGTGCCCTCCTTCTTCCAGGATAGTTTCACCCCCTTTGTCCCTCTTTCCTTACCACCCTCACCCTGCCCCCTTCCTTGTCGAACGCTACCGGCAAGTGATCCGACTCCGTTCGTGGTATCAGCTCCATTTTTCTAATTACGTCCTCCTTCTTGTCCTCGAGCCTCATGAGAACGTCGGGCACCGAGCATCCCCCCTCCCCTCCCCCTACATAGGTTACTTTTCCTTCCTCATCGCCCCTCGTCCTCCCATTCAGTACTGTCAATCCCAAGTTATCACAAAACTCTAATAGTTTTCTTCCCCCCGTATTTAGCATTCCGTCCTGCGAGCGTCTCCTCCCCCCTCCCTTCCACCGCACGCGCTTCCCTGTTCGGATCCAATTCTTGCATTTAGATCCCCCACAATTATTACAGCCGCATCGCACCCCGCTCTCTCTCCACGTGCTGTTTCAGCGCCTCTTCCACTCGTCTAAAGCCCCTATTCATGTAATTTTCAATCTACCATAGATCTTCGCTCAAGCTTCGCCTTCTTATTTTTACAATTAATCCGTATTGCCACTCCTCAACTTTACACTTATCGCACATACTCTTCTTGACGCTTACTATATGTCCCCCCGCCGCTCTTTCCCTTGTCTTATCTCGGACCGCCGCCTTCGCTCCCCACTTGAACGCTTTGTCCAGTCGTCTTAGTATCCCTTCTTCTTTCCTTCCCTCAACCCATGTTTCCTGAGATAGTATTATGTTAAATCCGTTAAAAAATCTTCCGCCTCCCACAATTTGCCGGACCCCGCGACATTCCACGTCACCGCTCTTATAACTCTCTCAGCCCTTTCAATTCGTTCGCCCCCGCCCCCTCTGCAACGACACCCTCTATCCAGATTCCAGTGCCTCGCAATGCCCCCCCCCTTCTTCTCATGATACCTATTTTATTTTCTTTAGACGTTAACGCGACCACCGTTCCTCCCCCCGTGCGCCACACCCTTTTGATTTGTGGGGTGATCCCCGTTTTTGCCCACACTACTCTTTTAATCTCTCTCTCGCTATTACCCGCTCATTCCCGGCCATATTTATCCCTCTTATTACTATATTGCACTTCCTTCTATTTCTCTCCTGCGCTTCCAAATACCATTCTTCTTCGCTTAGCGCCTCCGCCTCCTGCGCCGCCCTGCCACTGTGTCGTCGCACAGTAGGAGAAAAGCCCAAAAACCTGGCCAAAACCTCAAATGACCTTTGACGGGAATGAAAATTGGCTTACAGGGGTTTTCAAGGTCGCTGATTACGAATCTGAAAGCCAAATTATCGTAAACAAAATGGCCGATCCAATATGGCTGACATGAATGTTAAAAAGTTGCCAGATGTCGACAAAAATTGGTATTTACGGGTTTTCAAGGTCGCTGATTACGAATCCGCAAGGCAAATTATCGTAAAAAAAATGGCCGATCCAATATGGCCGACATGAACGTTAAAAAGTTACCAGATGTTGACAAAAATTGGTATATACGGGTTTTCAAGGTCGCTGATTACCAATCCGATATCTATTGTTTATAACTTGCAACAAAGAGCTTACAGCAAATTGTTATAAACAAAATGGCCGAGTATCCTGCTAAATAGATAAATTAATATATTTAAAAAAATCATCATAATAAAATAAACGTGAACAGTGTATTCTACGCAATTATTATTTTTATTTCCAAAATACATACGGAACGTTTCAAAAATAGAAAATTTTATTCTTAATCAAAATCGTAATCGGAGTCGGAGTCGGAGTCAGAATCATTATCCGAGTTTGTATCTATTACAACTCCCGGCACGGCTTCAATCTCGGCGCAAAATTCGTCTGCTGCAGCAGTCACTTTAGGAGCGATCAACATCGCTACAGCTTCCGGCGACAAACTCTTCAGCTTCTTCTGTGGTAGTCTTCTGACACTTGAAATGTACGGATCAGAAGTAACTAAGAGCCGATGAAAAACATCTTCCATAGTTTTAACCCTGGAACTTTTTCGCGCAAAATCTTCTCGATATCGTTTGATGTCTTTGTTTCGAGCTTCCTGAGCATCTTCGGATAATTGGCCGATTGGTAATAGAGCATGAGTTATTATCACTGGACCATGAATTAATAGTTTGTGCACCGAAGTAGGCATGGAGTACCAAGGGTATAATGCAACGGTCTTTCTTGCCGTTTCAATAGCATACTGTTCAAATCTTTCACAGTTTATCTCGTGGCCACACGATATAACTTGTAGGATTACGTACAAGCGTTTAATAACTTCTTCGTTGACCCCCGTTATCGCAGCGGAAACCGTCGAATTTTCAAAGAATCGCCGAGCTGTGTTGCCATCATTGCTGCTGCCGTATCCAGGCTTTGGGCGATCGATATTTAGACCCAATTGCTTTTTGAATCCTTCTTGAATGGCCCTCTTGCGTTCCTGGGTAATTTTTTTTTCTTCGGCACTTCGAGCTTGCCATTTTTTAATGCCGAGTTTGTAAGACACGTGTAAGCAATACTCGAAGCACCGTATCCACGCATGCAGCGTCGACAATCCGAACTTCAAATTTGTTTCATTGATTTCCCTTTGCAATACAGTGTCGATGGCATTAAAATCTTTGCTGGTTGCTCCACACAAATAGCACCGTTGAGCAGATTTCGTCAATGATACAGCGTTGCAAACTTTACCATCTATCATGGTGAACAACAACTTGTACATTACGGAGATTTCTTTTCCATCTATTACACTTTCGAATGGACGAAGTGACTTTATTTGTTCTTCAACAATTTGGACTTCATTAAGTGTTAACTCTGTGTCTTCGCGTAGAAACAGTAGTCTAAGCGGTCTACAAAATCGTGGAGACGAGGGTCTGGGGTTCTTCCAAACAACTATTTCTTCCTTCGATTGTTGATCATAACACACGAGTTGTAATGGCACGACTGAAGTAAAGAATACATGCGCATCAGATTTGCTGTCATCACTGAACGTCTGCTTATATTCACTTTGCCCAGAACTTCCATCGCAACCCCACTTGCAAATCAAATCCATTTTACGAACATTATCTGGAGTCAATCTTTGAATGAGTACATTTTGGACGAGTAAAATACGTTCAACTGTATGATCTAATAGTGCCTGTAGTTGGACTTCTGCACTACTCTCTGTAATCCTGATTGCATCACGTGGTGGATAACAACGCTTTTTTGCTTTCATCACTTTTTCGTAAGACGGATATAGCTTACAGTTATTTTCCTTCCCTAATCTTCTCATTCCCTGGTAAGTACTCTTGGAGAATTTATATTCAATCATAGCGGAAAGTGCAGCCTCTTCGGATAAAGTAATTTCATCCGTTGCTGAGTAAGCTTTACGATACTTGGAAGCTCTTAAAGGACTCGTCATTGTTACGTCCTTAATAACTTTTGCGGCGTCGGATTGTCCTGAAGAGCGAAGGCTCATCTGAGTAGCGTATGCTAACTCGACCGAGTTGAACGATGTACGAATATCTTGGGTCTTCCTTCGTTTAGATCTTTCACTGGACATTGTAAACTCAAGGGACGGGCGGCCGCCCGTATTACCCGGGCTTGTTACTACAGTGTTTGTAGGTGCGGCAAAACATACCTGCTTGCTAAGCCATTCACCGTTATTCTTGAAAAATACACAGGATTTTCTGTGAGCTTGTTGCCACCTCGTTCTCATTTGATTGAAGAGTATCGAAAAAGTCTGTTTCGAGTCCTCAGGCACTACAACTGTACGTCCGGTGTCCTTGGAAATTTTTTCTACCATAAATTCGATCAAGGAAGCGAATTTATCGGATAAATGCTCGCTGATTATCAGAAATACTTCTTTCCTTGTCAGCACCAATTCTTTGTAACCGGATCCTGTAATAAAGACATAAAATTGTAGAAAATTGGTGTTAAAGGAAAAGATAAAATTTTCAATTAATACAAAAACTTGAACAATGTACATTATTTTACCAAATAAATAACCGCAATAATTGAAATAATTTTAAGAAAATTAGACAGAAAATATTGACATGGATTTGGTTAAAAGAAAGCTTTGCTTACTATATAATATATATATATTCAAATATTTTATTTGAATGTTATAACATTTCATTCATATTTAAGAAATTTTTATGTGGTTGATTTTAATATGTATATATATATATATGCATACGTATATATCATAATTAAATCACAGAAAATTTATATATATATATATATACACATACATATATATTAAAATAATTTATTTCAAGCGTATAACAGCCGTCTTGTCCGTTATGATGCTACTTCACCCATTTTCAGGTAGAGGCGCAGAGGCTGCTCAATAGTGCCGCGTGCACGCTCGGCTACCGCACGATGCGAAAAAAATCATAACGGACAAGACGCACGTTTTCCGCAGGTAACTCTTGTAAATTTCGAAAGCTTATACATTAAACAAAAGGCCGAGACTAGGAGCTTTGCAAAATGTGACAAAATATATAACTTTTCGGACCGTTGAAAATATAAGTTTTCAAAATTATTCAATTTTATTTATGCCGAAGGCTATACTACATTTCAATCATTTATACATAAACTTTAGATTCAACCGATGTAAAAACATGTTCTACATACCTCCAGAAGTCGTATCCATGTTGCAGAATTGAAATTAAACCCGTCACTTTAAAGTTATGGGTTTTTGAAGTCAGCGTTATTTTCGTCTGTTCAGCGCGTGACACGTACACTCTTCACGAACACTAACTGCCAACTGACGCTGCGGCGCAGGTATACACTTAAAGGGCTTTCCCTTCCACAATAGAATGCAGTTACTAGTCCTCTACCTGAATGACTACTCAACTGACCCTATTTCGAAAATTTATTTTTTGGGGTTTTGGCCAGGTTTTTGGGCTTTTCTCCTACTGTGCGTCGCCCTCTTTGGAGTCGCCACGCTCCCCCCTCCGTCGGCTTCTCCTCTCTGCTGGCCGACCCGCTTGACTCTCCTCCCCTCGCCACGCCGTCTTCGCGCGGTGTCCTGTGCCCCGTGCTCCCGCCGTTTATTTCCTCTCCGATTTCTGTCTCGTCCCATGCTCGGTCCACATGGGACTGTCCTCTCTGATAGATTTGCCTCCACCCCCGCTTGTCCGCCTCGCTACCTCGAGCCGGCGAGCATATTTCCATGGCTCCGTGCTGCTTTTGGTTCTGTCGTGGCTCTTCCTCTCCCCCTCATCGTCTGCCGTCTTCCGTTCCTCCGCCAGGTCGATCGCCTGCCTGTCCACGTTCCCTCCTTGACGCTCTCTGCTTCCCACTTTTCGACGTAGCCTCCTAACCTCCAGCTGCAGTTGCTCCTTTTCCTCATCCCAGATTGCTTTGGCCTTGTGTCTCAGGAACCTCCAATGTTCCGCTTCCGCTAGCAGTCCCCTAATGATTTCGTTCATTTTTTCGTATCGGCAAGGTAAGGGCGCAATCTCCTCCCTAATTCTTCTGATCAAATCCTCGCACCTATTGTCCCCTTTTCTCTTCGCCTCTCGGATGGCCGTCGTATATTCTCCAACGTCGTTTTTTTCGCTCTCACTTCTTTCCATTTCGATCTTACTTTCCCCCTCCACTGTCACCGGGACTTGCTCCCTCTTCTCCAACTGCCCTTCCTCAACCACCGTGCCCTCCGCGTTCGATTGTTCTCCCTCGTCATTGTCCTCACTTTCCCGAGTAGAAATATTGTCAGGCTGGCCTGATATTTGACCCGGGTCTGATCACGTTGTAGTACGGTCGCCTTACTTAAGGTATGCCTCAATTTGCCTAATCCGGTTAGTATCAGTTGATAGTCAGGCAACTCGATGTACTGTTTCGTCCAGTTGCCTGATCCAGCTAGCTGCAGGCGATGGTCAAGTAAGTGGACCTACGGCTTGCATAAATTCGCCTGATTAGACTACCTTCAGGCGCTGATCATGTAACTGGACTTACGGCTTGATTTAAGTCGCCTGATCTGGCTAGCTTCAAGCAATCATCAAGTAACTGCACCTATATTCACTTTGGCGCCTTTTACACGCCTAACCTCTTATCAAACACCAGACGAGCTATATAGATTAGCGCGTTGTCGAAACGTAGAGAAGTATTGTCCACTCTATGCGTACATTTTTTATTATTCCTAATATTTTATTTATTCCTAATAAATCTGTGATTCGGTTTCCTCCGTTAAAAAAAAAACAATTTAGTTGAATTCACAAAAATTATTTATTTAATTAAATTTTTTTTAATTGAATAGAATTTTCGTCGAGACCAACAATTTTCTCTGTGATTGAGTTAATGGTCGGTCTTGATTGCAACACCCACACATCAAAGGGGCGGGGGTGGAGAAGGGCGGAGAGAGAGAGGAGTTATGTATATACCAGGTGTGTAAGTATGAAACCGGAATTTGCCCATAGGTGGCGCTAGATGTTGATGCAGTTACCGACACATCACGTCAGCGGTGTCTTGTTATTATATTGATATCCGACAAAGATTTCCAACTCACAATAACACGAGTTTCATTCAGTAGCATTAGTTTATTAGAGATAAATATGTCGAGTTTTGTGCCAACAAATTACGATTTGCCGACAGCACTACTTTTCTGTTTTCATCTGAAGAAAACCGCAGCCGAATCGCATCGAATGCTTGTGGAGGCGTTTGGTGAGCATGCTCTCGGTAAAACACAGTGTTTCGAGTGGTTCAAACGGTTCAAAAGTGGCGATTTTGACGTGAGGAACGAAGAACGTGGAAGACCACCGAAAAAGTTTGAAGACGCTGACCTGCAAGCCTTGTTGGACGAAGACGACGCTCAAACACAACAACAACTGGTGGATCAGTTAAAGGTGACCCGAGAAGCCATCTCGAGTTATTTGTATCATATCATTACAATAAACGTGTTTTTTCTGTACAAAAATTCCGGTTTCATACTTACACACCTGGTATATACATATATATACTATGACGGGTATCGCGTGTTAACGTAGGCGGAGGAAGGGGGAAGGGGAAATGAACACTGGTTCTACAAATGATAAATTCAAATATAATTTAATTAATGCAAAAAACTAGGCTCGATACAAGAAAAAGAAACGAAGTTAAGTGATGAATTACAAAAATTAATAGAAGAAGACTCGATATAATTTAAATTAATTCCGCAATGATAATATTAATGACTCGAATTTGACGGGTTACTGGACACGCGAAATCCCTACTCAATTTCTCGACCCGTTTAATATTTTCTACTGTGGTACAAATTTACTTCATAAATTTCGTAAATTTGTTTTGGGCGCCAGCCTTTCTCGGGCAACGCGCTTAACGCGTACTCAATCTCGAAATAAAAAACCAAAACAAACACGGCCTTCGGCCGGCAAGCGAGGGACTCGATACAACTGGAAATGGGGACGTCTCAGGGCCACTTAATTTGGACCACAACTATTCTAAACTTAATTTCACAATGTTTAAATTAATAATGCACAAAAATAAAATACTGATTGCGCGATTTTATCGCGCCGCGACTTATTCTCACGGGAAATGTTACTCGGGGCGGCCGACGGTCGTGCTACACGAGGCGGCCACGGCTACGCGCGCGCGAGGGGAATTTTCACGAGGGACACCGGGGATCCGCCACGGGCACCTTTTTACACTTTATTCACGATAATTATGACGCTAATTCTCGGACTAATGCTCGAATCTGTCGCACTGACTCTAGAATTTCTTAATCTAATTTACACTTTATTTACGCGACGCGCACGGAAAAGGGACGACGATCGGGAATGACGGGGGAGGGGTGAAGGGAACGGATTTTAACGGTCGCCCGTGCGACCAAATTTCCCGAACTAATTTCAGCGACTCTCGTTAGCCGCTCTTGCGAAAGAGAAAAGAAGAAAAAACTTACAGTTTTCGCGGAGAAGATCCTTTCCAAAAAAAGAAAACTCGACTTGAATTCGGCGTCTTTTGGTCGCCTTTTCTATCGCTCCTTTTCTTTCTCTTTTCGCTCGGTTTTGCGCTGGGGCTTTTTCGTCTATTCCTCGCTCGACCACGCTCCAGGACTAAGTGACGGTCCACGCCGGCCGGCTTCCTCGTCTCGCCCAATCCCGCAGTAGACGACGGACCTCCGATCGATTCTGGATCTCGATCCTGGTGGCTCGCCCTTTCGGTCGATATCCTCCGTGACTCTTGTCCCTCCCGAGTCGCGGAGCGCCCCAGTCGATACGGCGCTCGCCAACCATACCGCGCGAGAGCTGCAGTCTCTCCTGACGCGCGGTAGGCCGGAGACTCGGGAGATGGCAGCGGAATGCCCTCGGGCGGCCAGTCCACTGTCCGTGTCGTCGGGAGATGGCGTTGCTGGATCTCGAAGTCGACGGCCGGGCCGACGTGGCCCCAGTCGACAGTCCGCGTGGTCGCGTCGCGATCGCGATAAGGGGGTGCGGGAAGGACGGGGGGGGATTGTGTCGCAGCTTCTATATAAAGAAATTCTTAAAAATACCTTAAAATTAACAATGAAATTTTTCCGAATAAAGGTGCGGGGCGGAGACCAAGCCCGAGCGTGGTCACGCGGGCTTTTTCTATATCTCCCTTATGACGCAACGTCACAATACATACAGGGTGTACAACTTAGTTCGGTCCCTTTTTTTTGCTTATAATACGCACTTATTTGTATAATAAAATGAACGAATACATTAATCAAAATATTGTCTATCGCTACACTGTAAAAAATAAGCGTGTTGTCGGTGTGTTGAAGCAACACACAACACGCCTACAACGTGTGTAGGACCTGGTTAACGCGTTGAAACAACTTGTTTTACTTATTTTACCGTGTTAAAATAATACGCTCTATACCATTTTTGGTAACAACACGTTTTAACACGTTGACTGCCGTGTCATCCGACGTGACACCCGTATTCGGGTGACACGGCAGTCAACGTGTTAAATATGTTGCTGTAGAACACGCTTAATGTAACACATATGAAGCGTGTCGAATCAAGCCATTTTCTTTCAAACAACACACTTAGTGTAGGTACACGCGACTCGAACGACACAAAGCGTCGTGAAACAACTCACTTGCACGCGTGTACCACAAACAACACGCGTCCAGTGAGTTGATATGTCAATATGGCGGCTTTATAACCTTGCTACGTTATGCACGGACTTGCGAAAGAGTTTTTCAATTGCGAATTGTATTATTTTAAAAGCGAAACACATAAGTTTTTGCTCGTCGTGAACACCGACATGAATGAAGAAATAATGTGCTCGGTGAAACCATTGCTGAGGTGCAACACTCAGTTTATTGACGTAGATATAAAATAATTTTTTGGTAGAGTGTGGCTGCGAAGAAAATTTTTTATTTTGTGCGGATCAATATTTTGTTCGTTGTTAAGAAAAGTTTCTGTCCAGAGTGAAAAAAGATGCTTCCTAGGGGCAAATTTAATTCTATGCGTACCAAGTTTTCTGTTCAGTGGGAAGAAAATTTTCTGTGCGGAGTGGACGAAATTCGTTGTTTCGGGCAAAGGAAATTTTATATTCTGTGCGGACCAACTTTTCTGTCCGGAGGAGTAAATTTCTTGTTCGGGGCTAAGGAAATTCTTTATTTTGTGCAGACCAATTTTTCTGTCTAGGGCAAAGAAAATGGTCTGTCCAGAGTAAAAGAAATTCCTTGTTCTGAGCAAATGAACTTTTTAATTCTTTGCGGACCAACTTTTCTGTCCGGCATGGAGTAAATTTCTTGTTCAGGGCAAAGAAAACTTTATTTTGTGCAGACCAATTTTTCTGTCTAGGGCAAGGAAAATTGTCTATCTGGAGAGAAAGAAATTCCTTGTTCGAGGCAAACGAAATTTTTTAATCTGAGCGGGCCAATTTTTCTATCTAGTGCAAAGAAAGTTTTCTGTCCAGAGTGGACGAAATTGCTTGTACGGGGCAAATAAAATTTTTGTTTCCTGTGCAGACAAATTTTTCTGTTGAGGGCAAAGAAAATTGTCTGTTCGGAGTGAGAGACATTTCTTGTTCGGGGCAAAGAAAATTGTCAGTTGGAGTGAGAGAAATTTCTTTTTCGAGGCACAGAAAATTCTTGATTCTGTGCGGACAAATTTTTCTGTCCAGTGTGAAGAAAATGGTCTGTTCGGAGTGAAGAAAATTGGTTTTACGGGGCAAAGTAAATTCTTTATTCTGTGCGGACTAAGTTTTCTGTCCAGTGCGAAGAAAGTTTTCTGTTCGGAGTGAAGAGAAGTGCTTGTACGGGGCAGAGGAATTTTCTTTGTTCTGTGCGGACAAATCTTTCTGTCGAGGGCAAAGAAAATTGCCTGTATGGAGTGAGAGAAATTTCTTGTTCGGGGCAAAGCAAATTCTTCATTCTGTGCGGACCAAGTTTTCTGTCCAGTGCTAAGAAAGTTTTCTGTTCGAGTGAAGAAAAGTGCTTGTACGGGGCAAAGGAATTTTTGTTTTCTGTGCGGACAAATTTTTCTGTCGAGGGCAAAGAAAATTGTCTGTTCAAAGTGAGAGAAATTTCTTGTTCAGGGCAAAGAAAATTCTTTATTCTTTGCGGACGAATTTTTCTGTCCAGTGCAAAGAAAATTGCCTGTTCGGAGTGAAGGAAATTTCTGTTCACATTTCACATTTTATGTGCGTTGGGTGTAGACACACACACACATATATATATACATAAAATGTCTTCATTACTCTTCTCGTTCAATGTACCATGTATTCCGTTTCTTGATGAAAAACCGCAAGTATAGCCGATAGCACAATGGTTAGCGTACGTATATTAGGTATAGAAGTAACTAGGTTGGGTAGGTTCGAAACCGGGTATGGACAATAAAATTTATTCGCAGGAATTGATTTCAGGTGACTGGAACTCATCAAGTATGGTAGTAAACCATCGGAATAAAACACCAGTAACGGAGAAGCCTTTTTTTTATTTATTTCTAAACGTATGCCTACGTGATGTCTTGTACGTTATTCCCAAGCATCCACAAGTACACATCAAAAAGTGTGTTGATTTAGCCATCAACACATTTTAAACATGTTGAAATTGGCGACAAGCGTTTACACGCCTAAAGTGTATCCAAACAACACGCTTTGAACTTGTTAAAACACGCTCGAAGCGTATTGACAGAACACGCGTAAAATGTGTCGTTACGACATCAACACACGAGTTGCCAACTCGTGGCAACTCGTGTTACAACGTCGATTACACACGTGAAACGTCTTGGAAGAACGCGTTTGTTTTTACAGTGTAGCCACTACTTTTCCCCATCTTTCTGGTAATTTATGAATTCCGTCGCGGAAGAAGCGTTCATCTTTTGAAGCCAGGAATGAATCGAGCCAATTTTTGATACTCTGCTGTGACGTGAAGCGTATTCCAGTCAAAGCGTTCTGCATCGATCGAAATGCATCGAAACGAAATGGTAGTCAGAAGGGGCAAAGTCTGGGCTATAAGGCGGGTGAGACAGAATTTCCCACCCGCTATTTTCCAAATAGTTTTTAACCACAGTAGCAACGTGAGGCCGAGCGTTGTCATGTTGAAAGATTATGGACTCGTGTCTGGTCGCACCCAAGTAGAAATTGACCATCGACCCAGTGCTGGCTGAGTACCGAACTTCCTTGGCCGACACTCGGCAAAAATGCTTGGCCCAGGCCTGGTTGACACTCGGCAGCCAAGTGTTGGCTACGATGCCTGGACCGCGACTGGGCCCATGTCGCAATTGACCATCGACCCAGCGCTGGCTGAGTACCGAACTTGCTTGGCCGACGCTCGGCAAAAATGCTTGGCCCAGGCCTGGAAATGTGACGCCTGGCTGACACTCGGGAGCCAAGTATCGGCTACGATGCCTGGACCGCGACTGGGCCCATGTCGAAATTGACCATCGACCCAGCGCTGGCTGAGTACCGAACTTGCTTGGCCGACGCTCGGCAAAAATGCTTGGCCCAGGCCTGGCTGACACTCGGCAGCCAAGTGTCGGCTACGATGCCTGGACCGCGACTGGGCCCGTGTCGCAATTGACCATCGACCCAGCGCTGGCTGAGTACCGAACTTGCTTGGCCGACGCTCGGCAAAAATGCTTGGCCCAGGCCTGGCTGACACTCGGCAGCAAAGTGTCGGCTACGATGCCTGGACCGCGACTGGGCCCATGTCGAAATTGACCATCGACCCAGCGCTGGCTGAGTACCGAACTTGCTTGGCAAACACTCGGCAAAAATGCTTGGCCCAGGCATAGAAATGCGACGCCTGGCTGACACTCGGCAGCTCAGCGTTGGCTAGGATGCCTGGACCATAACTGGGCCCATGTATGTGGAAATGTTTACATTAGGCATGCCATGAAAGTGTCTTCGATTATATTAGGGTTCGGCGGAGCACTGGGATAGAGCTAGCATGCTATTTGAGACACGATATATAACCTTCCGGCATTACTGAATAACAGCCCATACATGATAGAATGGTGGCATTCAAAATGGAAGTATCTATGTAAAATTGTTCCGTCGACATTCTATCCAGTTTAGACTTATACATTGGGCCAATCTTAGCACATCACATCACAGTGATATAGGTTTATTATGAGTCTACCCAGATCTGGGCCAGCATTAATCCTCGAAGATTGTAGCGGCGATTTTATTTCTAGGAAACTTGCTTGACCTTTTTATAAAAAGTAATTTCAATTATTTTGTTCCGTTAATTGGAAAAAGTAATAATATAAAAAACCATGGTTGAAATAAAACAAAAAATATATCAAAGTAAAGAAGAATTTTGTATATAGTGAAGAAGCCAATAATGTTCCGACGGGTCTTTTTTTATTACTTGGCGTTTTTCTTGTTTGTTAAAGTTTCTAGGGTTCCACTTTACTCTGAATGCGGCCGTACAGTTGCGGAAAGGAACGCATGGTTCTCAAGGATCAGTACAATATTGAATGAACTCAAATTTGTATTTTCTTATTCTAATAGAAATGGAGTTCGTAGCTGTTCATACAACGCCAACCAACTTTATTATAACTATAAACATTCATTAATCAATCTTTGTTGTCATAGTTACAGTCATTTTTATTATAAATGTGTAGTAACGAGTATGGCATAAAGGAAACTACAAAATATGGTGCGACAAAAAAATTAGTTTTTCTTTAATAACCCATATCAAATTATTTAGTCCCGTTTATTCGACCCAAAACTCTACATTTTCGCTATAAAAAAATTATGTGATGCTGATACAAAATGGCTAATATTTTAAGGTTATGGTCTTGCCAGATGTCCAACCTTACGATATGACGTTTTACATCTGACAATTTCAACCATAACCTCCTGGTGGGGCCATCTTTTGTCAAACGGCGGAGACTTATTTGTTCTCTCAATATATAATGGTGACACCAATTTCATGTGACAACAGTAAGATGATTTTTCAAAGTAAAAATAAAATAATACGCAAAATATCATCCCTAAGGTTCAACAATTTTGTTGACAAAATTTTTAGTGAACTTGCTCGGCTATTTTATAAAAAGTTCTTTCACTTTTTTGTACATTTAAATTGAAAATATATAATAAAACCATTGTTTAAATAAAAATAAAAAATATTCTAAGATAAATCAAAATTTTTAACATAGTAAAACAAGCGATGTTTTCGAAATATTTTTTTTTGCTTGGCGTTCTTTTTTTACTTTTTCAAATAATCTTCAATATGAGTTAGCAATAGATGACGCGTTTCAATTTCGGAAGTTCATCCGAATGACCGCAGGTAGATCAGACAAAATAATAGGATTATTTGATTCGAATAAAAACCACTCGATTCTTTGGCAATCATTGTCTTGTCCTCTTTTTGAACTTTATTGACGAATAGGAGATTCAAGCTCGCAGCAGTGAGCGGACGAACCTTGTGAAGAAAAAAGAGGGGCGGGGGGGGGGCTCGTTCAAAGAGACGCAACGAACAATCGTCACCATGTATGCCGATCTAAGGGGTCACACCACTGTAGAATTTTCTTTTAATTGATTTTTTTACTCGACTTAAGAGATGCTTTGAACCACCTCGAATAAGGGGAAAAAACGTTGGTACCTGTAAAACAAGGTTCGCAGGCCTGCGGTGGCAGTGGCTGGCCCGTGTACGAGACATTGACCGTTTTCCTCGAAACTCAATTTTTTTAAACGGCACGCAGTATAACTCCAACAATTTTCATTCTTTTCACTCCAAATTTTGAGTACATCTCTAAAATAAGATTGCGAAGAGAAATACGTACGGGATTTTCCATGAGTTAATTATAACATTAGTTATTAACAAATGATTGTCCTTTTTTCCGTCGAAAATTAAGTTTTTGGTTAAACGGTTGCCAATTACACAAAAATTAATATTTTCACAATCCTCTATGTATTTCTCTAGCTATACTCGTGTAAATTAATAGAAATTTTTTTAATTTTTCTCTAAAATCAAATTTGCGTCAGCCATACTGCATGCCGCAGAGCGTCTTAAACTCAACATGCCTCGCCAGAATGGCCGCAGCGTCACCATTTGGTATACTTGTTTGATATAAATTTATTTTTGTTCACTTGAAGATATAACTTATATCATCCTTGAATATTTGTATTCTCTTGTTTGTCCTTCTAACAAAAAAAATCGCGAAATATCACTCAATTTTTGACGTTTACAGTGGTGTAAGCCCTTAAGGTAAAACGAGCGCGTGCTCTTGATTTCTATCGATTTTGTTCAAATTTTAACCAGACATTGTTAATATCATTATACATATTTAAGTGAAGTTTCACAACAGTTGACTATTCAGATTGGGAGATAATGGGTTTTTAAATAGCAACTTTTAACACTGCAGGGTCTGCATTGACTGAAAGTCAAGTCACATAATTCGTCGTACCATTCTATTGTGTTTATTAATTTTGAAAAAAAATTATGTTTAGATAGAAAACTAGTTAGGGAACGAGTGAAAAAAGTTTCGATTGTCTTTACTATTCAGTTTTGCTAAAAACGTTCAGTCACAACAGAATAACCATCGGTAAAAAATATTTATCCCCTATAATAAGAATACATTATGCAACACCGCGGAACAGTATTGTTCAATATTTCGAGAACGAAAATAATTATCGTGTTCCTAAAGTTAAAAACTTTTATCGTAAAAAAAAATATTTGCATTATAAACATTAATAATTTGACATTGTTTATGATATTGCCATGTGTCTTCTTATAGGGGACAAATATTTTTTACGGATACTTACTCTGTCTAAATTTCAATGCAGACCCTACAGTGTTAAAAGTTGCAATTTTAAAACCCATTATCTTTGAATCTAAATATTCTACTGTTCTGAAATTTCACTGAAACATGCATAATAATACAAACAATGTCTGGTTAAAATTTGAACAAAATCTATAGAAATCAAGTGCACGCGCTCGTTCTACCTTAACGCGTTTCAACCGTTAACCATTTAATTCCGTTGGGCCGGAGGTTTGGACCAGTCGACGCTGAGTATGAGATGATGGTAGCCGTAACCATTGAGACGCAAGAAGGCCCTAGCATACTCGGCTTTCGTTTTGAATTGTACATACGTAAAGGAAAGGCCTTGCCCAGATTGGTGGTACGATCCTTGGCGAGATATTGTTTCTGAATGAAGCCGAAGAGTTCGACGAGATCCTTAAGGTCAGTCTCGCTGGTCCTCTCGGAGAGATTGGAGACAGCAGTGATATCTTCGCGACACTGGGACTGTATACTGTAGCCTCGATGATTGACGCCGTCTCTCATACTCGATAGTACGTACTTACTGACCTGAATAAATCCGATGGTCCATCTAAATGGTAAATCCGACGCTACATTGGTTCTGGTTCTTACATGACAGCCCAGGTACCGTACCCACAACGTATGTGCGTATGGTATCGGTATCAGTATTAGTATGGTGAGGATACAGTACCGGTATGTTTTACGATGTTGGAGTTTGCATCGTTGGAGTACAACGGAAATTCTTTTCCATTTCTTTATTTCCTTATCTTTATTATCATCCAAAACCTGTTTTCACATATTTAGTCTGAAGATCTCCAATTAGGATCGTGAAAATAGTTTGAGTGGTGTTGAAGAGCTATTCGTGTCCAAAAAAATGGGCTGCGAAACTTTCGTTGCGTTCCAACGATGCAAGCTTCAATATAATTATGTTTTACTATCGTACATTTGCGTGTATCGGTATACTACCCTACAGGTACACCGTAGGGTACAATCTCTGTACCCTCTACCAATAATACGCTCGGTCATCAGGGTGAAGCTGGTGTTGAACTTTCGTGCCTCATTTTGGTCGCACACTGCTCAGGGAATCGAGGACTTTGAGGGGTAATGACAATGGCTACGGATCATCGGAAAATATGCTATCTGCGATTTTTTCACGAATACATACCGACGTATTCCTGCGAAGAGCAAATAATCTTGAGTTTTTTACATCGAAGCCGTTGACTCTTTGACACATCAGCGAGCGGGAAAGCAATGCGAGGGAAGATCATGGCAAATGACACAGTACGTAAATTGAGGTTATGAGACAGGCCATATTTTTTATTCTTACGTCAATATAAATTACAGCGATACGATCGTGCTATCAAAATTCGAGGATACACGATAATATCCATATGATCGCGGGCACGGGAAAATTCCATCGATGACGAAGAATTCGTGAACTTCGCGTGCCTCCGTCGTCGCGTCGAAGCGATACTTTGCATCGTCGTCGGTAAGAACAAAACAGAAACACTTTTCGTCAATGTTGCTCTTCGGAGACGCCGAGAAACTTCAAGTGTAGAAGAACGATGTAAATTAATCTAACGCGACAAACCGCCGAGGTTCCGATCAACGCAACTGCCCGGCGGTATTACTTGGCGTCGTGACGCTACCACATGACTCTTGATAATTAAAAATATTTCGAGTTTAATTTAATTTTGTAGATAATGAAACGACCAAATGTCTTTAACTATTGAACTGTTGAAACGTCGAAAAAAAAAATGTCGACCTTTCCTGACCGACTGTTCGAGAATCTCAACGATCGCGAAATTTCGAAAAGCCGAAGCGTCGGTTCGGTCTTAGTGGTGAGGATTCCTTAGTAATGGAAGCCAAGCTTCGGTATTGTAGACTTTCCCAAACGTTGGCACATCGATGGCACAGAACAGACCCAACTATTGTTTGAAGGTTCTGAGAACCAACATTACTGATGCTGCACCATTTAACAGTCCAACGCAGTCCGGGCATAATTCGACTATAGATTCAGCTTCGGCTATATCATTACAGTAAACATGCGCCAACCGTTGGCCTAGGCTCGACCGAACGTTAGGACGATTGTCGATACCCAACCTTTTTTCCGTTACTGAGAAACACAATTTTATCGTCGGCGTTATTCTCGCCCATGGTCTAATTAACATTCCTAATTGATAGAAAAAAGGTTGGGTGCGTGCGTGCGTGCGTGCGTGCGTGCGTGCGTGCGTGCGTGCGTGCGTGCGTACATGTGTGTGTGTGTGTGTGTGTGTGTGTGTGTGTGTGTGTGTGTGTGTGTGTGTGTTTTTCTACCCATCGTGATCAAAGTTCGTCAAGGATTTAAAGAAACACGTTTTTGGGCCTGAAAATGGCACAAACGCTATTAAAATGAAAAAAAACTATTTTTCATCGATTTTCCTCCAAAATTTTCTCATGAAATATCGTCCAAAATTGAAAACAAAAAAACGAAAAAAAACCAAAATCAGACAAAGTCAGACTATGTCAGTAGTACCAATCATGTTTTCTTCAATTTTGCTTACCTTTCAGATCTTGATATTAAAAAACGTAATCGCGAGAAGAGTTCGGGCATGTTTAAACATGAATGGAGGGATATTTGAACATCTCTAGAAAGGGATCACAATACACTTACAAGGAGGGTTTGAAGTAAAAAAATACTACGGTAGTTGCGAACCGCAGAGACCTAATCCTTGTGAGTGTTCCACACGCACGCACACGCACACACACACACACACACACACACACACACACACACACACACACACGCGCGCGCGCCCACACACACACGCACACACGGAGGGTTTGAAGTAAAAAAATACTACGGTAGTTACGAACCACAGAGACCTAATCCTTGTGAGTGTTCCACACGCACGCACATGCACACACACACACACACACACACACACACACACACAAATCCTGGATACATCTGAAATAATTGAAAATGATGTTCTCACTTGAAAACTATGAACTTTATCAAAAAAATTTTTCAACAAAAGTTTTTAGTTTTCAGCTGACAAATTTTTTGGCAATAAAAAAAGTTATGTTTCCGTTTGAAAAAAACATGTCAGCCTTTGTAACACCGCCATTTTGAATGTTTCCTCCTCAAATAAATTTTTTTCAAACGTCCCCCTTCATTTCCTAGAAGGTTTGTTCCACACAATAGTTCGTCCGAGCAATATTTTTCGAGAAAATTCAGGTGTAAGATTAAAATGGGACACCCTGTATATAGGTCATGGTTGGAAAATCTGTAGCATGATATTCGATAAAACTCTCGGATTGTGATACGGATAAGTATCACAATGATATTAAATGATTGATATAGTTTATGTGATACAACAAATAATTACAGGAATTGATGTGGTCTCTTATGCCACCGAAATGCTACAAACACTCGGTAGCATAGGGGCAGGTTCTAGGTTCCATCCCATGTGGATGCGCCCAGAATATGCCCATACGCTTAGAAAATAGGCCGTGCGTAAAGGCCCTGTTCGATATTACGCGAAAACGCGGCGACGAATCGAAAATTCAATGACATTTGACCAATGAAATATGATTTTGTTCTATCGATTTTGTTTACGTCATTTTTCTATCCGTCTACTCAATCATGAGATCTCATAATATTCGACCGAATTTTCGAACGATTTTTTGACCACGAAAATTATTCCACAGTCGTCGATTTGAAAACATACACTGTATCGAATCGAATACGCCGTATGTAAAGGCCCTGACACGCAGCGCCCCCCGTTTCTCGTACCGCCGGGCAGTTGCGTAGATCGGAACCCCGGGGTTTTGTCGCGTTAGATTGATTACATCGTTCTTCTACACTTGATGGTTCTCAGCGTCTCCGAAGAGCAACATTGACGAAAATTAATGAGTGAGTTTGCTTACGGTGAAAGTCTCGAAAAGTGTTTTTCCTCTGTTTTTTCCGTCGATGATGCTAAGTATCGCTTCGACGTGACAACGGCGGCACGCGAAGTTCACGGATTCTTCAACATCGACGCAATTTTCCCGTACCCGCGATCATATGGATATTATCGTGTATCCTCGAATTTTGATAGCACGATCGTGTCGCTGGAATTTATATTGACGTAAGAATAAAAAATATGGCCTGTCTCATAACCTCAATTTACGTACTTTGTCATTTGCCACGATCTTCCCTCGCATTGCTTTCCCGCTCGCCGATGTGTCAAACAGCCAACGGCTCCGATGCAAGAAATTCAAGTTTATTTGCTCTTCGCAGGAATACCTTGGTATTTATTCGTCAAGAAATCGCAGATAGCATATTTTCCGATGATCCGTAGTCATTGTCATTACCCCTCAAAATCCTCGATTTCCTGAGCAGTGTGCGACCAAAATGAGGCACAAAAGTTCAACACCGTTTGCCTACGAACGCTAACTGTCACGTCTCAAACACGGACGATTTGTGGACCTGTGGCGATTCCTCGATATCTTCACCCTGACGACCGAGCATAGTATTGATATGGCGTACAGAGATTGTACCCGACGGTGTACCTGTACGGTGTACCTGTACGGTAGTTTACTGCTACACGCAAATGTACGTGTTACTAGTATGGTACCGGTACACTGTACAGTAGTAAAATATACCGTTTCTGTATCCTCGCCATACTCATACCGGTACAGATACCGTACGCACATACGTGGAAGGTACGGGACCTGGGCTAACATGTAGGAACCAGAACCAATGTAGCATCGGATTTACCATCTAGATAAACCATCGGATTTATCCAGGGCAGCAAGTACGTACTGCCGAGGATGAGAAACGACGTCAATCGTCGCGGCCACAGTATACAGTCCCAGTGTCGTGAGGATATCACCGCTGTCTCCAATCCCTCCGAGAGCATCAGCGAGGCTAACGTCAAGGAACTCGTCGAACCCTTCGTTTCTGAACGGCTTCGTTCAGAAACAATATCTCGCCAAGGATCGCACCGCCAATCTGTGCAAGGCTTTTCGTTTACGTATGTACGTTTCAAAACGAAAGCCGAGGACGCTAGGGCCTTCTTGCATCTCAATGGTTACGGCTACCATCATATCATAGTCAACGTCGACTGGTCCAAATCTCCAGCCCAACAGAATTGAATGGTCAACGTTTGAAACGCGTCAAGGTAGAACCAGCGCGCGCTGTTGATTTCTATAGATTTTGTTCAAATTTTTTACCAGACATTGTATCATTATGCATGTTTCAGTAAAATTTCAGAACAGTCGACTATTTAGATTCGGAGATAATGGGTTTTAAAATTGCAACTTTTAATACTGTAGGATATGCATTGAAATTTAGACAGAGTAACTGTCCGTGGAAAATATGTGTCCCCTATAAGAAGACACATGGCAATAGAAAACAATGTCAAATTATTAATGTTTATAACGCAAAACTTTTCTTTACGATAAAAGGTTTTAACTTTAGGAACACGATATTTTTTCTTTCTCGAAATATCGAACAATACTGTTCCGCGGTGTTGCATAATGTCTTCTTATTATAGGGGCCAAATGTTTTTACCGAGAGTTATTCTGTCGTTACTGAACGTTTTTAGCAAAACTGAATAGTAAAGAGAATTGAAACTTTTTTCACTCGTTCCCTAAATAGTTTTTTATCTAAACATAATTATTTTTCAAAATTAATAAACACAATAGAATGGTACGACGAATTATGTGACCTAACTTTCGGTCAATGCAGACCCTGTAGTGTTAAAAGTTGCTATTTAAAAACGCATTATCTCCCAATCTAAATAGTCAACTGTTGTGAAACTTCACTCAAACATGTATAATGATATGAACAATGTCTGGTTAAAATGTGAACAAAATCAATAGAAATCAAGAGCGCGGGCTCGTATTACCTTAAGGGCTTACTCCACTGTGAACGTCCAAATTGAGTGATATTTCGCGATTTTTTTTTTGGTAGAAGGACAAATATGAGAATATTAATATTCAAGGATGTTATTTGTCATATCTTCAAGTGAACAAAAAGAAATTTATAATTAAAAGTTATACCAAATGGTGACGCTGGAGCCATTCTGGCAAAGCATGTTGAATTTGAGACACTCTGCGGCATGCAGTATGGCTGACGCAAATTTGATTTTAGAAAAGAAAATAAAAATTTAAATTAATTTACACGAGTATAGCTAGACCAACACGTAGAGGATTGTGAAAATATTCATTTTTGTGTAATTGGCAAGCGTTAAACCAAAATCTTAATTTTCGACAAAACGGACACCCATTTGTTAATAACTAATGTTATAATTAACTCATGGAAAATCCCGTACGTATTTCTCTTCGGAATGTTATTTTAAAGATGTACTCAAAATTCGGAGTGGAAAGAATGTAAATTGTTGGAGTTATCTGCGTGCCGCTTTAAACAATTGTGTTTCGAGGAAAACGGTCGATGTCTCGCACACGGGCCAGATACTCCCACCCCAGACCCACACGGGCCTGCGGACCTTGTTTTACAGGTACAAAACTTTTTTCCCCTTATTCTAGAGGGTTCAAAGCATCTCTAAAGTCAAGTAAAAAAAATCAATTTAAAAAAATTCTACAGCGGTGTGACCCCATAGATCCGCATACACGGTGACGATTGTTCCTCGCGTTCCATTGAACGAACCCCCCCCCCCCCTTTTTTCTACGCAGTTCGTCCGCTCACGGCTGCGAGCTTGAATCTCCTATTCGTCAATAAAATTCAAAAAGAGTTTGTATTACAATGGGGACTTAATTTTAATCTCGTTTGCATGTAGTTACTATTTAGTTGGTGAGTTCTTGCCTGGCTTCCAAAAATAATTTGTCGATTGGAATTTTTATCTTGAAATAAATCACTCGTTGGATTATCCAAAAATGTTCATTAAAAAACTCCTCGTGATCGGTAATTTGATCATTTGATGAATTTAAGATCGACTGGGACCTTCAAAAATGCAGTATTTTTGTAGTATTTTTCTGAGATATGCTGTACTCTCGTATTCACATCGATATTCATTTATATACATGGTTTTTATACAGTTAGGATATACTATGTTTATGTTTATAGTTGAATCATAAAAATAATATCTCGAAATTGGTTGACTTTTGCATCAAATATTGTTAGATTATTTGACAGCGGAAAATGACCTATAACCCTTTCAAGGGATCGTGACCAATAACCAGTAGCCCTGTACATATATTTATTTCAAAAAGATATGAAATCCCCTTTAAAAACTTGAACAAGTAAAAAAAAGGCCAAGTAATAAAAAATTCCCTCGAAAAAATTATCGGTCGTTTCACTATGAAGAAAATTCTAATCAACCTCGAAATACTTGTGATTTTTTTCAAACAATACTTTTATTTACATTATTACTTTTTCAATTCAAACGCACAAAAGAAGTGAAATAACTTTCTATGCAAAAGCCAAGCAAAGTTACTAGAAACGTACAATAAATTGTCAAACCCTAGAAATACTATTTTTCTCAACATTTTATTTTGAGAAAACCTATTACTAATATAATAAAAGGTTGGAATCACGATTATATAAAGGTACAACGTATGCATCACACAAGTACTGTATTTACAGTGCGACCTCCGAATAAGAAACCCGGCAATAAGAAACATTCCCTAGTTCCTCACTCGAGCGTTTCCCCCACTCCGACTCGAACTCCGAGCTCGAAAATGTTGTGCACGGAACCTCTGGTTAAGAAACCAGCCTGGGAGAAATTATTCGGGCAAAATAGAGTGAACGTTGTAGTGTAAATTGATGTGTGCATGCGTGCGTGAGTATGTGTGTGTGCGTGTGTGAATGTAACAAAAAATCTACAAGTTTATTAGAAATTCCCGAGTCGAAATTTTCACCCTCCTCTGAACCCTCGCAGGACCCGATTCTTTTGTAATGCACAAGCCGCCGGCCTCTGTTGAACCTACCAAACCCCATTCGTCGAGTGCAGTGCCAAGAAGAGACCTCCCCTTGGTCAAGTGTTGCCTCTATTAGACCTCCTAAACCGTCTTTCGATCTAAAATCCGTTGCCACGACCCCACCTAACTTGCTTTAGTCCCAAATTCCATATCTCCTCCATCATTACTCCATTATAGCCTGATCGGTAAACCGTTCGATGACGAAAAAATATATTTTCCCTAATCATCGCCCGGAGAATTGTACAGGTAAATATGCATTATCACATGATGAATAAATACTACACAATTAATAAAAATACATCGTCATCGTTTGAAATTGTTAGTGCAATATTGATATGCGAAAACAATCAAATGTTCTCAATAGCGGTTTATTATTATTTTATAAGCGATTCATCAAAGAATGCTCGTATATCCACCCTTACTCCAATTCCATCGAATTTATGGGTGTACCTATGGCATCACGTTCATCGGTGCAGGTTAGCCCGGACAGCGTAGGCCAACCGAATTTTTTTCAATGACCTTTGAATCACATTTGAATTAGTCGCATCAGAAAATCGAAAATTGGTTTTGTAATGAGGATTAAATTCTAAGATATTATTTGTGTCATATCCGTCAAGTAAAAGTTAATTTTATAGAAATTCAAAAGCCAGGAATATGTAAATATATTAGAATATTTGTTCAACAAACTTCATGTGTTTTTAGAGATTATGGTCATATATTTCATTACTGTTTCAAAATAATATTCTTACTATTGAAAATTCAATCTGAATCGAAATTTATCACGAAATATGGTTTTTTTATTATACCATTTCATTTGCCTAGAGTTCTATAATACAATTTGGCAAGGTATTGATTTATTTTTATTTGCCAAATTTTAATTCGAAAAACGCTTTTGTTTTTGCAAATAATTATTCTTAAAAATAAATCAGGTATTTCTTTTTTCCTTTTGTACATATATCTTACCTTAATCGGTCATCCAATCAAGGAGCCTTGGCCGGCTGTAATTGAGACTGCGTAACTTCCAAATCTTCTTGAGCGATTCTCTTTTGTCGAAGTTTATTTAAATATTTATATTTGCCTGCACCCGACAAATCGTCGTAAAATTTTTTATCCATGTCAGATATACGTGTAAAAAAATCGTGATGGCAAATTCTTTTCTGATCGATATAAGATCACGTCGAAACCCGTCAAAACGTTTATACTTTGTCTTTTCTTTAAATAAGTATTATAGGTATGTGACATCTACTTAAACGATCAAACAAACTTACCTAAGTGAAGTTCGATCGTAATTATATGAAGAGTCTCGTTCGAGATGATTACATCGTAGTACCGTCTACTCTCACACGTTGGTGTCACGAATTTTTAGAGCATAGGCAAGAAAACAATTGCTTTCGTTGCCTGGTGATGTCGTCGCTCGTGTTTTCATATCATAATGTTTAAAGTGATTCTGGTGATAGGCGGAAAGAAAATAGGAAAAAATAATACACGCCTAATTCCTTAAATGTTCATAGGGTGGGGACCAATCATAAACGTAAGATCTGTATTTGGGCGGGATGTAATCATCTCGAACGAGACTCTTCATAAAATTACGATCGAACTTCACTTAGGTAAGTTTGTTTGATCGTTTAATTATATTTCGAGTCTCGTTCTCGAGATTACATCGTAGATGTTCAGAGACAACTCACCGTTTTACTCAACCTTCGTTTATTATTTTTCATACGTAATATATCACGGAAGGGGTAACAAGAAAGAAATGAATCCGCTTGTCAAGGAATAAAGATATAAGAACGTTACTTCGTTATTTTATTAACGCATTTGCAAACGAGAGTCTCGAGGCCTTAATAGGTCGCTTATAATATTTGGCAAAAACCTGAGAGTCTTTGGACCAACCAGCGGTATTCTTTATTATCGATATATCGATACCCTTAGCGGAGGCCGCAGAGGTGGCTGCGTGCCTCGTGCTCTGGGCCAATGCCACTTTTTCTAAGGCAGCACTTAATCCATCTGCTTAACGTTTGTGCCTTTGCTGCTTTGTAAGGCTTTTTAATAGTAATTATTACGTAACCGATGTGTTGGTCTAGTGGTTAGAGTACTTGCCTCTGGAATCAACACATCGGGAGGTCGCGGGTTCGAATCACCGTCTCGTAGTTTCGGAGAGAAATAAAAACACAGGCGTGACGTAGCTCCAGTTCTACACGGGTGTCGCGCACACGGACCGGTACGTGTGTGTGTCGTGTGTGTATGGCTGTAGCCTGTGAGCTATTTCTCGACGAAACGCGACTAGCTCCGAGGCTGGGAAGCGAACCCGTGACCGGCTGTATTGGTATAGGTTTTCCGCAGTTTCCCTATACCCATGACAGAAAATGTCATGGTGAATGCGATACAGAGGGGGAAGTCGGCTGCGGCCGCAAGGTGGGGATCGATCAGGGATGTGGATTGGAGAAAAATGGTGGGAAATGTAAAAAGGGGAAATCCCTGTACATGGAAGCTACAAAAAAAAATAGTAATTATTACGTTATTACAACATCCTCGTCATGGTTTGGTTACCTCCAAATATCTTTCTAGCGTACTCGCGATACAAAGTCTTGGTCTATCCTTGAAATAAGGGAGGAGAAGCAGCGGTTGTACAGCTCCTGGGCGCGACGTCTTAATAATATCTGGGATTTTTATTTCAAAACCTTCTATAGTATGTGAAATGTTTTCGAGTTTCATGAGATAAAAAGTTTGCACTCTGTGTGCTGTCCCTAACGCTAGCAGGGTGACCAATCTCTCTGAAAGTGTTTGGTGATCCAATGATTCAAGAGGATATAGGTTTGAAATAAACGTGAGGACTGGGTTAACGTCCCACGTTGAATCATATCTAGGTTTAATGGGCCTGAGACGAAAAATGCCCTTAAAAAATCTACTGATCGTAGGATCTTTTGTAGCATCGTTGGATGAGATTAGCGAAATAGCCGAACGCATTGAGTTTAATGTACCATAGGATGCACCTGTGTCAAATTTTTGTTGTAAAAAGTCGAGAATTTGGTTTGCGCTTGGTTCGTGGACGTCTATGTTTTTGTTTAAACAGCAGGCGACCCATAACTTGATGGATCCCCCATATTGTCTCCAGGTGCTCTCCGCGAGAGAGGCTAATAGTGTTTCAATCACCGGATCAGAGAGGTTTTTTCTACGATACGCTTCGCGGACAACCTCCCGGCCAGTAACCCCAGTGATCTCTCCAGAGGATGTCGTAGAGATCTACAAGGTGACAATAACAATCGTTTAGCTGGATAAAAGGTGATCGGTTCTTCTATCAGTAAACTTGTGAACAAGGGAAACCAAGGCTGGGATGGCCAGTTTCGTACCACCGCAATACCACAAGCGCGGTCGGCGATGACTTTCCTAAGAAATCTTAGAATTAATGCAAAAGGCGGGAACGCGTAAAAGAATTTAGTTCCCCAATCAAAAGTGAATGCATCGATAAGGAAGGCTCCCGGATCTCTGTGCCAAGAACAGTAGAGTCCGCATTTGGTGTTAATTCTGGACGCGAATAAGTCTATATTTGGGAACCCGAATTTTGATACTATAGACTTGTATGCCCAATCTGATAACTCCCATTCCGTGTCGATATTTTTCACTCGAGATTCCCTGTCAGCTTCTGAGTTTTCCTTTGATGCTACATATGATGCAAAAATCCAAATTTGCCTAACTTCGCACCACTGCCAAATATCTCTCGCCACATTGTGAAGCCGTGAGTGCTGTACTCCTCCCATTCGATTGATAGAAGCGATAGCTGTAGTATTGTCGATACGCAAAAGTAGCTCGCATTTACGTAAATGAACTGCAAAGCATTTAAGCGCCATAAGGGCGGCCCTAAGTTCCAATTGGTTAATGTGGAAACTTTTTTCTTTTTCGTTCCAAAATCCGTGCGTACCTTCGCCATCACAGTACGCACCCCAGCCCGAATTGGAAGCATCCGAGAAAATTTCTTTTTTGAATTGGAAATTACGTATTGGCCGAATTGATGTAGGGATATTGGCGCGCCACCAAGCAAACTCTTCCCGAAGATCGTTCGAAAGCGTGAGAACGCTGTCGTAATCTGCCCCACTAATTAATAATGCCAAATATTTTTCGCGTTCGAATTTTTTGGTATACAACCACCCGTATTCTATCGCTCGACAACAGTCGATTAACTTTCCTATAAAGTGGGCAAATTCTCGAATGGTGCAATTATTACGGAGACTGAAGTCTTCGATCAAGTTCATTATTTTCATTCTCTTTTGCTCTGGTAATCTGAGTGTCATATCTTGAGAATTTATAATATATCCAAGGAATTTTCGTCTTCTACTAGGTAATAAATTGCTTTTTCTATAATTTATTAAAAAACCGTGACTCTCTAGTGTTTTCATCGTGAATTTAGTGTTTTTACGACATGCTGGCACTTCTGAGCCAAAGCATAGGATATCATCTAGATATATTGTTAATAAATAATCTTCCCTTCTTATGAGGTTAATCAGAGGTCTGAGAATCTTGGTGAAGATGAACGGGGCTGTACATAGGCCGAATGGAAGGCATATGAATTCGAACAAGGTATCGTCGAAAGAAAATCTTAAATATTTACGGCTGTCTTTATGCATAGCTACAGCGAAATTTGCATCTTGCAGATCAATGTTGCACATAAAATCGCCTGGAGAGACCAGTTTTATCGCGGTTCTGATATCTTCTAACTTGAAGTGATTAGTTGAGATATAGCTATTGAGTTTTTTGAGGTTTAAAGCGAATCTCATTGAGCCGTCTGATTTCGGAACTAAAAAATAAGAAGAAATGAATTGACCCGGACTTGGCCAGCAATGCCTGATGGCGCCCAACTTCAGTAATTTGTGTATAGCCAATTTCATATTTTCATGCTCAACCAGCGAATAGTTTTTCGGGGTTGGCGTGTGTACTTGGTATACCGGTCTTTCAAATTCGATTTTGTATCCTGCTATGCAGCCTAGGGTGAATTGGTCACTCGTAATTTTTTCCCATTGATGAAGATAATAACGGAGTCGGCCCGCTACTTCGACTACCTCTAACGTCTCTTTTGATGGGTCATGTTCTGGGAACCCGTTCCGCGGTTCTGGCTCCGAGGACGATGCTGATCCCGCTGGCGATGAGGCTGCGTTATACTCCGCTGAAATCTGACGAACTTGTTGGGTCCTTTCTGTGTGCTGCCCGCCTGGTAACTCCGTTGGTTTGCATGCACCGGCGGGCCCTTTCGGTTTCCCGAAGGAATCGGTGTTTTCAATTCCAAAGCTACTTTTTCGATAGCCTTTGCGGATCGAAGTTTTTCCGTCAGATTATCTCCGAATAAATATGCGTGTGATTTTGTCTCATCCAGCACGCCCTTAACTTTCTTATCGAACGAACCCGTAATGGAGGATCGCCGGGTGAGGGTATCAAGATGATGCGCGGCGGTGAGGAGCTTACCAGCGTCAGCAAGGTACTCGAGCAATTTATACTCATCGACACCTTCGTTACTATGAGTTAATAGAAGCGTAATGGCCGTGCCTAGCGCAGCCATAGCTGAGGCCCGAATATTTTGTGCGTTCTCGAGATATTTGTCTCGCTTAACCGCGGATTCAAATAGCGAAGACGCCACCTCCGGGTTTAACTTCGGGGCCTCCAGTTGACAATTGCCTGAACGAGCATATTTCGCCAGAAGTTCAGTTTGTTCTTCTTTTTTAACTCCGCTGGCGATCCATTTTTCCCAATTGGATGCCAAGGTTGTGTGAAGTTGTAATTCTGGCGCATCTGTCTTTGAATCAACACCGAGAATACGAAGTGTTTCTTCATCGGTGATTTGTGCTTCCTCCATAAGCTGGGTTGAAGATATGTTTGGCAACAAATCTTCGGTTAACAGCGCACAATCATTATCCGAAGGGAGGGAGACATTTTTTGGGGTTGATGTACCTGAAAGTTGACATATAATGCAAGGCTTTTTTTTTGTTAAGTGAATATAATTTATAATTTGACTTGGTATTATATCAATCCAAAGTCGTGTGGACTGGCTCAAGGAAATATTCTTGGATGGAAATTTTCGTGTGTGACACCTTCGCGCACGAAAAAGTTATGATATGAAAACACGAGCGACGACATCACCAGGCAACGAAAGCAATTGTTTTCTTGCCTATGCTCTAAAAATTCGTGACACCAACGTGTGAGAGTAGACGGTACTACGATGTAATCTCGAGAACGAGACTCGAAATATAATATATGTCTGTATTCAAAGCAGTATGTGCGTCTGCGTGTTGCCCGGCTTGGCGCAAGCGCCTGATGCGCCAAAAACGCGGGAAAATTGCGTTCTGCATAGCGTTGTAAGTACGTATGCACCTGTTTGTTTGTGTGTTTGTGAATGTTTTGGTTCGTAGAGGCGCTCTACACGTTCGCGCGCGTTCCGGCCGTTAGTCGTGTGTTTTGTGTACAAGTGCGTTGTGTTCTTTCTGTTGACCGTTCCTGTTCATCTGGATTTTTCAACGATGGCAGAAAAGAAGGCAAAGAACGAATCGCTGAAAAACAATAGAGTAAAGGGCCAATATGATCTCGTAGTAAATACGAAAACAGGAAAAGGTACGGCGAAAAAAAAGGTGCCCGAGGGTCGGAAGAGCCGGAATTTTTTTTCAACGTCCTGGAACTTGGACAGATACCAAAAAATCATCGCGTGGTCGGTGACAGGACGAGAATAACGTGGATCGATGCGAAGACCAAGAAAAGTTCTTGCCACTACGTTATTATTTAAATAATAAGCGGTAAGTTCTGTTCAAAATCCCGGGAACAAACGTAACCTAGCTCGTAAACAAGTGGTGAATTGTGTTTCAGATAATCGCGATGCATTATTAAAAATGTGTTCCATCGATGCTTCCACGGAAAGAATAGCAAGTCCTGGAACGAACATTTTCGCAGATGAGATTATTAGTGAGAAAAAAGAAAACCGATTGGCAAAAAAGGCCGAAAAAGAAGCTTGCATTACTACACAGAACGAGGTCGAAGAGGCAATTTCCAAGGATCGTTGGGTATGGGAGGACCTAAGACTCGCTAACGCTTCCAGTACACACGTTATCGGGAAGAAAACTTGCAAGAATGTACAACACGAAACGAGTCCTACACCGTGTGGGGAATTCTGCGAAACGTGGTCCAAACAGCAAAGTACTGGAGGAGTCGATGAGTGGTCCGTCAGCAGACGAGAGCCAAGAAGACCTAACGAGTCGTGCACGGACGCATGAATTAATAAAAAAGAATGAAGTCACCGAATCTGGATGCAACCGATTCTGGACGACGATGAAAGAGCTTGCCGCAGTTGGTAAGCTTTTCAGGTGTTTTCTATTTTTTTTTAAATATTTGCAGGGACGTTCTAGCATTGCGTTGTTCGAAAATTGTAGAATTTGAAAAGGTGGCCTATCCATTTTTTGTCAAGTCTTTAACATTAATGCAGTACTATTTCGCTACGACAAAATCGTTTTTTATCATTCAGCTACACCGCAGAATGTTGCATTTCTCGAGTCTGTGGTGACATAGCTGAAGGCCTCGTTGGCTCCTCCGCAAGATACTTCAAGCCCCGAAGAAAAAAAACTGTACGAGGTATAAGTAACAAAATTTCTATGAAGAAAAATAATTAAATAAATAATTGAATAAATAATTAATAAAATATATAATAAATAAATAACAATTCATTTATTAATATTAATTAAATTAAGGCATTAGGCCACAGTAACGGGTATAAAATTATGTGCGAATTGAACCTTTTTTTTCGCGTGAAAAAGTGATTCACTCATAAAATTAGTTACACATCTATTTAGTATGAATATCAAGCAGTTAGAATTTTTTGTTCGATGTGCAAAATGGCCGACTACTAATATTTTCTTTTATCTTTTTTTTAGGCGATCCGCGGCGTGACATTCAGTATCCACAATTTTTTACCTAGAACAAAAAACAAAAATTCTCGTCAATCTACATTAGAATACTTAGAGAAGTACGTATGAAATTTAAAAAATATTGTTTCATCCAAAAGTTGTAGGTATTTGAATTTTATAAATGAATTTTCAGTGAAAAATTTCGTTATAACTACTCATAAAATGAAAAGTTTTCGATTAATCAGAAATTCCGTACGCTCTTCTCTGCGAAATGCAATTAGGAATATAACTTTTAAATTTAAAGTAAATCGAGTGAAAAATGTCACGCCAATTGGAAAAAAGCTGTTTCGAGAAGTTTCGAGTAGTCGGCCATTTTGGACACCGAAAAAAATAAATATATTTTCTAACAGCTTGATATTCATACTAAATAGATATGTAATTAATTTTATTATGAGTGAATCACTTTTTCATACGAAAAAAAAAATGTTAAATTCGCACATGATTTCATACCCGTTACTGTGGTCTTAGGCCTTAGTTAAAGATATTTAATATATTATATTAAATATATTCAAATTAATTAAAAATAATAACAGAAATAATTTGATAAATAATTGAATAAATAAACAAATTTGCAATATGATCGGTGATCCGAATGTGTTATATTTCTTTTTTCAGATTCCAGAAAAGTATAAAACTCCGGGCAAAGACAAGGTAACTTGTGTATTTAAAAATAATTGTGTTTTTTTGTTTACACCGAACATTTTTCTGCGAACACAGATTTTTCTAAAAAACCCTATAAGAGCAACGATTCCATAAGAAAGATGAAGCACAAGTACTGAAGCAAAAAAGGAATAATAACTTGTGACTTCAGGAACTTGTCAAACCATAAATTCTTTTAAAACGTTAATTTCAGCAGCAGAGAAAAATTTCCATTGTAACAACTTTTAATAGCGTTATATCGAATGTTACTCGATATTTTGCACTAAACATAGGGTTGTCGAAAACCTGTAAAATAGTTTTGAAAGTGTGCAAAATCAATACTTTATTGAATGAATGTTAGGGTGGCAATATTTTCGTCTTCATTTTGTAATATCAAATTCCCCAAAAGATTTATGTTTTAATCAGACAACTCTCTCGCCAAGGATCTAGCTAGAACTACGATAGGATCAAGAATCAGAAGGGAAAAAAAGAAAAATCCATTTACGTCGGAAAAGTGATCTTGAAAAACTGGAAACGATCTCTCAATATTTTTCGTTCCGCTGTCTTTTGCGACGTTTATTGTCTCGTAAAAAAAATTATATTTTGAGCATGTAACTCGAAATTGAAAAATAATGGTCGAAATATCGTCACCGTAATATAAGTGTAATGCACATATACACAAATAAATGTTCCAGGTACCGCTTTTCGAGGGGATACCGTTTTATTTATTTTCCGGGGTGAAAACTGCCATTCAGGCCAAATCGATCATCTATAATGTGCAAACAAGAGATCGTATGAAAAACTGGCAACTCTTGGTGCGACAGTGTCTGGTCGACGTGTACGGGAAGCACTTAACAGAGTTCTCGGCGAAAGAAATGGAAGAAAGGTGTCGCCCAGCGATTGACCACGATTTGCATAAGGGTCTTTTATGTAAGTGATTATTTACGATGTTGCTCATCTTTAATTTTGGCTCTTTTTCATAGTTATTATTAATACCATTTTTTGTATCAATAGACTGGGCTAGAGAGTGGTACGAAGATGCCAACGGAGAAAACAAACATTTGCACAATTCCAAAAAAGCCGTGGTTGTACTTGTTGATAGGGGTTCGCTTCCGATAGAACGTGCAAAATTCAGTCAGCACAATCGTATCGAGAATATTGTTAATGCTCATAATTATCAGCATTACCAATATTCTTGGGGTTCTTTGAACTCGGAAAATGCTTCACTTAACGAAAGCTACCTACCAACCGATCCTTACCGAAATAATCACTACGACAAGCGAAGAAGCGATAAACGAGTCTCCCTTAATTCGCTTATCGTACCGTGATATGGAAGCCATTGGAGTATATAAATATAAAGTATTGGTACTTTATATTTATACACTGCCGCTCCAAATTTTGGATACACCAGACAATATTTCTTGCCGCAGTAAAAGTTACATAACTTCGTCGAAAAAAAATATAATCAAATTTACCGACCGGCCTTTTGAAGGGAACAAATTCAGCTTTGTTTTGCTTTTTTGAAATATTTTTTTATTTTTTTTCGACCCGGCACGCACATTTGCACGTGACTGTTTTTCGGCTTTTTTTCGACCGTCGAGAATTGGGTGCATGACTTGTGGATATTTTTTTGTCATGGCTATTCATGATAAACTTGAACGGGGTAGCACGAGCTCCATTTTCGTTTTTTTTTGTTCATTCAATAATGAGCCGATAAATGGTGATGGCCGATTACCGTCGATTTCAAAATAAATGTTTAATTTTTCTTTGTTTTCATTTTTAGTACGTCGGAAAATAAGAAAATATTTCCACGTGTATGTGTGAAGCATATTTTTTATTTCTTCCCGCCACATATACCGTTAAGGCTGAATGGAAGGTCCGGAGGAACTACTGTGTGCCTATAGTAGGTCGAATGAAGGGTCTGGAGGGTCTACAGCGCGCGAAACAGAAGGCTAGATGGAGGGTACAGAGGGTCTACAGCGCGCCTACAGTAGGCCGAAAGGGCCACCTATCGGGGGGCCACCTTTATACATCTGATATACCTTTATGCATCAGATATACAGAATTATTAGAAATGAGCTGTTCAGTCTGCTGAAACTATGTCGATTAAACGATTATTTACGCGACGCAATAGATTTCATGAGATGTATGGTGGTTCTGTAGTAGAGTTGAATGTGAAAACCTCCACGTAACTTTTCAAACTATGTAAATAAAGTGACATTTCAGGAGCCGTGTGGTCTAGGGGTACATGGCTGATTTTTTTATTTGTACTATGCGGAATTGGAAACTTCGTTTGTAGTTACATAATAAATTGAGGCAATTTATGTCTGTTTTAACCTGATAGTCAAGTTGTTGAGAAAACGCTATCCTTTGCCGAGCTTTTTTTCTTAACCATGCACGCCAAGTCGTTGCACAGCATTTCCCGTGATACATACATACAGTACTTGTGTCATGCATACGTTGTACTTTTATGTAATCGTGATTCGAACTTTTTATTATAATAGTAATATGGTTTCTCAGAATAAAATGTTGAGAAAAATAGTATTTCTAGGGTTTGACCATTTTGTGTACGTTTCTAGTAAATTTGCTTGGCTTTTGCATATAAAGTTATTTCACTTCTTTTGTACGTTTGAATTGAAAACGTAAAAATGTAAATAAAAGTATTGTTTGAAAAAAAAGGACAAGTATTTCGAGGTTAATTGGAATTTTATAGACAGTGAAACCACCGATAACTTTTCGAGGTTAATTATACTACTACGGAAAAGGAGCTCTCAGCTGTTGTGTACGCCGTAGAAAAGTCTCGAGTGTATTTGCTGGGGGTGCATTTCTCAATCATAACTGACCACCAAGCGTTGACTTTTCTACAATCAGCGGTCTTTCAAAATTCACGGATTACTCGATGGAATCTACTTATACAACAGTACGATTTTAGTATTCACCATTGTCGGGGCCGATAATGTCGTCGTGGACTTTTTTTAGTCGAAATCCGGCAGGGAAGTTTATAGAAGACGAGGAAAATCGAATAATTGTTGCATCTTTACATCGTGTTTTTATCCGATCATACGGTGTGCAGAGGATAACGCATTTTTGATGGTTGTACTAAGAGGAATGAGCCTTGAAGCCGCGGAGGGATTCAGGAAAGTCCGACAGTTGCAAAATGCGGATCCGAAGATTCGGAAGATAATTGAGGGGTGTACTAAGGATTTTGACAGCTCAGTCTTTCCGGTTTATGAGGAGGTCCTATTTCAACGGAACAAAGGAGACGACAATTGGCGAATAGTTATCCCAGAGAAACTACAGCGAGCATTAGTTATAGCGGTAAATGAAAAGCTAAGGCATCCAGGAGTGTGAAAAACTTTTGCTCAACTCAGAAAGTTTTATCACTGGAGGGGGATGGCAGCCCAGGTTAAAAATGTCGTCGTCTGTTGTGATCTGTGTCAGCGGGTAAAATATCTAACGATTGGAATGGAGGGGGAATTTTAAATGGTGACATCGCAAACACCAAATGACTTGGTTACCGTGGACTTTTACGGGCCTTTGCCCAAGGCCCGAGGAGGGACTCAATATATATTCGCAATGCTTGATGTATTTACGAAATATGTTAGCCTATATCCGATTGAGAATGCCACGGTGAGAACACCGTTGAAAAAGATATTAACGCAGTTCATACCAAAATTTGGGAAACCCAACTCCATTCTCTCAGATCACGGAACACAGCTTACGTCGCGGCTATGGAGATCTGAACTCGAGGCGAACGGTATTAGAGTATAGTACAGTTCAATAAGGAATCCACTATCGAACCATACAGAGCGCGTAATGAGGGAGCTGGGGCGATTATTTAGATCATTATGTGCGGATAGACATACCAAGTGGGTTGAATTTATTCCCATGATCGAAAGGGTGTTGAACGTAACGGTACATCAAAGTACGCAATTATCACCAGTTGAACTCTATTTCGGGAAACCAGTACAGGAGGAAATGCACAAGTGCATAAAGTTCCCCGAAACGGAAGTTCGATCGCACGAATATCTGATTACGTTTGCTCATGAAAATGGAAACAAAAATTTTGTATATCGCAAAAATGCTCAGAAACAGATATCGAAAGTATCACTGGGACTCGGAGACTTGGTGCTCTTGAGGGTGAAGCACCTATCTAATGCAATTGATCGGACAATTAAAACGTTTTTCCACTTATTCGAGGGACCCTATAAAATTGTTCGTAAAGTGGGGAAAAATGCTTTTGGGTTAGCGAATCTAAAAAATGAAAACAAAGCAGTGGGTGTATATAATCGGTGTAATCTTCGTAAATATTATGTGTTCAGTCGCGCTGAAAAATATAATGAAAAGATAGAATAAAAATAAATTAATTAACACGGCAGTCAACGTGTTAAAAAGAAATGAGGAAAGAATAGTATACATATATACAATTGGTGACATCAATGTAAGAGAGGACGAAGAACCGGTGTAGTCAAGCTTTCCTGCTCAGATGGACGATGCTGGAACGAGGATTTGACAATCTTGAAAGAGAGAAGAAAGGAAAAAATTTACATACTGTATATAAAAATGTAAATATTGTGTATATCGATGTAAATATTAGCTTTAAGGGACAACACCACTGTGACGGCTTCAAAAAATCGATTTTTTGAAAACCATCTAGAAAAATCTAAAATACATTTAAGATTAAGATGCCGTTGGACCCAGGTCGAAAAAATAATTATTTTCGGAGATATTGAATATTTTGTGGAGCGGTGCAGCGCTCCGTGACGCTCGGGGTCCCGCGCAGCTGCGCGCCTCAGGGTCGGCAGGTATACCGGGCCTTTCCCAGGTCCTGCGGGTCTTTCCCAGGTATTCTTTTGTCTCCCTTCACAAAAACCGGCTATTGTTATAAATATAGTTTCGAAAAAAAGCCATAGGTGGCGATAATTGAAAAATTTTCAAGGCAGGTATAGGGATAGCGTCATAGCGTCAGTTTGCGAATAGAAGCGACGCTACTCGTGTCTAAACGCTCCGAATCGTTTCGTTTATAAATATCGAACGCTCAGAATTATTCTTTGCACATCGAAATGGATAATCCGAAAGTGTACGCGGGGAAAAAGGGAACAAAACGGAGCTATGTGACGAGGAGTCGAACGAAAATTTCGAATCGAAAACCTCCGAACCGTTATAGCTCCGAAAATAGTTCTGCAGAGTAGGTGAGCACGTCGGCGAAAAAGTTAAAATCGTCGGACGATTTAGAGGTCGGTGTTACTAACGATTTCGGTTATCGTATAGTACACCTCGTCAATGCATTGAACATTATATCGACGTTAGTGAAGTGCAAAGTGTGTGATCGCGATATAAAGTTTACTGAAAAAAGTGTGCGCGGACTTGGATTCAAAATCGAGGTCGATTGCGGCCATTGTGAAAAAGTGCAAATCAATTCGTGTCCTATGATTGACAATGCATACGAAATAAATCGTCGGATCGTATTCAGTATGCGTCTTCTTGGCGTCGGTTTGAATGGCCTGATGAAGTTTTGTGCATTTATGGACCTACCGCGCCCCATATTTCAGTCTTTCTACGATCGAATCTTAAATTCGATTTCGATTGCCACTAAAGCTGTGAGCACAGTGAGCAAACAAAAGGCTGCACTTGAGGAGGAGACAATTTCGTTGGAAAATGGGGTGGAGGACGGAATTATCGTTTCAGGCGACGGATCGTGGCGTAAGCGCGGTTTCAGCTCGCTTTTCGGCATAACATCGCTAATCGGCTGGTACACTAAAAAAGTGATCGACGTTATGGTGAAATCGAAATATTGCAAAGCTTGCGAGCATTGGGAAAAAAAGAAAGCACCGCGGAGTACTGGGAATGGAAAAGTACCCACGACGATGAGTGCCAGGCGAACCATAGCGGCTCCTCCGGAAAAATGGAAGTCGACTCAGCTGTCGCAATGTTTCAAAGGTCTGAAGAGCTCTATGGCATAAAATATAAATATTATATTGGTGACGGCGATTCTAAAACGTTTCTGGGCATATCGAATAGCGATCCATACGACGGTTTCGAGATAAAAAAAAGAGTGCATCGATCATGTCCAAAAACGTATGGGGACGCGCCTCCGCGAAATCGTGAAAAAACAAAAAGGATTGTCTGGCAGAGGAAAGCTCACCGGAAAATTTATTGACGAGTTGAGCACATATTACGGCTTGGCTATTCGGAGGAACAGCGATGATGTTGAAAAAATGAGGAAAGCAATTTGGGCAACTATCAAACATAAAATATCCACAGATAGTGAGCCACAACATGACGATTGCCCAGAGGGAGCCGAGTCGTGGTGTTCGTGGCAGCGAGCAGTCGCAAGCGGTAATATTTCTGAATATCGCCATAAGCCGCCTCTTCCTGAGAAAGTATTGGAGGCAATTACGCCAGTCTTCGAAAATTTGAGCAGAGACGATTTGCTGCAGCGTTGTTTGGGCGGCTTCACGCAAAACAACAACGAAAGCTACAACAAATCAGTTTGGGCAATAGCCCCCAAGTGTCAGTCCGGGAGCAAAAAAATCGTCGATATTGCAGCTGATATCGCGGTATTATTATTCAATGATGGCCTGAGAAGCCTCATGAAAGTTTTGGAGACGTTGGGGATAACTATCGGACCAAATTGTTTCAATTTTTGCGTTGAAACCGACGCAGCGCGGATCGAGCTGACAGAGCGCTCGCTCACAGACGCTGCAAAAGAGGCAAGAAGAGCCTCTACAAGTTCGAGAAAAGATGCTAGGGACAATGATTTGCTTCTTGAAAGCCAGCTATATGGTGCCGGCATCGCTGATTAAAGGTAAAAATTTTTTTTCCAATTTATCGCATAAATTAACAAACCTAAAACTTTGAGCGCGTTTTTCTCAAAACCACTTTTTTGAGTACGGCACGCAGCAGAACTCGAGCAATTTTTATCCGATCGACTTAAAATTTGGACTGCATCAATAAAACTAGATTATCTAAAGAAGTACATAGGATTTTTTCGATATCTCAATAATAAAAAAAGTTATAACCTATTTTCGACGGGAAATTTTGCTCGAAAATCGTCCTTGAATTTCAAAAGCGTGCCTATTTTTTAAAAATCAATATTTTTTCATATCCCTGTGTACTTCTCTTCAAAATATCATATTATTAACGAAAACACTCGGTATTTTTTTTCAGATCGACTTTGAAGAGAGTTCTGCTGCGTGCCGCGAACCACTGCAGAGGCAACAGTACCTGACGCGGCAGCTTCCCCAGCGTCACCATGGGGCGTGAAAAATTTGAAATTTTTTTTTTATGTATCTTCATTAAACAACGAACAAAACAAAAAAATTTTTCGAATATCTCTTTTTTTCCCACAGAAAAAATTCTTGAAAAATGGCAAAAAAACAGTGGTGTTCTGCCTTAAGTATACTAATGTTGTGTAGGATCAAACAACGATAGATATTTTAAGGTGTGGAGCGGATAGTGGAAGCAATTTAAAAAGTCATGGGAGTTTTCGCTAATGCATGTCGTTCGCATTTCTCAACGAAAAGGGGGAAAATGTGAGGCTTCGAATCAAAATTTGAAATAGCGCGCTTTCCGTCATGATGAATTGTCCCGCCAGATTCACGCGTCAATCGTAAATTTAGCGTACGCGTCTGTAATACGGTTATGGAGGGGGGGGGGGGGGGGAAGTCGACACCTCTTTCCAACCGTGCTAGCGAGTTCGGTCTCTTTCGCCCCAGGACCACCGAGAGCGAGACGTCGCAAGATAAGGGACTCTCCATTCAAGGGAAAAGACTCCAAAATCTCACCTGTCAGAGAAAGAAGCGACGGACTCGGACTGGCCGGCTGAGTGCCGTGAAGATTCTCAACACCACGGATGTAAAAGTCTCATCGATGTCCTGGGGCACGAGAAAGAGCCACCGCAGGATCGATTTCAATAAGTAGCGCTCAAATTATTTTCGATAAAAACCCAAAATATTGTGTGCAATCTCCCATATAACTGAAACGGAGTTATATGGACTAATCCGCAGATATGTATAGTCACATTAAGAATGAACTTGTTATATCAATAAAGGAGATCTCTTACAGGCGGCAGATGCGGTGTGGGGGCTCATGAAGAGGGCGAAAGTAGATGGACTGAAAGAGAGGCTACAGCTGGTTGACTCACTACACTGTAAAAAAGTCATTAAATTTACTATACTTGTATAATTGAAAATTTCTAAACTCGGAATATGAAACGCAAATTCGCACTTCAGTAATGGAAACATCAGTAATGTAAATGAATTTTCATAGATGCGTATACATTTTAATATATGGGACATTGAATATTAGTATGCTGCGTATGAGTTTTTCAACGCGCATCATAATAATACAAATATTCGATTGATTAATGCAACAAACGTATACGATTTCATTATTTACACAAAAAGTATTAAAATCGCAAAATGACTATTATTTTTAACTTCATTCTGTTGAAAAGTACAATACCTTGTACATTGAATATTACAGAACGCTGTTTAAAGAAATATGAAATTTAAAATACTTTTACAATACTATGGCAAATGAACCGATGTGTTGGTCTAGTGGTTAGCGTGCTTGCCTCTGGAATCAACACATCGGGAGGTCGCGGGTTCGAATCACCGTCTCGTAGTTTCGGAGAGAAATAGAAACACAGGCGTGACGTAGCTCCAGTTCTACACGCGTGTCGTGCACACGGACCGGTACGTGTGTGTCGTGCGAGTATGACTGTAGCCTGTGAGCTATTTCTCGACGAAACGCGACTAGCTCCGAGGCTGTGAAGCGAACTCGGGACCGGCTGTATTGGTATAGGTTTTCCGCAGTTTCCCTATACCCAAAAGCAGAAATGCATGGTGAATGCGATACAGAGGGGGAAGTCGGCTGCGGCCGCAAAGTGGGGATGTATGGAAAAACTGGAATATGGGGTTATGTATCAAGGGGGAAGATCCCTCTACAGATGGAAGTGTAAAAAAAAACACTATGGCAAATGAAATTTCAAAACTTAGTATATGAATGAATATTTAGGCTTCAGTATTGTAAAAATCAATACCGGACCTACATTTCATACGGTTTTACATTTCGCAATACGTACGAATTGAATATTAATACACTATCTACAATTTTTCAAGGCGTCTAATAGAAAAATAAATATTCTTAGTTGAAAAATACAACAAGCGTTTTGAAAATATACAATGTAGACGAAGTAAGAAAATTACAAACTGACTCTTAATTTTTACAATACTTGGTTCAGGAGTATACAATTTTTTGTGCACTGAATATTATGATAGACTGGAGAATATTTAGAAATGAATAGGACATTTACAATACGAAGGCACGTACATTTTCTGATTTACAAGGAGACGGCTGAGCCTGGATGTCGAGAATCGGGTTCTCCTTTCGCGTGGTGAAAGTTGAAGACCTCCGAATTAACGTCGTTTTTCATTTTCGTTCCAATAGGCCTTAGTTGCTGAGATATCGCGATTTGAAAATTTGGGAATTTCGGACGGAGCCAAGCCGGTTTCGGCTCGCGCGTAGAGTACGTTGAGCGTTGATACTTGAGACAAAAGTGGTCGTAGCTAATACGGTAAGACGACGGGCTGGCACTCTGAAAGGTCACGGTTCGCGTCCCCGTGCTTTTTTATTAATTCAATTTTTTTTTCTTTCTAATCTCTCATAAGACTTTGCATGTGCAGGTAAATAAGAAAATTCGAAAATATGTATTACTAGTTTTATTTATCTATTATATTAAAATAATCCAATAATGAAGTCACAATTACATAGCAAAATAATATTATATAACAAATAATTAATCTAATAATCAAGTCACAATAACAAAGCAAAATAATATGGTATAAAAAATAAATAATTAATCTAATTCACACTTGCAAATTTCGCGGCAGGTAGTTATGCTGATTCTTCTTCTATCAGATCGGTATACTGACAAATTGGAGGGTGGAAACCATCGTAAAAGCAAGGGAAGCACAAAGGCTTACGACACCACGAACATAAGATGAACGCAATACCACCGCAACCACATTAATTATTTTAATATAATAGATAAATAAAACTAGCAATACATATTTTCGAATTTTCTTATTTACCTGCACATGCAAAGTCATGAGAGATTATAAAATAAAATAAAAATTGAATTAAAAAAAAGCACGAGGACGCGAACCATGAACTTTCAACTCCCAGTCCGTCGTCTTACCGTAGTAGCTGCGGCCGCTCTTGTCTCAAGTATCAACGCTCAACGTACTCTACGCGCCAGCCGAAACCTGCTTGGCTCCATCCGAAACTCCCAAATTTTCAAATCGCGATTCGCAACTAAGGCCTATTGGAACAAAAATAAAAAACGACGTTAATTCGGAGGTCTTCAACTTTCACCACGCGAAAAGAGAAACCGATTCGCGACATCCAGGCTCTGCCTTCTCCTTGTTAGTATGTGTTTATTCGGATAGTCTGATTTAATATGTAATTCAGTGCAGGAAACTTGAAATTCGTGCTTTCGACTAACACCAAATCTAAAGTAGGTGATAAACACCCGGTGCGATGGTCTAGTGGTTAGCGTGCTCGCCACTAAACCAGCGGACGGAAGGTCTCGGGTTCGAATCCTAGTCGCGTACATTTCGTCGTGAAGTGTTTTTCTTCGGTACTTCACGGCGAAATAAGACTAGTAGAAATAAAAATTATAGTCATGATGAATATAATACAGAGGCGGGAAGTCGGCCGCGGCCGCAAGGGGGGAACAGGGAGAAAAAAGAAGAACACTAGAGGAAAGAAACGGGTCACAATGAAGGGAAGGATAGGTAACAAACGCGGAAAAGCTAAGGAGAAAACAAATAAAAGTGGTGATTAACCGAACAAGCAGCCAAGTCTAATTAAACCAAAATAAAATCTATTCGCATTAATTTTTATATATCCACAACTGATACTTTTGAAGACGTACATAATTTTTCCAGGACTTTGGTATTACAGTATTACTACACATTACTTAGCCCATCAAAACGTAGTGTATTAATTTAAAAATAACGATTATTAGTTTTGACGGACTGAATCAGTAAAAGAATTCCGGAATTTGTATATTAAAATTCATACAGTTTATTAAAGACACGGAAAGTAAATAATAACAATTACACTAACCTAACACCGTAAAATTAATACGCTTTTCTATGCCAAATTTACTTTTTTTAAATTTTAAAATGCAATCCGTGCGTATTAATTTTAATACGCTTATAATAGATACCTTGCGATACGTATATGATTTTTCCAGTACTGAAGTGTTGCGATATTACTAAACGATTATTAGACATTCGAAAAGCAGTGCATTGATTTTCAAACGACAATATTAAAATTCATAAACGGTATCTGTAAAAAGACTTCCTACACTTTTATATTAATTTTAATACAGATTTTTTTTACAGTGTAGTCAAGGCGGGAGCACTGTATGGGGTCGAGGTATGGCGGTGGAAGGGAAGGGAGGAAGTCGAAAAACTACAGGGGAAACTAGTAAAAATGGCTCTGGGGGCCGCAAGAAACACACCATGGAAGTTGGAGGCTTGCAGGAGGAGTGTGGAGGTGGAAGCAAGAAAAAGAGCAGGCAGTTACATACTCCAAATTCTGAAGATGGAATAGGGGTGGTGGTCAAGAGTGTGTTTAAGAGAAGAGGTCAGAAGAATTTTAAACGAACAGCCGCCAAGGTGGAGGAGGGAGTTCAAGAAGGCGATCAGCGAAGAAGGTGATGGAAGAGTCGTCGATCTGGTGCGGTCAGGTGTAGGGAGCAGGGAGAGGGTCGAAAGATGCCTGAGCGAGGGGGTGAGCAGGAAAAAGGATCAGGACGTGCAAGGACCAAAGTGGACGGGTCATCCTTCTGCGCCTGGTACAAGGATGCAAAGGGGCGATTGAGAGAGAGAAGTATTGGGATAACAAACAGATAAGGGGCGGGGAGGCGAAGGCGCAGTGGGCTAGACTGCGATGCGGAAACGTAAGGAAAGTTGGGAAAAAAAGATATGACAGCTGATCATGTGGAATTTGCGGAGATGAAGTCGAAAATCTGAAACACATATGGAAATGCCCGGTGGCGAGAGGAGAGATAAGAGAAGAATGGGTTAGGGGGGTAGATGACTGGAGAGGGGGGAGGGCAGGCGAGGACTTCGAAGAGTGGAACAGACAAACGTTAAGGGGGAACCGGTGGTGCGGATTTGCGAATATTTGAAGGCACTCGCAAGGCTAAAAAGAGGGAGAAAAGGGGCAGGGCCAGATTTACAGGTCTGGAGGCCTTGGGGCAACAAAGGAGCGGAGCCCCCCCCCCCCCCCTCCAAATTATTTTCCAAATAAAATGAACAATTTTTTTCACTCGAGTTTTTCAATAAATAATTTATTGTGAAACCGAGTAGATTCTCTTAGCATTTAAAAAACATATATAAATATAATCGAAAACGAGAATTATCTGAAATCAAATTTTAGTGTTAACGAACGGAACCTTCCGAGCTTTTTTCGCCGAAAAATCGTTGATGATTTCGCTGAAATCCAGTTCCCGAAGTAAATCACTTCAATGCTTAGGAGGGATAACTTTCTCAGGTAGCAAAATGTTATCTATATGGCATCCGAAAGATATCGCGAAACGGATACGGATAACTTTTTGGTTGTCCAAAAAGACACCGTTTTGTATTACAAAACGTATCACTTATGTCCGCTTGGCAGATAACTTATTTGTGTCCGATAGCTAACTATACGGCAACTTTTGATGGTTAACAAAGTGTCGACAAAAGGTTAACTCTTTTCGGTTGTCGGTACGTTAGCGGAAAGTCATCAAATTGATATATCTTAAAGATATCTTCTTAAAGGCAAAAAATGCCAAGATACCACTGCCATCTAAAAGTCGTCCAATAGGCATCCGAATGAGGTTAACAAAACGACATCTAAACGGTATCGAAGAGTACTATCAAAAAGATATCTATTTATTGGCGATATATATGCATAACATTATCCTATCCATTTCTTTATAAAAATTAACCTATTAATAGTCTAGAATATTTCATATGGCTCAATAATCTAGACTGTTAATAAGTTAATTTTTATCATGAAGAAATTGATAAGATATTGTTACTTCTCTCCCGTTGCAGTCACGTCTTTTGCTGATTGCCATGCTCCAAACGATCCCGTGGATAATCTCAAAAGCAGACATACGCTTTTAGAATAAAAAGATAGTACATTGAACACATATATGTACTCACAGAGGCGAAAAGAATAGTAGGATAAAAGGCACTCACGTATATATCTTTCAGCACCTTTATTTTTCCAACTACTTGCTGTTACACACAATTTTTTGCCGGTGAAATGAAATATGACACGCTACATTCGCACTATGATAAAAGTGATCCGATGGATGTGATCTTTAGGACAACATTTGGATGACTTTTTACTATTTCCCGCCAATACCAAATATCTTAGAAGACAGCATATTACCGATATCTGAAAGATGTCATGAAAAAGACGTCTTATGTAATTCGTATTTATGATATCCTTTGGATAACGTTGAACTAGATACAATAGATAACAGTAAATAGATAACTTTTTGATAACTTAAAAAAGTAACCAATTGGATAATATTTTGGGATACCTTTTAGACATCCGTTTTCATCGCCGAAAGGTATCATAAAAAACATAACTTCACGGCAGCATTATACGGGATGTCATTTGAAAGATGTCGAATAGTTATCTTACGGTCATGTCTTAAAGGTAACCTGACAACGGTAACTTATCGACGTCAATTGGACATTTATGCTGCCTGGGTTGATAGACGGTTTTGTCCCATCGTGGTTCTCAGCCTATTTTTTATAATTTTCATTTTTGAAAATAAGCGCTCTCCAGTGCAATTCGACACCATTAAAACCAAATACATTCTCGATGCAATTTGGAGGTTTGGGAATGTAGCTCTGAAATTTTGGTCTTCGAGAATTTGGTAGTAAAATAGCTCCGGAGATTGGTCTTTTCCATAGTCCTTTTTGTACACGTCGATCAAAGATACAAATTGAACCAACTCATTACCAAGACTAGGTTCTAAATCAACGGTTCTAAAGCAGCGAAAAAAAACATCAAAGGAAAAGTTGTTTACTTGTGGTTACTAGTTTACTCGTTGGAATTTGAAAGATTTTTTTTTCCGATGTCTTTATTGTGGGGGCCTCTCTTTTGTGGAGGCCCCGGGGCTGTAGCCCCGGATGCCCTCCCCTAAATCCGGCCCTGAAAAGGGGAGAGCCGGTAAGAGGAGGAATACAGGCAAAGAGAAAGAAGGACACTGATTAGTATTTATTATTTAGTTCATAAGTAGTATTTAAGTGGCGCTAAACTAAGAAAACGTGATGAAAAAGTGGAAAGAGGAGGGGTATTGTAAAAAGCGAAAGCTGTACATTTGGAATAAACGAATCTATCTAGATGTTTATGGTCATCGAATAACGAGTTGAAATTGTGATATGGTCATATAGCTCAAAGGAGTGGAGATTTATTCACAATTAATATATTTCGATTTGTGGCCGTTAACGTTGAGTTACCGCAACTATCCTGCGTTCAATGCAAATGAACGTGTTACAACAATTAACTGATCTTCATTCAAAATTACTATTTCAGCCGCATTTGAGCCAACAGTCACCCAGTTGACGCGACAACTTCTCTATTCAACGCAAATAAGGATTCAGTAACTATTAATGAATTTGTACTTAAAGTATTGGCCTAGTAGTTCTTTGAGATGACAATCGCACACTTATTACAAAATGAATAGTTGGGAATAGTTAAAAAAATCTTCTCTTGAATTAAACATAGCCCTCTTAATAGTTGGAAAAAACTGTTAAAAAATCAACGACTCGTCTCATATAATGGTTTGCTAATAGTTAACAAATTTATACTTGAGATAAGTATCGTACATTTGGCTCGACCGCTTACTTTGGACGCTACCGTGGCTCTTTGTCGCACAAGCTCGTTCGTGCGCAGCCGCGACGTAGATACGATCGAGGTACACTGGGGACTATGTGTAACCACGTGTCCACTTGTCCAAGGATATCATTTTGTAACCGTAAAATGTGAAACCTTTGTTTCTACTCGTGTAAACACATATAATTCTATTTTGAAAAAAAATGTTTTGCATCAATTACTCTTGGTAAACTTCTATTGGTTTTATCTAAATACATAACATGAAATTAGAGAAATAGCTACGCTCGAAGAGTTATTAAACAATCGAAATGAACTGTCAAAGGCTGTTTCTTGCATTGTACACTTGCACACTAGCTCTATAGGGCTACATTGAATTAACTGCACATTCATGTGCCGGCAATCAATGATTGACTTTGTTCGAATATTCATTTGGTAACTATACACGAATCTTGATTTGTGCGAATATAAAATATCGATCACTCAACTATCCTTTACATCTGGAACAACTTTTTTACTGATCTCATTAAATAAACGCCTCAGTCATAGGAAACAAGTTTTCGTAGTATATTAATACTAAGCATTGGGTTAGACCAACTGCATATCTATTAGCTGTTGATAAAGGGTATGTTCCATTAAAGTACCCATTTCTTAACTATTAACAAATCTTTATTTGTGACAATTCAGAGGCTCAAATTAATGATTTATTAAATGTAAGAAGATATTTATTTCCCCATATCCAACCTTGCCATTTGTTAATAGTTAACAAATCGTGGTACATAGAAATATATTGTTTTCTCAGTGTAGTTCGACTTGGAACCTACTATCGGATCGGCACTCTCGACGGATCTTCCTACAGCATAGATACTTATAACGTACGTTTAGAACTGCATATACGGACATAAACACACCTATTGCAAATCCGAAACCGCCTCGAAATTATCCCTTGTATTCTTGTCCTCGCCAATGCCGAGGAAAAATGATCCGCCGTACTTTCGACATTTGGATTTCCAGTCACGCTTGCTGAGAAACTGCAGACGATGGGAACGCACCCTTCTCCATCGTCGAGCCTGGAATCGAAGGGAGACCGCACCGAAGGTCGGGTTCACACATGGTCCTTCACTGAACCGTCTCCTGAGCAGTGTTGGGCAGCACTAATTACTTTGAGTAATTAATTACATTGAAATTACTAATTACACCTATAATTTGTAATTAAAAAGATAAAACATTACTAATTACATTTGTTATTTGTAATTAAAAATTTTTTTACTAATTACTTTGTAACTTGAAATATTACAAATTTTGATTACAAATTACAAATGTAATTAGAATCGATTTTCTTTTAAATCACAAATTGCCAATTTAATTAGAATTGATTTTTTTTTCTAATTACAAATTCCAAGTGTAATTCGAATCGATTTTTCTGCTAACTACAAATTACGAATGTCATTAAAATGAGACTTCGATCTGGCTTAAACAAAAATTTGAGACGAAACCAAGTGAAGGCTAATTGTGAGTCTCGAAAAAAATTCGAGCCCAATCTATGGTCTCGGTCGCCTCCCGGTCTCGAATAGTCTTATCAGTTTTGTTGACGTTGGCTGAATTTGAGGATTTTCATTATCTAGGCGCGTTTTTCTTCTTGACCCCTCCAGCGGCAAGAGGATTTCATTATTTGTGTCTGTGTCATATGCTCGACAAAAATTAAATTTAAATGAAACCTGGCGCTTATGAGGCTTTTCGGTCGCTGATTACGAATTCAAGGTCAAAATTTAGAAATTCAAAATAGTGGGGCAAATATAGAGGATCGAAAATGAAAGTTCATTTAATTTTATTAAAAATCGGCTCTCGGGGGTTATCAAAGTCATTGATTACGAATCTGTCTTTCAAATTCCGAATAAAAAAAACGGCGGATCTAATGTGGCAGACCTAAATACAACAATTTACACGATTCGCAAAATAATTTGTATTAAGGGGGTTTCAAGGTTGCTTATTACGAATCTGCCCTACAAATTAAGAAATTCAAAATGGTGGATCCAATATAGCGTAACGAAATGCAAAAATTGACTACAATCGGATAAAACTCAATACTAGGGGGTTTTTGAAGCCGCCGATTACTAGTCCAAACTCACGTTACATACATTCAAAACAGTGTCTCCAATATGACAGACCATGCCATAATAATGTATTCGATTTCCATGGGAATTGGTATTACAGAGTTTTGGAGGTCACTGAATACGAATCTGCCTTCAAAATACATAAATAAAACAGTGGGTCCAGCATTGCGCATGAATTACCAGAATTTACTTGGTTCGAATGATAATTAGTAATAAGGGATTTTTAAGGTCGATAATTATGAAGTTGCCTGTAAAATTCGAAAATTCAAACTGGCGGATCCAGAGTACCAAGTTTCCACGGATTCCAGTCAATGTTTGCATTTTGATACGCGATGGTAGATCTCCTATTTTTTAATTCTGTATTTCGAGAGCAGATTCATAACCAGTGACCTCGAAAGGCCCTTGATACCAATTATCGAGCGAATCGCGTAAATTATGGTATTTTATCCGCCATATTGAATCCACCATTTCGAATTTCTAAATTTGAAGGGCAGATTTGTAGTTAACAACTTTGAAAACGCCCTCATAGCAACTATCATGCAAATAGAGTAAATTATCCCGTGCGGGAAACTGATAGGGCATCCCTAATAAAAATAAGGGCCTTTCAGGGCTTCCCTAATGCTTTCCCTAGTAGGGATATCCACAATGGGCCCAGCCTTGGCCATTATTAGGATAAACTTGTAGGGATTTCCACAATAGGCCCCGACTTGGCCATCATAGGGATAAACCTGTAGGGATTTCCACAATAGGCCCAGATCTGACTATTATAGCGATAAACCAGTATAAATAGCTTAGGCTACATGGTTGATGGTATTTCAATTATTCAAATCGATTATATACATCGATCGAATAATAATATCGAACCCAAATTGGGAAAAAGCGTAAAGGCATTAGCAAATAAAAAATTTACGATGAACCCAAATATGCAGACAAACATCAGACAGTATTTATTTATCAAATTGAAGAAACCTTTTACATAGATACAAACAATTACTGATGGTTTCACTCATACATGGAGTAATGCTAGCGCATAAGTGTGAACAGTCCCAACCGGTTTTCTCGACATTTTTATAGCAACTAATTTCCCCTCAATACTCATCATAGGGAAAAATATTTCTTCTGAAGACTTCGCTGATATTTCCCATTCATAAACTTTATCTGACTGTGTAGGATAAGTAAATAAATTGGTCTTTGTTTTCCAGATCTTTCCCTCAATGGAAATAGATTCTAGTGATTCAGTAGACCCATATATATTTTTTATTTCTACTACACATCCATTCCTTAGAATGGATTATTTGTTGTATTAATTTTGTCATGGCAGTTTATCATAAAGGCTCACATGCAAATACGTAATCACATTTTTACGCGCGCACACATACATACACATGTACTCACGCCCACACCTATGCACATGAACAATTACATAAAAACAAATACAGATATACCCTGAAGCATTTAATATACACGTATATCCACTGATACGGATATTTTATGGCGCTGAAATGGTTATGATGAGGCGCCGTTGAGGCATTTTCAGGGCGCTAAAATGGTTTTGATGAGGCGCCATTGAGGCAACTTATAAGGCTCCGGTCGTTGCGCCTTTAATGACCCTTGTTGCCAAAGTGTGACCAGCCGCTAACGGCCCTCATGTGGCTTCCAGATTAGGGCCCGAATAAAGTTAGGGGAAAATTATTGGGGCCCGATCACAGCCCCAACTCAATTTCCGCACGGGATTGGACTTTGGTCCATAATATTGGATCCACTATTTGAATTTATATAGTGTGAGTTGGGACTCGTAATTAGCGACCTCAAAAACGCCCGAGTAGCTACCGTCGTGCGAATCTAGTAAATTATTGTAATTCAGTTCTCCATATTGGATCCACCATTTTGAATTTGGAATTTCAAGATTTTTTCCATTACGTTTATATGTATTATTACTCTGAAATTTCTGTTATATAAAATCGAAGTAAAGAAAAATGTGTACTCCGATTTCGTACTTTTTCTGAAAGTAAAAATCGAGTAAAAAGCATCTAAAGGGCTTTTAGCATCTGCAGCTGCCTTTTAGCTAGACTGTACTGCATTCACCGTGGATATGGGGAAACTGCGGAAAATCCATACCGGTACAGGTGGCTTTTATTTTTACTAAGCTTCAAGTTTCAAGGTCGATGTCTCCGATTTCGATAAAATTTGGCATGCTTGTAGAATGGGTAAAAATAGGCGACACGTGTTTTTTTATATCGGCGGAACCCGATTTTTAAGGGTTGAAAAGCACCCTCAAACATTGGGGTGTTTTTCGTTTTTCGTCGATAACGTTTTAACGGTACAAGATATGAAAAAACTTCAAATTGCAACAATATTTTTTTTTTGTGTACTATACATTGGAAATGAGAACGATGCAGATAGCAACAAATTTCATATTGTTTATTGCAAAAGTGCAATTTTTTCAACCGTATCTCCGAGAATTTTTAATCGATTGGGATGTAAATTTGCATACATGTAGAGAATAGAAAAATGCGGATACGGATTTTTTCTTTTTCCGATATCTCACAATTAAGGGGTTGAAACTGCCCGTTGATTTTTTTGCCGAGAGCATCGTATTATCAGCCTTTTGGCATTTCGGTCTAAATTCAGGTCAATATATGTTCGTGTTATGATGCAATTGTATATGTGTTACATTCCAGTCCCCCCCCCCCAACATTCCCCCTCTCGAAAGGCAAACGTTCAAAGTTCTTACCGTGCGGCATGGACGAAAATTTGTAGAAATAAAAATGGGTTACAAAGAAAGTACAATCAGTCAAAATAGTCGATACACATTTTCTCGTTTTTGCGGAACCACAGTCAACGCACCCTTAAAAACTTCGTTCTTTCTATAGCTCGTGAACGGGCCGAAATAAAAATAAAGTTTGAAACAAAGAGTCTTTTTACACCACGCACAAGTGATAATAGCTGCTTCGCCGCATATATAGCATGTCGGTACATTTTGTGGAAAGCAAAATTCTACCGGATTTTCGAAGTGTGATGGTTTTTCTTCTTCGTACCCGTTTTTGTACCACGCATATTTGAAAAGGTTTGTAAACCGTGGAGAAGAAAACTGGTTGTGTGTAAGAGATTGTAATTTAACAATATTGTCTCTCAAATGCAGATTGACGTCGTAATTGTATAATATTACTGCGTCAGAAAAGTGTTTGATGAAGTTTTTCCATACACGGAAGCCATAAACATCAAGGGACTGTATTATTCCAGTCGTACCTGCAGGAATTACTAATTATCATATGGACTAATTGTCTACAGAACTAATCAAACTGGTGCAACATATTTACCTGCTGGAATGGTTAAAACTTTAATATCTTTCCCTTGCATATCCATTTCTTTAAATGCAGTTGGACATTGACCGCTCCAAGAATCCAGAAGTATTACCGATTTTTGACCCGTATTGGGAATTTCTTGAAACCATCACTTGAAATGATTAGTCGTCAATTTTCCAGATTTCGAAGCCAATGGAAATATATTTTCGGCTCTGAACATAGTTTGTTCCACTCGAGGACCAAATTTGCTAGTAGGTTCTTTTAAAACGATCAACATAGGTGCCAAAAGCTTGCCACTCGCAGAAACCAAAGGCTGTATAGTATAACTGTGTGTTGTTGATGTTTTCGATTGCACGACTGTCTCAACGGATTTCTGCCCTTCTTTCGCCAATGCGCGGCCTGTATGTAGCTCTAAATTGAATCCTTTCCTGAAAAATTGAGTTTTGAAGTGTATCAGCGTTTGATAATTGTTGTTTTGTTACATATTTAGTAATCTTACGTGACACAATTCCATGTTGGTTTTTGAATGTCGAATTGAACACGAATTCTCGTGCACGTAAGGCCCATCGTCGAAGATCTATAAGGAGTACAACTTTGCAGTGACCGTTTTTTTTTCAAAAGTTTAAGGCTTTATTATAAAAAAGTGGCTACATATTTTTTAATCAAAGTATTGCCCGTCGCTAGCTACGACCTCGGCCCATCTTTCAGGTAGCATTCGAATCCCGCGTCGATAAAAGTCTTGGTCCTTGGAGGCAATCCAGGAATCGACCCAATTTTTGACTTCTTCGTAAGTACCGAAGTGCTGATCAGCCAAATCGTGTGCCATTGACCGGAACAAGTGATAGTCGGAAGGGGCAATGTCTGGAGAGTACGGCGGGTGGGATAAAACCTCCCATTTCAGCGTTTCCAAGTACTTTTTCACGACATTTGCAACATGGGGTCGGGCATTGTCATGCTGCAGTATCACCTTGTCATGTCTTTCGTTGAATTGTGGCCGTTTCTCTTTGAGTGCCTTACTCAAGCGCATCAACTGACGTCGGTAGAGTTCCCCTGTGATGGTTTCGGATGGTTTGAGCGGCTCATAGTACACAACGCCCAGCTGGTCCCACCAGATACACAGCATCACTTTGGATCCGTGAATATTCGGTTTGGGCGTCGATGACGGAATATGACCAGGCAGTCCGCATGATTTTCGACGTTTAGGATTATCGTAGTGAACCCACTTTTCATCTCCAGTCACAATCCGGTGCAAAAATCCCTTCCTTTGTTGTCTTTGGAGCAGTTGTTCACAGGTGAAAAATCGGCGCTCGATGTCTCTCGGCTTCAACTCATGCGGGACCCAGTTTCCTTGCTTTTGGATCATACCCATATCCCGGAGAAGTTTTGAAACTGCTTGCTGGGTTACTCCTAACGTCTCGGCGAGTTCCTCTTCAGTTTGGCACGAATCCTGGTGCAGTAAGGTCTCCAATTCTGCGTCTTTAAAAACTTTCTGCCTTCCGCGACCATGCTTGTTCTCGACCTCAAAATCTCCACTTTTGAAGCGTTGAAACCACCGCCGACACGTTTTCTCACTAATAGAATCCTCCCCGTAAGCATCTACAAGCAAACGGTGGGCCTCAGCCGCAGATTTCTTGATGTTGAAGAAGTAAATCATAAGCTCCCGCAAATGCTGAGAATTCGGTTCGTAGGTTGCCATGTTTGAGTGCCTATAACTTTATAATGCATACACGTATCCGTTAGCTTTTTTAAATTGTTTACATTGGCAGAGCCTCTAGTTTAAAATGCCACTTTTTTTATTGAGCTAGGGCCACTACTTCGGCCGCAGTGGCTCTCTAAGTAAAACGGTCACTGCAAAGTTGTACTCCTAATATGTCATGGACAGGCAGCCTTTTGTCCAAAGCATCATTAAAATTGTTTAACGTGTAGTGAGCTATCTTTGTTAACTTTTCTTTGTAGGTGCCACTCTTATTTATACTATGGGCCCACCGGCTCAACTGCGGCTCTGATTTCACCTTTTTCAATTTCGTTTGAACAGATGATAACTTTCTATTCCCATTTGTCCCGGATCTCCAGTAATCTACAGCTCTTGTCTTGTGTTCGTAACTCAATTCTTCTATATCTTGGGTACATACATTTTCATCAATTTTTGGATCTAGGTATCGTTGTCCGTGCCAATCTCCTTCACTGTCATCTTCTATTGCGGCTGCTTCATGAATCTCATTTGGTGACAGAAAATCCAAACCAGTTTCGACTTCCATTTTCATAGGTTGATCCATCGCTTCAATGATCATGTTTTCTAGATCCTTACTGAACTGTTTTTCTGTTCGGTGATTGGAGTGCGAGGCAAATTCATAGCACTTATCGCTATGGATAGAAGTTGAACAACATTCACCGGATTAACGTACATTTTTATTTGTATTTCGAACTCAAAATCTATGGCTGGCTTCTCCGTCGTAACTGCAGAAAACGAGAAAATGTGTATCGACTATTTTGACTGATTGTACTTTCTTTGTAAAACATTTTTATTTCTACAAATTTTCGTCGTGGGGGGGGGGGCTGAAATGTTACAAATATGCAATTGCGTTGTCACGTCTCCGTAAACTTTTAATGTTTTATTTAGTAATATCAATAATTGGGTTTTTATTAACGGGTATAACTTTCATTATTTTACCAACGACTTCGTCGCCCCGTGTTTCTGCGCGGTGTCGGGTGTGGAGACCGGATGTGCCCGATCGAATTCCGCTGATCAAGCATCGCCTGATCCGCGGAGTTCGACCGTGGGACTTCGCGAGCGAGCTGCTTTCCGTGGACGTTGTCAAAAACCCCCACCGGAGCGACCACTTAGGGAGCGAGCAACTTTCCGTGGACGTTGTCAAAAAAAACCCCACCGGAGTGATAGCTACCGAGCTAACATCGGTCCGGTGGCGGTGAAGATTTTTAGTTCCCATCTAGCCACGGAAGTAACCTGGTGTTGGGGTACAACTCCGGTCGAAAGCAAGTCGCGATCCCCGACCCCCGCGTCTTCACGGGTTCGCGTCCGTCAGTCTTCGGTCGTCAAATCGGTCTCGCGAGTACCGCGTCCACGGGGTTATTTCCTGTGCACGGATACCCACTCGCGCACGAAGCATTCCGCGGCAACCATAATTCCCTTGCGTTTGGGAGATGGATAGTATCCCCTAGTGAACCCGGTGCAAAGGTGGTTGTGCGTAGTCGACACCGACGCGATAGAGACGCATTAATTATTAAATCTAATTTCACTCAATCAAATTGCAAACAACTCAAGCCGCGCCGTTCAAGCACTGTGTATCGAATCTACCAGTTCTATATTGTTAAAATTAGTGAGTGTGTATGTGTGTGGTGTGTGTGTGTTTTTACTCGTTCAGGGATCAACAAATTGTAAGTCGGCTATTATTAATAAATAATAAATCCCGTTATAATCGGAAGCATTAAAGTATTCTGGCATCCTCCCCTTTATCCTCCCAGAGAACTCGGGCCCGTATGGGACGAGCAGAGCAGCCCACAAAATAATATTTCACTCGGGAAACCCGGGGTACCGTTCGGTACGTAACAAATTGGTGGCAGCGGTGGGATACTGCTACTGATGGTTCTCTGAGAGGATTGGTGAATCCAGAATCTCCACCTGTTCGTGTAATTGTAAGGTTTCCGAAATACAGTGTTCCCTCCGTGTTCGGATTAATTCTTGAATTTCTCTCAATACTATATATTTCTAAATTTCCAAATTTTTCAAAAAAATAAAAAAATCGTAACTAAATTTATATTCCCTCATTTATATTGAATTTAAATTACCGCCCCATTGGCTGTCGAAATCCCTTTGCGACCGATCATGGCAAACCTAACCTTGCCAGGGGACATGTCCCAAATAATGTCCACCTCGATCGAACATATGTCTGCCGTCATCAGCGGCATGAATCTCTCGACCCGCTTGGCGGGTATTCCCGATTTCGACGGAAGTCCCGCATCGTTGCGGGACTTCCTCCAAAATATCGCGAACGCAGCGGCGTTTATCGAGCCGGCGAGGGAACCAGAATTTATAGTCGGAGTATTAAACAAATTGCGAGGGGAGGCACGTCTCTGTGTCCAGGGGGAAACTATCGCGTCAATCCCGCAGCTAACATCCGTCCTAAAAGAAGGGCTTTCTCGTTCGCGGAATTATGACGACTGTATGTCCGATTTCATGCGACTGCGCTTAAACCAGGGCGAAACGGTACGGGAATTGTATAACCGTACCAAAGCGCTTGCAGGGTTGGCACGCAACGCATGGAAGTCGGACTATGGTTACGATATTCCGACGGATCCGATTGACCCCATCGCGAAGACCGCGGTCAGGTCCTTTCAGCGGGCCCTGCCAACACGCCTAGCGGAGTTGCTAGTCGTGGCGGCACCTAAAACTCTAAAAGACGCGGTTGAACTCGCGGAGCGAATCTCGGATTGTGGGTCGTCATACGATACCCACGAACAAAAAAGGATCGACGGATCCCGGTCATTGAATCGCGATACCCTCGCGTTAATTGCACAAGGCGAGCCGAAAAGATCGCAATCGCGCTCCCCCTCACCCCGCAACCGTCAGGAATCGACACCTCCACGCCCTCAGCAATGGAGCCCAGAACGTCCTAAGCCGGCCGGGATTCTTAGGAGGTGGGAGTCACCACCCGCGAGGTCCCCCAGTCCCAACCCTCGGGAAGGGAGGAGGGCCTGCGAAAAGCGGTGGTGCTGTGGTCGCGGTTCTGGCTGCGCTTGCTGCCCCTGGAATAAGTGGGCCACGCCTAGCCCGGAATCGAGCGACGGCTGCAACCAACGCTATTGTTGTGCTCGAATAAGTGGCTGCGACTGTTGCCCGTGGGTCAGGATGAAGCGCCGACTCTCCGACGCAGGACGGGACATACCACCCGTGCGTCGGGACGAGTCACCGCGCGCGACAAGCCCGGAGCCTTTAAACTCCAAGGGGGCTCGTCGCGGGGAAGCGGCGAGCCAAACCTGCCCGCGCGCGACGAGCACCCAAGCCGGAAATTCAGGTGTGAGGTTCAGAGACCAGCGGAAGTAGAGCCTCAAGAAGGACTCGGATCGGGCGATGAGCGACCGAACTCACCGTCGGAAACGGAGGACGAAGTAGAGTCCCCCGTAATAAAATTGTCAGCGCCCGAACTCAGAAATAAAATTGAAAATTTTTACTGCGATACGGGTTCCGCCCTCAATTTTATTAAAATTGGCGCCCTTCGTGGGGACATAAGTTATGACCCCGCGAAGTTGCGTGAATTTACAGGCCCTTCGAATGAGAAGTCGTGCTCCTTGGGCACCGTTAACCTAACAATTAACGGTGTAAGCCACACTTTCCACGTGGTTTCGGAGTTCGCGACGGAAAGCAATGGCCTACTCGGTAAGCCCTTTTTCCGTCGCGAAAAAGCAGAACTATCCTTTCACCACAACGCACTCGTACTGGCAAGTGATCCTATACGACCGCGTCACTTCGTAACTTCCGACACTGAACACCTCCGGTCAAATAATAACTCACCCTCGAAGAAAATATTAACCATCCGGGCACGAACGCGTAGACCACTGGCTATCCCTGTGACCAACTCCGGGGTGAGGGAAGGATACCTGCCACGGATTGTGACAGAGGACGGCCTTTACATCGGGGATGCGTTGGTCCGTCAAAAGAACGGCGTATGTCACGTGCTCGCGATAAACACCTTAAATCACGACATAGACATTGAGGTATCTCCCCAAGAGATACTCCCATTCGAATTCTGCGACGTAGGCTGCAGTGATAATGACTCGACGGATGACACCGCCGACCCACCGCACGATCGCGTTGCAGCAGTGATGACGGCACTGCGATTGGACGGGTTGAACGAACTCGAGCGTCAACACATTCTGAGTATCGTTGAAGAAAACCCTACTCTATTTAAACTTCCCGGAGATGGCCTTGGGTGTACAAGCCTGGTCGCCCATCGTATTCCAACGGTGGACGACCGACCCATTAACACTCGGCAGTATCGATTTCCCACTATACACCGTGAAGAAATCGATACACAGATCCAGAAAAAGCTCGATAATGGAATCATCACCCCTTCGCAGTCCCCGTACAACTCTCCGGTATGGATCGTACCGAAGAAACCCGATTCACAAGGTCGGCCGCGGATGCGAATGGTGATAGATTTCAGGAAGCTTAACGAGAAAACAATTTCTGACGCCTACCCACTACCAAATATACTGGATATATTGGATCAGCTGGGCGAAGCAAGATATTTCTCGACATTCGATCTGGCGAGCGGCTTTCAACAGATTCCCATGGACACTCGGGATAGCGAAAAGACTGCGTTCTCTACGCTTAACGGGCACTATGAATACGTTCGAATGCCTGAAGGATTAAAGAACGCCCCCGCCACGTTCCAGCGATTAATGGATAGTGTACTCCGAGGTCTGCAAGGCGCCGAATTATTCGTGTACCTTGACGACATCGTAGTATTCGCCCGATCGCTGGAAGAACACGGGAAGAAGGTCCGTCGCCTCATGAATCGTCTGCGGGAAGCCAACCTAGTACTCGAACCGGATAAGTGTGAGTTCCTCAAACGGGAGGTATGCTATCTCGGCCACATAATTGGGCGAGACGGGCTAAGACCTGACCCGCGGAAACTTGAGGCTGTAAAACGTTTCCCGAGTCCGAAAACGGCCAAAAATATTCGACAATTCCTTGGACTCGCCGGGTATTACCGAAGATTCATTGAGAATTTCTCGGGCCGGGCGAAGCCGCTTTCTGACCTGCTAAAGAAGGGGAAGGTCTTCGTTTGGGGAAAGGAACCGCGTCGCAGTTTCCGGGACTTACGAAAGGCTCTGTGTACGGAACCTGTCCTGCAATACCCCGATTTTAACCGTCCGTTCACCCTCACTACGGATGCCTCCGATTATGCAATCGGAGCCGTCCTGGGCCAAGAGCGAGATGGGCTTGATCTACCGATCGCCTATTTTTCTCGCATCCTCTCGCCCGCAGAGGTGAACTATGGGACTACCGAGAAGGAATGCTTGGCGGTGATTAAGGCTTTAGAGCACTTCCAGCCATATCTCTACGGCAGGAAGTTCAAACTTATCTCGGATCATGAGCCCCTTAAATGGATCGGCACAATGAACGATCCTGGTAAGAGGTTAGTCCGATGGAGACTGAGCCTTCAAAATTATGACTACGAGTTTGTTTATAAACCGGGTCGATTAAATTTGAACGCCGACGCACTCTCCCGGAATCCGATAAACCCGCTGTCCTCAGAGTCAAGCGATTCCGAGTGGTCGGAGGATACGGCTGTGGTGCTTCCCATCCAAAAGGGGAGGCCCAGGGCACGCTCCGATTCCCAGAACCCGACGCCGCCGTCGAAGAACACGACGTCAGCCTCGACGCAGTGGAACCGAAGGATGCCTCCTCCTCTGGATGTAAGTGCCGTTGCGACCCGTACGCGGCTTCGAACCGCCCCCGCGACCTCGTCGCGGCCGGCCCCGAAATATTCGGAGACGTCCGAGGCGAGCTCGGCGGAAGAGGGGCGGCCGATACAACGAATGCACCGGAGTATGTTACCCGCGCCGCTCCTCCCTCCCAAACGACCTCTAAAACGACCGTCGGCACCACCCGTCCGGCCAATGAAAGATCTGCCAGTGCAAACCACGAGTGATCCCTCCCGGTCGTACGAGTACGCGGTTGCTGTCAGTCCTCCTCCTAGCGATACGGAAGACAGCACCCCCGTAGAGGAAATGGTCTCTGATAAAGACATCACCGTCCTTGACCCTCTACAATACTCGATTGCGAAATTTGACGAGTCGCTACAGCAACTCGAGAGTAGATTCCACAAGACCGATGACCCCCCTCCAGGCAAGGACGAAATATTGCTCCCGGGCCATATCTCGGAGGGTGAGGAAATAGACGAGGAGGTCCAAGGCGTCTTGAACGAGTTGGACCCCTTTGACGAGGACGGTACTGATGCGGAGCTCAGTCGTCGCATATCACGGCTATCTGAAAGGTTTCAGCCAGCCAGTTACGAGGAGCTCCTGAAAAGGACTGGTCAACTTGCTCCCTATGCGCTGAAGCGGACCGAAGGGGACAGTGAAGCGGACGACGAAAGCGAGGCTATGGAACTCCCTATAGCAGCGTCTACAGCTTTGCATGACTCTGCTAGAGACGAAGCCACGGCCCGTGCAGGCCCGCCCCTCTCCTCGCCACAGACAGCGTCGGCACTGCTCGATCGACTATTCTCTGAGCGAGACAGGGCGATGCCCCCGCCGGAGATATCCCTTAACCCGACGCACGCTCCCATCTCGTGTGCGGTGGAGAATACGAGTGGTACGGGTGAGCCGGTCGAGCCCCCGCTGCCTTCCCTTCCTCATCAAACACCGACGGTCTCTGCATCGTCTGCTGGGGCTACGAGGCTGTCGCCCGTGCGAGAGAGAGGGAGCGAGGGCTCTCCGAAACCCCAGCGCCCGTCATTGCCGACGTCATCGCTGCGCTTCAGCCTGGTGGACCCCTCGACGCACCCTGTGAAAAGAGAGATCTCAACCGAAGGAACATATAACGGATTATCCAGAAAAATCGAGGGGCCGGCGTCCCACATTGTTGGTGATCGTGACTCCCTTACGGGCAGGCGCGATAACTATGTCCACTTTGCCTCTGCCGACGGCGAGCTGGTAACCCCGATTGGAAAATTATTATCCGATCTGGGTATCCTGGATCCGTCGTCCTTGAGGGCGAAGAATCTGGGACTAGGACAGGTGGCCGTCACCGAATGCGGCCGACATAAGGTGTATACGGTAATCGTGAAGCTCCGTTACTATGATCCTACCGATCCGTCCAAAGTCAAAATGGATCTGGAAAATTTGCGACGAGTGATCCAGCTGACGCCGGTTCCCTCGTTCCGAATTTCGCGGTATGGAGACTTCACCGACGACCTGCCTCGAGGCACATTTCTGCCAACGCTCCATTCCGTGTTCTCGGACATGAGAATGAGCATAGCCATATGCTACGGGAAAATAAAGGTGCCGTCGCCCGAAGACAGGGAGGGCATCATTACGGAGTCTCACTCGAGTCTCATTGGAGGCCACAAGGGCGTAACCAAGACATATCGTCGGATTCGAGAGAGATTCTACTGGCCCACCCTGCGGAATGACGTTCAAAACTTTATTCGACGCTGTAAAAGCTGCCAGGAGCAAAAGCTCGTTCGTGTAAAAACTCGCGAGCCCATGCTCATAACGGACACGCCAGTAGACACCTTCGACAAGGTATCTTTAGATACTGTCGGCCCACTGCCTATCACCCCGCATGGGAATAGGCACATCCTGACAATGCAAGATCAGCTGTCGAAATACTGCCTCGCGGAGCCAATACCTGATCTAAAGGCTGCAACCATCGCGGAGGCGATTGTTCGCCGCCTTTATAACCAATTCGGTGCCCCGCGAGCTATTTTAACTGATCGAGGCACTTCGTTCACGAGCAACTTGCTTCACGAAGTCTCAAAGATTTATAAGGTGAATCATTTGACAACTTCGGGGTATCGTCCTCAGACGAACGGCTCGTTAGAACGAAGTCACATCGTGCTAGCGGAATACATCAAGCACTACGTTGACAAATACGATGATTGGGACCGGTTACTGCCGTTTGCCGAATTTTCCTACAACACGAGCGTGCATGAAGCAACAAACTTCACGCCGCATGAAATCGTGTTCGGGAAACCCGCGCGTCAGCCGAGCCAATTCCCGACCGACGACAGGCTCCCCACCTTAAACTCCTTCGTCGCCGAGCTCGTTAAGCGCCAATCAGAGATTCGCGAGATCGCCGGAGACAACCTGAACCGTTCGAAGGAACGGTCGAAGGCCTACCACGACAAAGGATGCCATCCTTTCCAGGGCAAGGTAGGGGATCAGGTTTACGTCCTGAAGGAGCCGCGTAAGGGAAAATTCGACAGCCAATACCACGGGCCCTATACTATAGAGTCGATCACGGATAGGAGTAATGTAATTTTGGAGACCGAAAGTGGGGAGAGATTCCGTAAACATGTCGATAAGGTTAAGCTAGCGCACGCGTAGAATAAGCCGCCGGAACGTCTGTTACGTCTAGATGCGGAACCTCTACTCCGTCCTTCTGCTGCTGAGTTGCGCCCACTTCGAGTCCGCAATGGAAGAAGCTCATCAAGTCACCTCTATCACCGACAGCCCGGGCCTGTACTTCGAGAAAGCAGCACCGGTACAACTACAACAGGCGGACTGGCGCATGACAATCTTCGTCGAAGTTGCCAAGTTTGCCGAGTCCTTCCCGAACGATGAGGAACAGCTCGGCCAGATAGAGAGGGAGTGCCGTAGACACAACACTGTCCTTGCCTGTCACCATCTGCTGCGGAAGGACTACCTCCTCACGCGCTTCACTCACGCGAGGCATCTTGTGGGTGAGCTATGGGGACTAACCGATCGATCGGATGTACGATTGCCCCCTTCCCCCACCACGATGAAGAAGCGATCCGCTCCATTCGGATTCGTTGGGAGTGTGAGTAAGTCGCTTTTCGGTACGCTCAACGAGGACGATGCCCATTACATCACGGGGCAGATCGACAGGCTATTCCACGATCAGAGTCGGATTACGCAGTTGGTGGGACATCAAATGCACATAGTATCAACCCACCTCCAAACCCTGCAGCGAGAACACGCCGAGGAGACCCGCCGTGTCAACGACGTGTATGGACTCGTGGCACGGGTGCATCAGGAATTGCAGGCCTTGACCAACAGGTCCGCTATAGGCCAGTACAATCTGACTCTCACGAACTACGCTAATCGAGTGGAAGCAAAACTAGAACGGTACATCGACACGTGTTACCGGTACGTTCGGACCATTGCCGCGGCTGCCGAAGGTCGACTCGACCCTGAGGCGGTGACGAAGGACCAGCTAATCGCCGTGGCCAAGGAGGTGCTACTCAACGCCGGAGGGGTGGAGTTCCCCCTCCCCCTGGACCACTTGCGCCCGGAAAATTTCGCGGCCGTAGTCCAAACGGACCTACTGTCCTACCGGGATAAGGTGTTGATTGTAGCGCACATCCCGCTACTTGACCGCACTACGTACGAGCTCTATCGGACGCATCCCTGGCCGGTGCCGCAGGCGTTCAACAATGGGACGGGGTCTGCCCATGTCCTCCCTGTGGCTCACTATATCGCCATCGCCAGTGACTACCGTACTTACTTCCTCGCCGACCAGGAGTATCACTCAGGATGTAGGAAGAATGGACGCCGCCTAATCTGTTCCGGCGGGACGCCGATACAGATTGCTCTCTCATCCAAAGTTTGCGAAGTGCAATTGTTGATGAAGCCCACGGCCGAGGCGTTCCAACATTGCGACGTACGGGTGCATCCGGATCACTCAGACTACTGGAAGTACCTACCAACCCAAGGAGGATGGCTGTTTTCTCTTTCCCGCCCGACAGCCCTCCGTATAGCCTGCTCGGAAAGGCCCCCGCGTGAAGTAGTCGTACGAGGGTCCGGAGTACTACAACTCCGCCCTAATTGTGTCGGAACGACGCGTACAACAACCCTCACCAGCCTACGGGTGTATGCGAGTCGAGAACAGTACTACTATCAGCCTGGTCTCGCTCTCAACGTGTCGGTCCTCGCTCCGATACTACAGGCAGAAGGAACGGAGGAATTGCTGACTCCTCTGTCCACCCGACGTGAACCAGGTTCCTCGGAGGGACAGGATCCGAGCGCCATTCCTGCGGGAGAGTCTCTGCGCGCCATCGAGAAAAAGATGTACGACATCGGAAAACACCGGCGAGAGGACGACACCCGATATTACCACACTGTCGCAAGCTACGCCAGCCAGGCCTGCTTAGCACTGGTAATCGGATTTTACCTTTCGCGTGGTTGCCTCATGACTGCATCCACACGTATGGGCGAATGTCTGCGAGTCCGTCCGCAACGGGCAATCGGAGGAAACGTGAGCGAAACGGAGTCTCCAACTTATGCTGAGGCAAACAATCGTACTGAAGAATCAACCGTGGCGGCAACAGGGCCGAGTAACGTGATCGCCTGTCAGCACATTCGGAGTCCGCCAGCCCTGGCTCCGCGATCCGTCCCTCGGCAAGAACCACAGGTGCTTTGAGGTGCCAACACCGGATTATCGCCAATATTTGTAATCTCTCGATATAGGACAAAAAGTAACATACTCAGGTTTAAAATTATAACCGTCGACGAGGGCGTCGACTATTCTCAAGGGGGGGTGGGTGTCACGTCTCCGTAAGCTTTTAATGTTTTATTTAGTAATATCAATAATTGGGTTTTTATTAACGGGTATAACTTTCATTATTTTACCAACGACTTCGTCGCCCCGTGTTTCTGCGCGGTGTCGGGTGTGGAGACCGGATGTGCCCGATCGAATTCCGCTGATCAAGCATCGCCTGATCCGCGGAGTTCGACCGTGGGACTTCGCGAGCGAGCTGCTTTCCGTGGACGTTGTCAAAAACCCCCACCGGAGCGACCACTTAGGGAGCGAGCAACTTTCCGTGGACGTTGTCAAAAAAAACCCCACCGGAGTGATAGCTACCGAGCTAACATCGGTCCGGTGGCGGTGAAGATTTTTAGTTCCCATCTAGCCACGGAAGTAACCTGGTGTTGGGGTACAACTCCGGTCGAAAGCAAGTCGCGATCCCCGACCCCCGCGTCTTCACGGGTTCGCGTCCGTCAGTCTTCGGTCGTCAAATCGGTCTCGCGAGTACCGCGTCCACGGGGTTATTTCCTGTGCACGGATTCCCACTCGCGCACGAAGCATTCCGCGGCAACCATAATTCCCTTGCGTTTGGGAGGTGGATAGTATCCCCTAGTGAACCCGGTGCAAAGGTGGTTGCACAGGATTGTCAGACTTGTGCGTAGTCGACACCGACGCGATAGAGACGCATTAATTATTAAATCTAATTTCACTCAATCAAATTGCAAACAACTCAAGCCGCGCCGTTCAATCACTGTGTATCGAATCTACCAGTTCTATATTGTTAAAATTAGTGAGTGTGTATGTGTGTGGTGTGTGTGTGTTTTTACTCGTTCAGGGATCAACAAATTGTAAGTCGGCTATTATTAATAAATAATAAATCCCGTTATAATCGGAAGCATTAAAGTATTCTGGCATCCTCCCCTTTATCCTCCCAGAGAACTCGGGCCCGTATGGGACGAGCAGAGCAGCCCACAAAATAATATTTCACTCGGGAAACCCGGGGTACCGTTCGGTACGTAACAGCGTCATAACACGAACATATATTGACGTGAATTTAGACCGAAATGCCAAAAGGCTAGCTGATTATACGATGCTCTCGGCAAAAAAATCGACGGGCAGTTTCAATCCCTTAATTGAGAGATATCGGAAAAAGAAAAAATCCGTATCCGCACTTTTCCATTCTCTACATGTATGCAAATTTACATCCCAATCGATTAAAAATACTCGGAGATACGGTTGAAAAAATTGCATTTTTGCAATAAACAATATGAAATTTGTTCCTATCTGCATCGTTCTCGTCTTCAATGTATAGTACGCGAAAAAATAAATATTGTTATCGACGAAAAACGAAAAACACCCCAATTTTCGAGGGTGCTTTTCAACACTTAATAATCGGGTTCCGCCGATATAAAAAAAATACGTGTCGCCTATTTTTACCCATTCTACAAGCATGACAAATTTAATCGAAATCGGAGATATCGACCTCGCAACGTTTCCTTGTTAGAAAGACTGCCCTCTGCTCAGAAATCGGCACGCAAACTATCGGGCGTCTGAGTGGTCACCCATCCACAATCCAGGCCTATGCTGTTTAACATGTGTGACCGGCAAAGCTGTGCACCAACCATTACTGCCGGCTATTCCGATTTCATATTTCTTTTCAATTTTTTATTGCATGTCTTTTATATTAAATCGGCATAAGAAAATGTTTTTTGGCACTTTACTACGAGAAAAAAATACATAAAATCGGGGTGAAGAAAATGTTTGTGTTCTGATTTTCATTTTTATCTACTTTTGATATTTTATGTGGGCGAATTACCCAAAGTTTTGGAGTGATTATTCTAGTGATGCCACAAAACCAGACAAGACGATACTTTAGTTCGTCTCCATCAAATTCGAGATGAGACAAGGTCAAAACTGAGTCTCGGTCTTGTCTCAAGCCAAATTCATATTCCCGGTCCCGCCTCGACCTCGAAACCCCCCTAATACTAACTATCGTTAGAATAGAGTAAATGATTGTATTGTAGTTCACCATGATCGATTCACAATTTTCAATTTACGCATTTCGAGGACAGACTTGTAATCAGCAATCTCGAAAACTTCCGAGTGCCAATTTTCAGTCAAATTGAATCAATTTTCAGTGTTAAACCGCCATTTTGGATCCGCTATTTTTAATGTTGACCTTTAATTCATAATCAGAAAACTGCGGAAACCTCTGAGTACCAAATTTTGCGAAAGTCAAGTCTAACCAATCACGAAATACTCTATGTGGGCCATATGGCATCAATAAGCTGCACACGGGGTCCGTCGATCTGTCATTTTGGATTTATGAATTTGAGGATGGATTCATAACCAGCGACCTCGTACACCCCCTAATACCAATTATCGTGCGAATCGCGTACATTTTTGTATTTCGATCAGCCATTTTGAATTCCTGAATTTTGAGGAACGTGAATTTTGTTAATTATGAAAAACAATTAATTCAAATTACATTTGTCATTTGTAATTAGAAAAAAATATATTCTAAATGCATTTTTTAATTGTAATTAGAAAGAAAAAATATTTTAATTACATTTATTATTTGTAATTAGAAAGAAAAAATATTTTAATTACATTTATTATTTGTAATTAGAAAGAAAAAATATTCTAATTACATTTATTATTTGTAATTGGAAAGAACAAAATATTCTAATTACATTTGTAATTTGTAATTAGAAAAAAAAACCGTTCCCAATTACATTTGTAATTTGTATTTACAGTTTTTATAATTATGAATTATAATAGTAATTCGTAACTAATTTTTTTCTAATTACATAATGCCATTGTGATTAGCCTTTTTTTACTAATTACAAAATACCATTGTAATTAGCCATTTTTTTCTTACTTATTACACATTACATTTGTAATTTGTAATTAGAGTACCATCAATTTAAAAAACGCCCAACACTGGTCCTGAGTGATAACCGTACGGCTTTCCTGCCCTTCACTTCCTCCACTAGGAAGTCGCTTGGTTCCCGAGAACGGCGAGGTAGGTGCGAAAGCGCTAATCGTTTCTGAATCTTCGATTCTACGGCACTGAACGCTGTCTCGACGTACATACTGTGATTGTCACGCGCAGGCGTACGGGGTGGGTGTCGGAAATTCGATCGATCGATATTCAGAAGGACCGAAATTTCGAATTCATTAATGACGAATGTTCAAAGATTGATAGATAAATCTTATGATAGTCCGTAAAACAGTTAATAAAAATTGTGAATACGAATATCTCGAAATTGATGTATTATATACAATACAAAAAATGTAAGATTTAACAAAATAATGGAAGACATAATATCGACTTTCCGGAATAAATACACCGAACAATTCGAGACGACAAATCATCGAATTGTAAATATTATGAGGGTTTACAATTTCGAATTCATTAGAGCGAAGGGCCGAAAAGTCGGTTCAAATAGCGATAGACCGAAAAAGCGAACGATCCGGATAGGCGAAATATTATGATCGAGCAATACGTTACTTGCGCTTCAGAGTGAAGCTGGCAGATGGCGCTGGTGGTTAGTCGGGTTACGCAGTCATCCCACGTTCGCTATTTAGGTATTCGCAATTTTGGACCATCGATCTTTTGCGTATCTAAGATCTACACATTCGAAGTTTGTATTCTTGATATATGGCTTTTTGCTATAGATGGTATTACCATTTATCTCTTCGGATATATGAATGTTGTAGATTGTTCGATTCTGTATTTGTATGACTCAAACTGCAGACTATCTGAATACATATTCTCGCATAAATGAGCTCTCGAATAAATAATCCTTTGCTGTAATAGTTATTCGATTTCATCATCGGTCGAAGGATAAAATTTCAAATAATTTAACCTTCGTTATTTTGAGTTTATAATTCTGTCATTTTGAAACCTTTGACGTTCTATATTTGGCCATTCGAAGTTTTGACCGCCACCCGCGATATGGTTTATCCGGAACTTCAATTATCCGAATTGCGATTTGGTTGATCCAAAACGTCAATTTTTCGAATGGCAATTTGGGTTATCCAAAATATCAATTATATAAACAATAATTTTGTTTATTCGAATGCTCAGTTTTTCGAACGATTACGCCCTATATAGCGTTGCACGATGTATACATTATTGTTGTACGTACGCTCCACTTTCTCGGCCTGCGCTCGCGCGCACTTTGCTTTCCGCTAGCGGCCGAGATTTGACAGCAAAGAAACGAGCTTCGGTTGTGAAGCAGAAGAAAATCGTCGACTTTTTCAAAAATGAATAGATAAGAACTCAAAGATGTACGAATGTTGATTATTTTTAAATACATATTTAACTTCGTTCTCTATCATTAAATGATACAATGGTTATTTGCAAATCACCAAAAATGTACTTGTATTATTGACATATTAATGTTCATTGTATTTTTAAATATATATGTTTTATCATATTGAAAGAATCAACCTTTTTTCGCCGACGGGATATTGTGTTCGGTTATGCGAATTTTCGATTATCGGAAAGACGCCCGGTCTCAATTGATTCGGATAATCGACGCTCTACTGTATAGGGGAAGGGGGCTTAAAGCGGGCATCCTCCATAAGACTAAAGATTTAAAACTTACCGCGCTTTCGCGACGCGGGGACGTTGCCCGACCTTCCGCCGTCGTGAAGTTCAACTGTGGCTGATCGCGCAGTTCGTGTGGCCAAAACAAACAATATTCCACGAGTTTTGAAAAAAAGCAAAGTATGTACATCGAGTTTTGTCTATTTGTGAGTTAAATAGATCAATACTAAAATGTGACTATTGTTTTATGCCTATTTGACTTTGTTTTATTCAAATTTGCTCAAATGTAATCCAATCATTTTTTTGCTCAGGTTTGATGAAAACGTCAAGTGGCGCAAAAGGGCAAAGCGGGCAGGGCAAAGCAAGCACGTGCCCGCTATGTCCAGTATAAAAGATTGCTATGGAAATGAAGTTGATACATTATTTAAATAATCTCCTCATTTATTTATCTTTATTGTTCGACACGTGCCGACTATGCTCTAATGACAGATGACTATGTGAAATTAAGATGATAATAGAAGATAGAAGATGACTGTGTGACTTTATTTTAATAATTTTCCCCTTTATTTATTTATGTAGGAACTCATCAAAACGCTATTATTTATAAAAACTATGTTTTTTACATGTTTGAAAGTGGTATTGTTACCTGCTTATACCGATTTCCACTATTATTTTCAGATGGTAAATAAATATGAACGAAACACATAACAAGCTTCTTGGGATGAGAGCCTTAAGAAAGATTTGAAAACTAAGGCAAAGCCAAAATAGTCAAAAAAGAAAGAATCTGCAGACAAGGAAAACTACGTGTGCATTATATGCAACGAACCATATATAGATGCTCTCACCAAAGACTGGATTCAATGCAATGACTGTCTAATGTGGGCTCATGATGCATGCACTGCTTACCCTGGTGTTGGATCATTTTACTGTTATAATCGCTAAAAAAGTAAAGTTTACTGACTGATAAGCAGACACGTTAAGTTTTTTTTCTTTTATGAAAATAATAATGATTTGTCTGCAATAAAATATGTGGGTACATTCATCGTTTTTTCCCTCTTTGATTGCCTATTTTCTTCTTATTTATGTCTAATCTCAGGAAAAAAATACAGGGTGCTCGCTCTACTCTCTAGCTGCCCGCTTTGCCCAGAAGCCGTGCCCGCTTTAGGCTACCCCCTGGGCAAAGCGAGCGTTTCTTAAAGTTTGTAAATTGGTTTCATTATTTGTATTTTGAAGATTTAGCACTCGATAGCAAGAGAAATTATTTGAATATGACATTGTATAACTCCTTTTTTTACCGACGTCCACACGTAAATACATATGACGAACACATATACGCTGAATGGATAGCAGATAAATGTCGCTGAATTTCTTCGCGCAGTGCTTTTGCGAAGAAAGCTTTGCACTTTAACAATTTTACCAGGCGTGATTAAGAAATGTTCGTATAGACACCGAGCTTTGCGCGGCAACTGCGCTATGTTAAAACAAGAAAAGAAATATGTCTTAAGCCTTCGACATAGCGGCATCTCCGTATTATACGCAACTTATATACCCAACCATTCATATGCATTGCTAAAGGAGAAGCATCCAAGCGCAATCGTCTGTGTTCCTTGATCTTCGTACGTTTTACGAATGAATTGACGCCATGGCCCTTATTCCTCCAGACAAGCAAAACGGAGCGAAGAAAAGGGGAGGTGTGTATAGTAGCCGTGGCGACGAGGAAACCGGCACCAGGAGTACAAGTACAGAACACGAAACACACACACACACACTGATGCATGTATAGGTTATGCATGGGTATGTATTTCACCCAGACGTATTATACTCGTTTACAACTATACCATACGTACATAATGCACTACTAAATACTCGTAGCGGGCCTTTCGATCGATATGGCCCATACCGCATCTCACGGTAGGCTTTCGAATCGATTTCAATTTAGCCCCGCTTACAAGCTCGCTCGCGGCGCGGCTAACGAGCTTTCGAAAGTCGTGGACAGGCCGACGAGTTTGTGAGAAACTTCAGCCGGCCGTGCCCCAACTCGAGGGAAGCAAAAGTTCGCGCTTCTTCTCGTTCACAAGCTCGCATTACGTTTTAAGTATATTAGTACGGCTATACAGGTAGATGTGTGGAATATGTGTGCCAGTGTCTACATATACACGTAATAAAATATCCACGTACCTTTATGGGATTTCGAGCCGAAATCGTTCGTGATTTGTCCCCCGCGTGGATATTTTCTGCAATCGAATGTCTTCGGCGCGACGTCGTTTTGATAAAGTATTTTTCAGTTATGAACGCACAGAAAATACTTGAGAACATTGCAGAGGAAAAAAAACGTGGGTATACTTAACGTGGAATAGCCTGTACTTTGTATGCACGTAATGCTAACCCTCGGCGTGTTTACCTCCTCCCTCAAGCATACTTGTAACCCGGTTTTACCTCTCGTCACACGCTCTTTACTTAAACCGCCTTCCTTCCATCCTCCTTCCTCTTCTCTTCCTCCTCGCAACTTCTCTTCCACACGATTTTACAATTTCATACTTGCGCTACTGTGCACCCCCCTCAACTCGTCTCTTCTTCAGTGCCAACGACGGAGGCAAATTCTTCCTGAAGAATCTTGTTGGTGTTATTTCGAAACGGTTTTACCCACTGTCACAAAACACAAACTCACGTAGCTTCGTTTCATTTACTGCGTTCTTCGGCTCTCTCTTTCTCTCTCTCTCTCTCTCTCTCTCTCTCTCTCTCTCTCTCTCTCTCTCTCTCTCTCTCTCTCTCTCACACACACACACACACACACACACACACACACGCACACGCGCACACACACACACACACACACACACACACACACACACACACACACACACACACACACACACACACATGCTCTTGCGATCGCTTTCGGATCGTTAAAAATTCTGGAAGAACTTTGAATGACGCGTAGTGTTAGCTTTACGATATACAGAAAGTCAGTACTCGCTTTACATTCGCTATGTAAAAACGCCACCACTGTGTTATATACATGAGATAAGTACACGTGCCGGATAGATTGAAAAAATCGTGAACGTCCAGCATTTCGTGATACCAGCGTGTAAATGAAGCCAATGGAATCGTATAATTTGGGGGTGTAAAACGAGGAAATAAAGATGGTCGGCAGTCCATTAGAGAGATTGGGCTTTATAGAGGTCGATGTAAAATTGAATTTCGTCCACCGCACCTCTGCTCGAGGGTAATTGATCATTAAGTGATTTTGGATTTATGAATGTAGAATAATTAATGCAGTTATCGGATGAAGAGCCCTGTAATATTTAAAGGGAAGTATTCACCAACACAATTTTGGCTAGGATAAATTATTAAGTCTCGACTGGTCTAGCTCACCGATAATTTGTAAACCACCGACGTCATATGAATTATTCTTGGACTACGCCATCGCCAGTATAAATTTAATTCCACACGTTCGGCAACGATAGATTATAACATTTCTTATACGTACAGCTGTGCTGAAAACGGTTCTGATTTTGTTGCTCCTATCAAGTTCGCTCCGAATAATGGTCCCGAACGTTTAAGATATTGAGAAACTTCAAGCTGGATAATTAGCAATATATTGAAACCGCGTTGCTCAGTGGCTAGTGATTTGTACCGCGAACGACCGCAAATAGTTGGCAAACCCAACGGAGAACGTGGAAATTAACCAGCACCGCCCTATTCGTTGTTTTGTCATAACTAGCTGCAGTAAGCGTCCATGTATAACTATGGGAGATATTGTGTGGGTTGGGTTCTCAATTTTTCTCCAAAACCGATGCACAGACCGAAGCGCAATTCTTGTCGGGTCTTCATAATGCCAAACGACACTCAATCATAGCAATATCCAATTCAAGACGCACAATGCATGAGAGAAAAATATTAAAAGAACTTGTTCAGGTATTCCCCGTTTTTCTGAAACTATTTGCGAAGTTAGTAATCGCTATAGGACCATTAAAAAAAAAGATAATTGTCTTCTTCGATCCAGTTCTTGCTAGCTAACATATTCCCAATTGGACAAAATTACGTGGATCAAACGAATTATAAAAATTGACCGTATCAATGCTTTCAGTCTCGAAGTGAATTATTTCAGACATTATAAAAAGAATGCGTCAGAGATGTGTGCGGCCGTGTAGATGACAAGTTGATCGTGTGGATTCGGCTTCGGTCCGGCCAATGAAGGGTATTCAAAAATCAGAATGGAAATAGAGGATGTTTACGTTTCGGCCCTCGGTTCGGGTCCTCTTCAGAAGTTTTTTATTCTGTATATATTGTGATACACATTTTTTTTATAAAAGAATAAATTACAATAATATTTGATAAAATTATATATTCGAGCGTTTTTGGTCATAATTCCGTTGTATAGTTTTATGTCTTTTTGTATAACAATGCTGTTAGTTATGTTTAGGTTATACTTATGTTAATATATTGAGTTATTTGCTATTATGTATTAGTGTTTGAGATGTGTGAAGTGTGCAAGAGAGGGATATTCTATTGTGAAATAATAAAAAGATGAAATGTGTGATTTAACTAACCTCGATATTGTTGATATTTTAAGTTTTGCCCATATTAGGAAGGTTATTATGTAGATCATTATTTATGTTTGTAAATAATGTTGGTGAAAACGTGTTCAATCGATAAGGATTTTTCGTTTATCGGCGATTTTTTTCCTTTGTCTGTAACGGATGATTCTTCCAGAATAATAAACTTTCCCTACACAAAAAACATACACCATCAACTAATTCGTCTCTTTCAACAATACAACATAACATTGGTCACAAACAACAAACACAATATCTCATCAATCATTGGTTCCACCAAAGACAAAATTTCCAACAACCGAAAATCTAACTTAGTATACCAAATTGACTGTAAAAATTTCAATGCCACATACATTGGCCAAACCAAAAGATATCTCGAAACCAGAATAAAAGAACACAAAAATAGCCTAAAACACTCCACCACAATACACACAGCTTTAGCACAACACGCAATGGAACAAAAACACGATTTTCAATTCGACAACGTAAAAATTCTAAACAATGAGAATTGGCTCAAAAAAAGACTAATCTTAGAAATGATTCAAATTAAGGCACACTCCAACGCCTTAAATTTTAGAACTGACATCCAAAAATTAAGCTCAATTTACAATTCTACAATATAATTATTAAAACATTTTACAATATTCACCTCACATAACAACAAAAATTTTTTTTCTAAATCATTGACATTATAAACTAACGAATACACTGACATGATAAATTCATTTTTTATGACATTATCACTAATCTTAAATATTCCTAACCTGACACATCTATTTTATCTTCCTTGACACGGCACCGCCTAAATCATTTCTCTCCCCCGATTCACCGTACAGAGACTCGAATATTCTTCAGAAAATTACACACCTCTCAGTTTCTCTCGAACCCTCGTTGACCACAATACTCAACATGTAGGGGAATAAAAATATTGTAAATTTTGAGTTTTTGCTCATTTAATAAGGAAAACAAATTCTTAAAAAGTAATCTCAATAGGTAACTATCATAGTCTTAGATTTTTTTTCTTTTTTACTTATAAAACATAAAACTCTTTTATAATTAATCATCCGTTACAGACAAAGGAAAAAAATCGCCGATAAACGAAAAATCCTTATCGATTGAACACGTTTTCACCAACATTATTTACAAACATAAATAATGATCTACATAATAACCTTCCTAATATGGGCAAAAACTTAAAATATCAACAATATCGAGGTTAGTTAAATCACACATTTCATCTTTTTATTATTTCACAATAGAATATCCCTCTCTTGCACACTTCACACATCTCAAACACTAATACATAATAGCAAATAACTCAATATATTAACATAAATATAACCTAAACATAACTAACAGCATTGCTATACAAAAAGACATAAAACTATACAACGGAATTATGACCAAAAACGCTCGTATATATAATTTTATCAAATATTATTGTAATTTATTCTTTTATAAAAAAAATGTGTATCACAATATATACAGAATAAAAAACTTCTGTAGAGGACCCGAACCGAGGGCCGAAACGTAAACATTCTCTATTTCCATTCTGACTTCGGAATACCCTTCATTGGCCGGACCGAAGACGAATCCACACGATCAACCAAATTATAAAAAGAACACGATTACGTTATAACTGTCTGGATTAAACAACATTAGCTTGAGCAGGACATCCCGATTTGTTTATTCCTTGTATCGAAACATTCGCAACGGAAAATCAGGCGTCGTGAGCCATTGCACAAAGCGGATAAAAGCATCACCTGCATTCAGTCGAAAAATCCGCCACACATGATGTACTTTCAAGCGTCTAGCTTTTCTTTCAAGAACGCCCACTCTGCAGAAATAGCCGAATGAATTTTCCTTTGCAACGTGGAAAACCTTTTTTACGTACGAACGCGCGCTGTGTTTGTACGAGGTAAAAAATGGTTGAGGAAAACAAAAAGTCGAAATATTTTCGAGTAAAGCAGTGCTTCAAAATAATTTTCGCCCAGGGAGAAAAGAGTTGGATTTTCGTGTAAACGTAATAGGGTATGGCTACACGAATTGTTAAGAGGTGGAAGAAAAGTCGCCGAGTCGTTTTCGTATATGCTTTTTTAATACAATGATAATAACACTTTACCACATATTCAATTTTACATTGTCATTATTATTAATATTATTTCAATAATCATTATAATCATCTCGTCGAGACATCTGGACACTTTTTTCTCTCGTCAATCTCACTTATTATTCTATCTTTTATAACGAAAAGCTGTGCAAAAATTAGTATTTCCGTTTTGCACCAACGGATACTTCTTCCGTGTTGCCGAGAATTCACGCATGGCTTAATGCGGGAAAATATACGTCTCGCTATTTTGCATGTACGGAGACTCTTCTTGTGAAATTTTCGTTTCCATAATTTTAATACGATTTTAAATCGGTGTGACCGGTGCATGCCGGATGTACCGAAATCAATCAATGGACCACTGAGTATTGACCGACGAGAAAAACGTGACATTCGTCACAGACTCTCACAAGTTTGGCTGAATTCGGTAGTGCAATAGTGTTGTCACTGCAGGCGTTGCAAAATATCTTGCCGCAGTTCCGGCAATGGTGCTGTAACAAACGAGAGAAAGTAGCGAAAAAAATTACATCTTTCTCATTCACGGGAGGCAAAGGCATAAATCTCGTGTGCCATGCGATCTTTTTCACACAATTTATCCGACGTCCTTTATATTATGCGGGGTGAAAAAAAAGAACACGAGAGAAAATATTTTCGGGCTTGCGCTGTTTTCCATGAAGGGATAGGAAAGATTTGCGGTGCGAGAAGTCTTTAATAATTTTAAATGACGGTGTGGTCACGGAATTTGCAGGGAGAACTCCTTACCGCTGGTAAATTGAATTCCCAAATAAGATGATTCTGCCATTCGTTTTGTTAAATTGCTCGAGATCCAATATAAAGATCGTCCGGAAAGGGAGCGGAAACTCTCGAGAGTCGTTAGCGAACGTAATATAGAAGTAGACGGAGATAATCCTTGATGGCCTTTGTTCGCAACCATTTCGATGCATGAGGAGTTTGCGAGGACTCTCGATAAAATTTCAAGAATAAAAATGGACTTCTTCTTATGACATACTAGAGTTAAGCCGAATTTCGCAAATCGAATGTCATTCGTTCAATCGCCAACATGATGAATAGATATTTCTTTTCATTCCGAAATATGTTTGTGTGTGTGTATGAGTGTGCGTGTGTGTGTGCGCGCGCGCGCGTGTGTGTGTGTGTGTGTGTGTGTGTGTGTGTGTGTGTGGGTGTGTGTGTGTGTGTGTGTGTGTGTGTGTGTGTGTGCGTGCGTGCGTGTGTGTGTGCGTGTGTGTGTGCGTGTGTGTGTGTGTGTGTGTGTGTGTGTGTGTGTGTGTGTGTGTGTGTGTGTGTGTGTGTGCGTGCGTGTGTGTGTGTGTGTGTGTGTGCATGCGTGTTATAAAATTGTTGGTACATTACTCTTTCAAGGCTGAAAGTAAACTGGGAAGGCTAGAAAACGATTGCTTATTTATTTGTCTCGTCCAGCGAAGTTGGCGTGAATGCCGCTAAATTTTTTTCCCTAACCCTTTAGTGTGTAATATGTTTTTTGAACTGACAAATCAATTCATCATCCTTGTTTTCATTCATCCTTTATACATACTTCGAAAAAATTAATTCAAACGAGAGTGAAATTACGGGCATCATGCTAAAGAATTCCGAGATGGCAAAAACAATATCGTTTCACCCACATTAACTGCCATGCTTTTTGAATGAATCGAGGGAAACGGAAAAAAGCCGCAAGACTTCCATTTGCAAAGCCGAACATCTGCTCAACTGATGAAGTAATTGAAACCATACAAATGATTGAAGAATGTGGTCTCCTTACGCAGAGGAATATTATTTTACTTTAAAAGTACGATCTCCTTCTTATATCCCGTCTAGTCAAGGTACCTTGAATAATTGTATTGGAATCAATAATAAATGAAATTCCAAAATTCATTCTAGACTTTGAATCCCGTGACCTTGCACTATGAGGATATCATGCTTGCGAGCGATGTTGTCATTTTTTAATTGGGAAATTTGAGACCCTACGCCCCCGGTTGTCTTGATGAACTATGGACGACAGCTATTCTGAAAAAACCGGCACATCAAATTTTTGCCACCTTTAAACTGCAACTTGACTCCTGCCACATCTGTTTTGTGTAAACTTATTTTTCAACAGTATGAATTTGTAAGTTTTAAAATAAATGAGAATGATGGACCCACCTTTTCGTACTTAACGTAAACTTTTTGCCTTTCCTTTAAAATATCTTGTTGCAGTATTTCACTCCTTTTTTAAACCTAGTTATTGACTGCTCGTCGACATTTCGAGTGTGTAAAAACACGAGTATTGTAAGACATGAATCATAGAAGTAGATTACGAATTAAAGACGGAATAATGTTTTGAAATTGTCATTTCCTTGCCCCGTAATGACATTATTATGTTGTCGATTCATGGCGCCAAGATAGTACCGCGCATTTTAATATGCTTCTTCATAGTCTTTCACCCATCTAAAAGAAACCCATACTTATAGCTTTCCGCTATTATAATTTTTTGTTTCTCGACGGACGAATTTTTCACTGCTATCATTCGATGTAAGAAAGTTCCATACTTTTAGCTTTCCGATACCTGATTACATGTTTTCGGTGCCGAATACTTCGATTTCGTGTAATGTAAGACAAGTTCATATTTTGTTCCCAAGCTACCTAAAGATATGATTTTTTTATTGTCAAGCAGCTAATGATACCTAAAACTCTAGATGGTTTTGTCTTCGAATGATGTAAGAAAAGTTCATTCTTTCGACAGCTCAAGATCTATTTAATTAATTTTGATTGACTTAATTTTTTTGCATATAGAGTTTCAAAAACAGCTCTGTTTAACGCTATAAAAAACGCGTTTTTTACACGAGCTTTGGTATATATAACGCTCAATATAATAAGACCCTAAATATATTCCCGACATACGAGGGAACAAACTTTCGACATACACGCAAACGAGACCGGGGATAGGTGCTAGTGTATACTGATGCAGCAGTAAAGCAATGGGGTCGGATTAGGACGGTCCTTACGGTTACCTAGATCTACAGGTTCCATTCTAACATAAATATATGCGGAATTTTTAATAAAGAATAAACTCGTTATATTTACGTAGAGTTAGCTATTAGTACATCTGGTTAACTTGAAAATTAACTATATAAATATTCTTCGTGCATCCAATGGTGATTTTGAAGACATTCGGCTTTACATAATACGTTGAGTATGGGGACAACAGGCTACTATGAGGATACTGCTTGAAGTCGAATGCCTGATACACATACACATGTATTTTCAATTAATATTTCTTATGTACGGACTATTATACCGTAATAGGCCAAAATTCCATGCGTTGAATATACGAAATTCGATTGGATAAAAAATTGCACTGAACGACGTCAATCATAAAAGATTTCTTACAACGAAAGGTTGCGAGGCCGATCTCTCCGATTTAGATAAAATTTGGCATGCTTGTAGAATGGGTAAAAATAGGCGACACGTATTTTTTTATATCTGCGGAATCCGATTTTTCAGAGGTGAAACACAGCCTCGAAAATAGGGGTGTTTTTCGGTTTTCGTCGATAACGTTATCGTTCTCATCTCCAATGTATAGTACACGAAAAAATCAACATTCTCTGCAATTCGAAATTTTTCATATCTCGTACCGTTAAAACGTTATCGACGAAAAATTAAAAACACTTCAATTTTCGAGGGTGCGTTTCAACACTTAAAAATCGGGTGCCGCAAATATAAAAAAAAATACGTGTCGCCCTATTTTTACCCATTCAACAAGCATGCCAAATTTCATCGAAATTGGAGAGATCGATCTTGCAACCTTTCCTTGTCAGTGAATAATGAAAATGTTCCAAAAAAATCGCAATTTCGAATAGGGTAATTATGCAGTATGAGGACTTTTCCGAAAAACGACGGGAAATTTTTTGTTTCACGGTCAACTTGTTCATTCCATTATATTGAGTGATATTCCGTCAGGGGAGACTGACATTTTCCATTAATTCCATGAGTTATGGGGTTTTGAAGTTCGCGGAAACACGTGATAAAATAGGGAATTTTTAAATATTTCGACCTATACTGGGGAGTTTGTTTGGGTTTGTTTGTTTGGGTTGGCCTTCAGGAAACACGTAGCTGTTTAGCGAGACGTCGAAATAATACATGTTTCTGGAAACTTCAAAACCCCACAACGTATGGAATTAATGGGAAATATGAGCCTCCCCCACGGAATATCACTTACTATAATGGAATAAACAACATCATGACGAAAAAAAAAATTCCCGTCGTTTTTCGGAAAAGTCCTCATACTGCATAATTACGCCGAATAATGTGAGTTTTACCAATTAAAAAAATTTAAGACACTTTTTCTCAGCATGGCTTTCTGCAACATGGTAGATACTATACTTGCTGAAATTATTAATCGATTTTCCTAATCCATTCCCATTCTTCTTCTAATCGTAGTCGCTACTACGAATTGCACAATTAGCAAACTACAGCCACCCGTTGATTTTTTATGAACAAAAATACTCGCCGACGAAAGCCTTTTTTCGAAACCTTATGTTCAAATTCGTGAGAAAATTCACCTAATTCTTACTTTTACAGCGATAACTTCACTCTCATATTTTAATAATGTTCTTGGGCTTCCTATATCGAGCAATTCTACAGGAGGTTACGCTGTATTCAATACAACCCTTGTATTCCGTATATTTACATACCTGGAATATGTGTCAACCGTATTCTGGTGCTTTTATTCTCTTGCAGCAACTTGGAGAAAAACCCAAAATACGGGCATTTTTTAACTGCTATAATGAATTTTTTAACTGCTTTAATATATACTGGACTTTCTGAAACCGATACGCAAAAATAACATTAACATGCACCGTGTACTGTCAGCCCAGGTGGATTATATGAAAGAGTTATGGAATAGCAGAGTCACAGTGATATCAGTGAAACTATAACTACATCAATAATCGATTTTATTTCACAATGCTAATTATCGAAAGCGTTATCCTTGCGAGAGGGTGACGTACGAGCGAAACGTCCTAATGATGCAATCGTCTAGTGTCAAGATGGTAAATCGTATCCTCCCCCACCCATCAACCCTCCGTATCATACAGACAATTTCGGTATATCGACCCTAAAGAAATAAAAGGCCTTGGAACAACGCGCACTTATCCTTTGAATTCTTGGGGTTACGTCCTTTTGCTTATCAGTGATTTACAATTAAATGTAGGTGTAGTAATCGTACTGTACAACCGTAGCTTAGCCGATGCGAGACCGATGAAGGCTGGTTGAGAGTTTTCACCCTCCTCTCCCTCTTTAACTCAAGTTGGAGGGCCGCCAGAGCCAAGAGCAACGAGCACAAGCACGATTCCTTCGCTACTCCATATAGATACCTCCTTATCTCACGATATATACGCTCACGAGCAGTTAACGGGATACTTATAGATACTTACGAGAATGCATAAATCAGACGCGATGCAACGGGATATATGAATCCGTACTTAGAGATCAGAAGAAACCGCGGCCTAAAACGTTTATGGAGGAAAAAGCCAAATGTGGATGAGGTTTCAATTTTTTTTTCGTTGCTCCAATTAAAACTGTAACTAAAACATTGAATTTTCAAAACCGTATAAGAAGACAATTCTCCCCAACCCTAGGATTTTGGGCTATATCTTTTGAAATTGTTAACATTCTTCAAGCATTCAAGAGACGCGACAGTGTCTTGATACTCCATAATTCGAAACAGTTGGGTTACTGTCCTTTTTTAACTTGAAATTGACGTCATGCGAAAATACGTAGCCCGTGCGGAAACTTTTCAGGGCAGCCTCGATAAAATTCAGATCCGTCAATACCTTACGCGTGGATGCATTAATATGGATTCCAGTACAGCCGAACTGGGTCTTGCTATAGGATAATAGATTTGTAAATTCAAAATTTAATAAAAAATATATGAGTAAAGAAACCCACTAAAAACGTAGTCAGGTATTATAGGGTCGACTGATTTTTTTAAAAATTGGACTGAGTATTTTTGAAATTACGAATCGAAAAGTGATCCGTATCTCTCATATAAGCATACAAATGTTGAGGTTTGTACCGTTGCTGAACCGTAATCCGATATTGAATATTCCCAATTTAAGATGGTGGTTAAAAATGTGGCAGACGAACATTCACTTTTATTTTGATCCACCATTTTGCAATTCCGAAATATAACATGGAATTAAGATTTAATCAATTTTGAAATACCGTATTTGGATTATAATTATACTACATAATATTCTTCTTCTTGAAATTCAACCATTGCCTAAAATTAAACAACTCTAGTGAAATTATTTACTAGCAGAGATGCGAAAGTTCTGTATCATTTGGTATTCGCTTCACGATACGAAAATAGTTCCAAATACGAAGATAGTTCCGGTTGCTACCTATCCTATTCCTATTTTCGTAGCGATGGTTTAAAATGCAAATATCGAGATGTCACTGCTACTCGTTATATATGTAGCGGTTCTATTCGCTATTCGATATAAATTCATCGTGCTGTGAGAGTTATTTCGCGGTTTAACACAAACGTAGTGCGTAGCGAAATTAAGGTATTCCTTTCGCGGAGGGCCGTATTTTGTGGGGGCATAAGCAGGGCCTTCTGAATCGTCGGTAAATTACAATTGCGCTTAATAAAAAAATAAGTTACAATGGATTATTATACATAACGATAAACTAGAATAAAAAATTTAGCACAAATTTAGTAGATTAAGACATTTTTACATTTATTTGAAACGTCACGGCTACGAAAATTCATCTGCTAGTCACATTTTTCCAACCTTTAACATTAATATTTTCTTTAAACGTTGGGTGACCCTCTGTTTTTATTGTCGTTACGGTATCTTTAGATTTTTTTACACCTGTGAGCAGTTTATATCAGGCATCTAGAGTTATTTAGTGTATAAATTATTAGATAGAAATGTGGCGTGACATCTCCATAAAGCGCCGTATAAATGAGACGATTTTTAGGGTCGTAATTTTTCATTAAAGGTTCGGTAACTCGGCTTGAAATTTTACTAGTATACTGGGATGTATTTTTACTTAATTATAGACGAAAATCAGTTAAGTGTTAAATATTTGTGTTCGTGAAAGCAATACCTTAATTTCGGTCCTCGATATGAATAACTTTTACAAAGTATGTATTCTATTGAGTAGCGCAATTGCTCGTGCTAGCGAGTAGCGAAATATAAATAATTGAGGAAATGTATTTCGATACAATCGAGTAACGAAGTTTATGTTTTTAAAGCCATTTTACAAGCTTTTATTTAACTTGACGTGGTGTGAGATGCAAAACGGAAAATCGATATTTCACCCACTTCCCGAGTACTTAGAGTTGTGAAATTTTGCAAACAAGCATCTAAGAAGTAGTAATGCATGATTCAACTGAATTTTTTTTTTTAATAACGGCTTCCCGTAAGATACAAAACGGAAAATCGATATGTCACCTACTTCCCGACTACTTAGAGCTCTGAAATTTTGCAAGCATGCATCTAAGAGATGACCCTGCATGATTCAACTTTATACATTGAAAACAAAAAAAAATAACGACTTTCTGTGAGATGCAAAAGGAAAATCGATATTTCACCCACTTCCCGATCACTTAGAGCTCTGAAATTTTGCAAATATGTATTTAAGAGGTAACAATACATGGAAAGTGCATGAGCACATATGAATTTTCTCTAAGTGCTCTCGGATCACACAATCGTTAAAAGGGTTCAATAGGTAAAATAGGTTAAAAGTCCAATAGGTAGTGAACCAACATCCATGATACATGACAACCTATGATACATTTTTTAAAAAAGCTTTTATTTATTGTACTAAAAAGGAGAAAATATGTTTTTCACCGAGTCACCAAAATTTAGACATATAATCTTTCATTTACACAAATCCTTTAACATATAAACTGTATTCCGTTAACATATCAACTATATACAGTAAATACTGTAAAACAACTTTAGATTTCTTAAATAAAAATCCTGAGATTGAGTATAAACTTGTGATAATAATTTCTCTAATTACTATTGTGCCAAATTAAATACGATTAATGAAACTGAATTGATCGAATTTATTAAACATTTGAAAAGTTGAGCGCCACAAGTTTTTATTTGTAGTCACATATAGGTAACTTGGTGAAAAAAAATATTTTCTACGTTTTGCCATATTGAATAAAAGTTTATTTAAAAATTTTAAAAATTTACGTATCAACTTATCGAGTGAAATAGCGAATAACTTTCGCCACTCGTTATGCTTTTATCGAATATGGAAGTTTATTTTACTGCTCGCAAATAAATGCAAATGTAGTGCATAGCAAAATAAATTCCACTGCTCGATACAAATATTGCACGTCCCTAAATTAATTCGGCCACTTTGTAATTTTCATTGAATACCAAAGCGGCAACAAAAATATAGATATTCGCAACGTCAGTATCGAGTAACTTTTATTCAACCCGATACAAAAGTAGCTATGGACAACTGTGTTTAGTAATACGGTTAACTAGAGGAACCTCGATGGGCTGTAGGTAAAAAAGTATGACACCACCCTTTAAAGGCCCATATTAAGTTTTTAGACTAGGGCTCCAATAACTCTTGCCGAATTTCAGTGGGTCTGTTAAAAGCCGAATTTTGTTTTCATCTGGGAATCTAATGAAAAATTTCGTGACCTTCCATCAATGTAATGCGATGTCTTATACCTTCAATTTATTCTGATTTAAAATCAATCCTTTCACACAATCTTAAGGGGTATTTTCATGAATTTTTTTGATAGGTTTATATTAGAGATATTGATGTAAAAGTTGTTACACTTAATAAATACACTTTCGTAATACATTTAAATTGTTCGAAATGTATTTATGTAACCCAAACAAACTTTAAACGCGTTTTCCTTAAAACATCGTTTTTCGACGGCTTGTTGATAAAATCTTCGAAACTACTAAACCGATCCTTATGAAACTTTAACCACATATTGTATACAACTATAGCTATAGGGCATATGAAGGAGTTTTTAAAATTTTAATATTTACTATTTTTTGCCAAAAACGGTGAAAAAAAACACGTTTGTTTTGTTTTTTTTTTTTTTTTCAAAAAAAGTTTGTCAATTTGTTATTTTTGCATATATATAAAATCGTATGATATGCGCTATAGCCATTAACATACTGAATCTAAAACCGTTTGATTTGTTTGTTTCGAATGATCCATCTCCGAGATTTCATCAACAGCGCAGACCGACATTTTTTAGCTCCCATTTTATAAATAGTGACTTAAATAAATAAATAAATAAATAAATAAATAAATTTAATGTCTTTCGAAAGTGTATTTATTCAGTGTAACAACTTTTATATCAATATCTATAATATAAACCTATTTAAAAAAATAATGAAAATAGCTTTTTATAACGTTTAAAGAGAGAAGACCCCTTAAGACGTTGTAATTGATCCTGATTCTTGAAGCGTTCTCGGCAGTCGTTTTACACTTTGGAGTTATGTAAAGCAAAGCGTATCGACAACGGACATCGCATTTGCACTCTTGCGAAAACAAATATATATGATTGGCGTTACGACTCTGTCTCGCTTTCTAATATCGCATTACCCTGGCGTACAAAATTGAATTTTCATATAACGGTACATTGCTGTACCATATTTTCCGATCATTATTCAAGACAGTACGTCGACAAAAAATTATTGAAAAATGGTTAGAGAAAAACGAGGTTTGAAGCTTGAACCTACTAGTTCTCGAATCACTAGTTGAATTTCTTCTAGTTAAGGTTTCTTTTATTCTCCTAGGAACGCGTTTTTTTTTCGAAAGACGGAAAAGTTGAAGCATAAATTTGCATCAACTTTGAAGGTCTACCAGGATCAGACTTGTTTCGTCATCAAATTTAACCAAAATATCTTTTGGGACCCAAACATTTTTTCTTTAATCCTTATCTACCTGAAAATTTCTGTACGACCATTTTCGACCATGGCTTTCCCCATCCAAATAAAAAGCACACTTCCAATTCCAAACTTCAATAATTAGTTGGCGAATGATCGTACAGAAATTTGGAAAGCCGTTTTGGAAAGCTGAAAGTCTCCCGTTAAACATTCGCCAGCTATTGACGCGATAGAAAAAAATCAGTGAAATTTGGAAATAAACTTTAAAAATTTAAATTTTCGAGTTATCGGAAAACGTGAAGCTACATTGAAAAAAATCATATCTCACGTCGTCACGTTTTTTGAAAGTGAAAAGTACTCTTACATCATGGTGTTGGAGTTTGCATCGTTGGGATGCAATGAAAGTATATTTTTTTTAAATGCCCAATTTTTTGGCACATTTAGGGTAGGAAACCACTAAAACTTTTTGGAGAATCCTTTATATGAGCTCCGAGTAGAAATTTTGTTCCGGCTACAAGAAGGCTCGGATCCGGATTCCTGACTTCTTTTTCAGTCCTTGATCAGGATTTTTCATCAAGCCCTAATCAGTTTTCAAATGCAATCCCTGACTTCGGATTGGTCAGGGTGGAAAATCAAGGCTTGATCAGGGTGAAAAGTGAAGGCCTAACATGCAGTTCGAGAGAAATTTTTCATTGCACTGCTTAAAAAAATTCAATTTAAATAGGATCTATTTAAATCAAATAGGTTTTTTCCTTGTCTCACAGCCTATACTATTTATTTCAAATATATTTTTTTGAATAAACAATACAGAGTAGAATATTTCATAAATCCAAGATGAAATGAAATGCTTCAGGTATTCCTTTTGCGGAGGGCCGTATTTTGTGGGGGCATAAGGAGGGCCCTTCTGAATCATTGTTAAATTACAGTGGTCCTTAACAAAAATAAGTCTCAATTAATTATTATACCCAACGATAAACTGAAATAAAAAATTTCGCAGAAATTTAGTAAATTTAGACATTTTTAAACTTTCTCTGAAAAGTCGGGGCTACGAAAATTCTTCTGCTAGTCATTTTTCTGTTTTATCATTAATATTTTCTTTAAACATTCGGTGACTCCCTGTTTTTATTGTCGTTACGAAATCTTCAGATTTTCTTACACGCGTGAGCAGTTTATATCAGGCACCTCGAGTTATTTAGTGTATAAATTATTAGATAGAAATGTGGCCAGCGTGTCATATAGGGCCGTGTAAATGAGACGATTTTTAGAGTCGTAATCTGTCGTTAAGAGTTCGGTAACTTGGCTTGGAATTTTACCAGTATACTAGGATATATTATTACTTGATTATAGACAAAAAACATTTGCTTGTTGAATATTCGGGTTCGTCAAAGGCATATCTCAATTTCTACCACATATCAATACCTTAATTTCTACCACATATCAGGATTCGTCTGAAATGATCTTTCTCAAATAAAATATTTCTCCTTCACATGGAATCGAACCTACAACCTACCTACTTATAGCTACGCACGCTTCCCCTACGTTACCGAGTGTTTGTAGTATCTTCGTCGCAGATATAGCATAAGAGACCACAGTAATTCCTATGATCATTTGTTGTATCACATAAACTACACTCAGCTAAAAAATTAAGGGGGCAGAAAAATTTCAAATTCTTTTCATTGATTTTTGAAAGGCCGTAACTGCGTGGAAAATGGTCGTATCGGGGAAAAAAGCATTTTGAAGCTTGAAATCTCTGGTTCAAGAATCTCGTGCAGATGTTGTTTAGCATCACGCCCTCTCATAATAAACAGCGTGAGTCCAAAATTTTCAATTTTATTTAATCGTCCACAGGCTCAAAAAAATGTGTCCTGGCTGAATCAATGCTGGGGTCTTTTAGCCTGATTGTTTAGCTTCAATTGCGTCTTTTTTTGTTCTCTATAGGATCATTTGTCACTGAGATATCGCCGATTGAATAAAAGAGCTGACCTTTTCTTTGGTCACCGATAGCTCATGAACGTACAGCAAACGGAAGGTGGGTTTCGGAAACTTGAATAAATCCTTTAAAAGTTCCTTCTGGTATTTCAGAGGAATTTTTTTTAAGCTCAATATTGATTTGAGAAAGTACAAAAAAATGACTTTTTCGGCCGTTTTGGAAAATTCACCACAACTTTGCACATATTGCGAAAATGACCAATGTATCCAGGGTTTTTAGCTCAATAAATGCCCAGAGACCCTGAAAATGGTTAACTCGATCGGTTAAACCGGCTTTTTTATCCGAATCGTCAAAGTTGTATAAAAAATTGAAGGAGTACTATTATTGCTCTTTAAACTTCAATTGATGATGATTGAGATAAAAAAATCGTCATTTTCTCACATTTTTGAATTAACTACTCGTCATTTTTGTTGTTGTTGACATTTGATGAATAGTTAATGAAAAATTGTAAGAAAAATAACAGAATTTTGAAATTTTTTCTTTACAATTTGATTTTTTTTTACATTTGATAAATTGTTAATGAGACATTGTAATAAAAACAAGGGAAATTTTTGTTTGTTTTGCATGTTTTCCCCAATACCCAAATAGGGTTTTACAATCGGCACAGTAATGGCCCACGGCTGGTTGCCAGAGAACAAACGATGGCGCGGTAATGGCTATGTAAACGGGCCAGATCCGTACCATGCATGGTTGGTAATGGCGAACCATGAATGGCTGCTAAGACTTGGCCAACTATCATACGCCCATATTGGCCCAGCAACGGCTGCCGGATCTTCTGCCGGAAATGAAAAACAAAAAATTGACAAATTATGAATATAAAAACTCTAGTAGTATCTTTTTTGTTTTCTTATACTTTACTTATGTCCATGTACATAGAATAATTGCATTAAAAACGCTTTCTGGATTGTTCAAGTTTTTACCTTTCATCGGGATCGAACCTGCGCCTTTCGTTCTAGTGTCGAGCGCCCTACCCACTTAGCCATTCTAACACTTACAGAATCCATCGTTTGTTCGTTCCTTACTTTTATGCCGATCATTTTATTCGTGACATTAAAGTTTACCGATAATTTTTTTAGTCCATTTAGGCTGTTAAAATAACCCGCTCGTTTTGGGTGAAGTTCCGTAAAGCATACTCCTCTGATCGAGCTGAAATTTTGCACCGAACTTCCTCTCATTATCCTAAGAGAAGACGTTAACGGATTTTTGACGACTAGCAATAGTTTTCGATATATCGCATTGTAAAGTTTATTATTTCACGCCATACGAGTATATCTATATATCCGATAGATACCCCCCACTCCTCCGGCCGCGCTGCTTCCTGGCAAACAGTGCTCGCCCGTATGTGCATACCACTTGCCATGTGAGATGGGTTTGTTTGGGTTTATTTAATATAGTAGAAGCGCAGTAGAATAAATAACTTTCAATACACGATATATCGAAAACTATTGCTAGTCGCCAATATCCTTTTAAAGGTTCTCTTAAAATAATGAAAAGAAGGTCGGTGCATAATTTCAGCTTTATCAGTGGGATATGCTTTTCGAAACCTTATCCCTTGTTTTTACGTGTTACAGTTTAACGACCTGCATTTGCAAAACGCCCAAAAACAAACCATCAATGGCTGGAATAGATCTGGCAAGCCGTTTATCCGCCTACGATACCCCAATGCTGATCGCCATATTATCGGTGCGATGGTATTGGCCCGCCAATGGCTGGCATAGATCTGGCAAGCCGTTCATCCGCCGACGATACCCCAATGCTGATCGCCATATTATCGGTGCGATAGTATTGGCCCACGAATGGCCGGCATAGATCTGGCAAGCCGTTCATCCGCCTACAGTACCCCAATGCTGGTCGACGAATTATTGGCCGATTATCAGCAAATCGTTTAATGGCTGAATGCTGGCATTTTTGTTACGACAGGCGACCCTATATGGGTGGTTTGTTTTTAGGCGTTTTGCAAATGCAGGTCGTTAAACTGTAACACGTAAAAACAAGGGATAAGGTTTCGAAAAGCATATCCCACTGATAAAGCTGAAATTATGCACCGACCTTCTTTTCATTATTTTAAGAGAACCTTTAAAAGGATATTGGCGACTAGCAATAGTTTTCGATATATCGTGTATTGAAAGTTATTTATTCTACTGCGCTTCTACTATATTAAATAAACCCAAACAAACCCATCTCACATGGCAAGTGATATGCACATACGGGCGAGCACTGTTTGCCAGGAAGCAGCGCGGCCGGAGGAGTGGGGGGTATCTATCGGATATATAGATATACTCGTATGGCGTGAAATAATAAACTTTACAATGCGATATATCGAAAACTATTGCTAGTCGTCAAAAATCCGTTAACGTTTTCTCTTAGGACAATGAGAGGAAGTTCGGTGCAAAATTTCAGCTCGATCAGAGGAGTATGCTTTACCGAACTTCACCCAAAACGAGCGGGTTATTTTAACAGCCTAAATGGACTAAAAAAATTATCGGTAAACTTTAATGTCACGAATAAAATGATCGGCATAAAAGTAAGGAACGAACAAACGATGGATTCTGTAAGTGTTAGAATGGCTAAGTGGGTAGGGCGCTCGACACTAGAACGAAAGGCGCAGGTTCGATCCCGATGAAAGGTAAAAACTTGAACAATCCAGAAAGCGTTTTTAATGCAATTATTCTATGTACATGGACATAAGTAAAGTATAAGAAAACAAAAAAGATACTACTAGAGTTTTTATATTCATAATTTGTCAATTTTTTGTTTTTCATTTCCGGCAGAAGATCCGGCAGCCGTTGCTGGGCCAATATGGGCGTATGATAGTTGGCCAAGTCTTAGCAGCCATTCATGGTTCGCCATTACCAACCATGCATGGTACGGATCTGGCCCGTTTACATAGCCATTACCGCGCCATCGTTTGTTCTCTGGCAACCAGCCGTGGGCCATTACTGTGCCGATTGTAAAACCCTATTTGGGCATCAATGGCTGGAATAGATCTGGCAAGCCGTTTATCCGCCTACGATACCCCAATGCTGATCGCCATATTATCGGTGCGATGGTATTGGCCCGCCAATGGCTGGCATAGATCTGGCAAGCCATTCATCCGCCGACGATACCCCAATGCTGATCGCCATATTATCGGTGCGATAGTATTGGCCCACGAATGGCCGGCATAGATCTGGCAAGCCGTTCATCCGCCTACAGTACCCCAATGCTGGTCGACGAATTATTGGCCGATTATCAGCAAACCGTTTAATGGCTGAATGCTGGCATTTTTGTTACGACAGGCGACCCTATATGGGTTTTTCGATTTTTTTCAAAATTCATTTTTTTTCTCGAGATTTAATGAGTAGTTAATGCAAAATTGTGAGAAAAATAACGATTTTTTTTAAATCTTAACGATCATTAATTGGCGTTTAAGGAGCAATACAAGTGCACCTTTAATTTTTAATAAAACTTTGACGATTCGGATACAAAAAAACGATTTAACTGATCGTGTAAAAAATTTACAGGGTTTTTGGGCACGTATTAAGCTAAAAGAACCTGGCAACATTCGTAATTTTCGCAATATTTGCAAAGTTATGGTAGATTTTCCAAAACGGCAGATAAAGTCATTCTTTTGTACTTTTTCAAATCAGTATTGAGTTTTAAAAAAATGTTCCTCTCAAATGTCAAAAGAAACTTATAGAGGATTTATTCAAGTTCCCGAAACCAACCTTCCGTTCGCTGTATGATCATGAAACATCGATCATTAAAGAAAAAAGCTGATCTTTGATTCAACGGCGATATGTCAACGACAAATGGTCGTACAGAAAGAAAAAAAATTACTAAATTGAAGCTGACGAATCAAGCTAAAAGACCTCAGCATTGATTCGCCAGGAATTTTTTTGAGCCTTTCGACGATCTTGAAAAAAAAATATCAAAAATTTTTATCTCGCGTTATTTCTTATGACAGCGCCGAGCGTGGTGCTCAAAAAGATATTTATTGCGAGATTCTTAAACTATAGATTTCAAGCTTGAAAATGCTTTTTTTCTCCCCGATACCACCATTTTTTACGAAATTGGGGCCTTTCAAAAATCGCTGAAATTTTTTGAAATTTCTCTGCTCCTTTAATTGTTTTGCTTAGTGGATATCAATTAGTTAATATCATTGTGAGAATTAGAGCGTTTTATTGAATATCGTGCTATAGATTTTTCTAAACATAGCCCATATTTATACATGTGTGTGTGTGTGTGTGTGTGTGTGGTGCGTGTGCGTGCGTGTGCGTGCGCGCGCGCGCGCGTGTGGGTGTGCGTGCGTGCGTGTGTGTGTGTGCGCGTGTGCGTGTGTCGTGTAATTCCTTTCTCTCCCCTTTTCGACCGCCCTCCCCTTCGGTGTATGTAGTTATTGCACTATAGACAGAGCATCAATCAAATAGAAAAATGTTTGTCTCTACGAAAAGTCTATTTAATTTAAACTTAGAATAATTAAATTCAGTAGAGCGTCGAGTATCCGAATCAATGTGGACCGGTCGCCTTTCGGATAATCGAAAATTCGTGTAACCGAACGGCAATATACCGTGGGCGAAAAAAAAACCTTGATTCTTTCAATATGATAAAATATATATGTTTAAAAATACGATGAACATTAATATGTTAATAATACAAATACATTTTTAGGGAATTGAAAATAACCATTGTATCATTTAATGATATAGAACGAAGTTAAATATGTATTTAAGAATAATCAACATTCGTACGTATTTAAGTTTTTATCTATTTATTTTTGAAAAAGTCGACGATTTTCTTCTGCTTCACAACGGAAGCTCGTTCGTTTGCTGCCAAATCTCAACTGCTAGCGGAAAGCAAGCGGAGGGGACGTACAACAATGTATACATAGTGCAACACTATATGAGACGTAATCGTTCGAATAACAGAGCATTCGGATGACCAAAATTATTGTCCAGATAATTGATATTTTGGATAACCCAAATCGCCATTTGGATCATTGACGTTTCGGGTAACCGACGCTTTACTGCAGATACATTTACTGGATTCAACTCAATTGTTTTTTGAACGAATGAAACTGAATAACAGATTTATTAGAAATAAATATAATATATGAGGAATAATAAGCAATGTATGCATAGAGTGGACAATATGTATCGACGTTTTGACGACGCGCTAATATATATATATTGAGACGTACAGGTCCGTCTCACAAATAAATAACCCCCACCATGTAGACAAAATAACCGACTTCGTGATAGGAATAAGAGAGGGGGGAATCACCGACCAAAACAAAAAGTCAATGGCAATTAGAAGACCCACAGAAAAACAAAACTATAAGCGAACAGAAAGACAGCGAAGAGAAAAACAAGAAAAGGAACAAAAACAGTAAGATTTATAGACAGTAGGAAGGAGTTAACAATAACAAAGGGTAAGGGAAGGGGAAAGTAAAGGCGGCACAACAAAGCGAAAAGGGAAACACTGAAAAGAAAACAAAGAAAAATACAAAAACAAATGAGAAGTAAAAATTTACTTAAGACGGAATGACACCTCATCGCGGTCGGTATGGTAGAACAATTATAGATTCCCAAAAATCTCTGAAACGGCTCTTCAGATCCCGTCGAAACTTTGCCAAACGACGTCAAATAGATAGACGAATAGCTTCTAGCCCCTCAAATTTTCTAAATTTGAGAAAAAAAAACTAGATTGGCTTATGATAAGCCAATCTAGTTTTTTTTCTCAAATTTAGAAAATTTGAGGGGCTAGAAGCTATTCGTCTATCTATTTGACGTCGTTTGGCAAAGTTTCGACGGGATCTGAAGAGCCGTTTCAGAGATTTTTGGGAATCTATAATTGTTCTACCATACCGACCGCGATGAGGTGTCATTCCGTCTTAACTAAAAGAACAAATCTAACAATAACAAAGCGTAAGAGAAGGGGAAAGGCAGCGCAACAAAGCAAGAAGGGAAACAGGGAAAAGAAAACAAAGAAAAACACAAAAACAGATGAGGAGTGAAATTTATTTAATAAAAGAGAAAAAGTTAACAATAAAGGGAGTTATGGGGGATGAGTCAGAGAAGGGGTAAGAAAAGGCGGTAAAATCATAGTATAAAAGAACGGGAATTTTGGAGGAAAGTGACTCTTTTTTCTGGCAAATCGAGAAGTACTGGACACGAATACTAACTCCCGAAAAGGGATAAAGGAAAGCGTTGTCGAGGGAAAGAAAAAGAAAGGGAATCTGAAAAAAGCAAGAATATTTAAAAAATAAGTAAAAAAAAGGAAAAAATAATTCATTAATTAAACTTGGCATGATTACTAGTCCAAGGGAGAGGGAGCACGAGAGGAGTATTACATAAAACCATGGGAAAGAATAATTAGTGGAGTAAAATTAGGGAACCTCTCGCGAATACCGACCCGCGGATCAAGAAAACAACGAGCTAAATAAAACGGCTTATTGAATAATTAGTTAATAGCGAAAGGGAGTGATTTATTGTAAGTTAAATAGAAAAATTATATCAGTAGAAAATAACGGGACAGAAGGTAACAGGAGGTGCGAAATCATACACACACACACGCACACATGCGCAAACACACCGATATCCAAATATAATTAGGGAATTATAAAAGACAAGAAACAAAAAAAAAGGGATATCCGCGAGCGAAATTATAAGACACGCGTTAGTACACCGAAAACATAAACAGAGAGCTTGCATCGACCCCGACGAGCCAGCACGCCGCGATCCACCGCGCTACGATCCATCGCGCCCCGAGCGCCAATGCGAGTAAGGAAGGGGTGACGGTTACCGATGCATGGTAACCGATACCGGTCGCGCTCGGGAACTTTTACCACTCGGGTAACCCCACGAATCAAACCTTTACCGACCGAAGGATCAGCTTGTGACGCATTACACGAAAAACAACACAAACAATACATTGCACTTGTACACGGCGTTAAATTGTATTGTATCGCATCTATAAAGTTGAATAAATTATTTTTATTGTAAATTACCACCCAAAATACCTGAGTCTATATTAATTTATTCCCTGATCGAGTCTCGAACAAACATATATATTGTAACGAGTTTTCGACCCGTTACAATATATATATATATATATAATAGGGTGGCCCAAATTTGAGCTTTATTTTTTTTCCCATTTTCTCACCATCCAATTAAGTTGGAAAAAAAAATTGTCGCGAAATTAGCGAGCGGTAAAAAATTATTCGGAGGTCGCTCAGGTCTCCCAAGAATTCAAAATTTCATTAAAAAATCGATTTTTTTTCATTCACTTCTCACCCATGATTCTTCCGCTTTATAATTTTCAAATTAACCCCGCGAAAGCTCTAGCCGGTCAATGAATATTTAATGGTCGCTCAAGGCCTTCGAAATTTCCAATTTTCGCCAATTTTTTTTTATTCATTTCACTCATAAATTTGACGCTTTGTAAAATTTTGAAAACAATTAATCGTTTTTCTTTAGAAACCGATTTTCAAAGTTATCTCACACTACTAACCCAAGAATTATAATCTTTGTTCTTATTAAATAATTCTTTAAAGCTCTTGTCCGTAAACAAAATTCTAAGTCCCCCGTTTTATCGGGTTGGAAGTGTGAGTTAAATTTTAAAAAACCGTTTCTAAAGAAACAAAACATTGATTGTTTTGAAAATTTTACACAGTGTTAACTATATGAGTGAGCAGAGAAAAATAATTCTCGACAATTGGAAATTTCGGAGCTCTTGACAATCACTAAATATTCATTGGCCGGCACGAGCTTTCGCGAGCTTAATTTAAAAATTATAAAGCGTAAAATTGAGGGGTGAGGATTAAACGAAAAAAAAATCGATATTTTATGAAAACTTAAATTTTTGGGAGGCTTGAGCGATCTCTAAATATTTTTTGACCGCTCGTAGATTTCGCAACAATTTTTTTAATTCTTTAAGCCTTTGAAGCATACATTTTTCTTTACGTACAGGTTTTTTTTTTTTGCACTTTCGTCATTGATGGCACCCGCTACGTGAAAAATGAGAATTTAATGGGTGTGTTTTAGTAGTTATTGAAGTCCTAGGAACCTTGAAACGCATTAACAACCGCCATATTAATTTAAAAATACTTTTAAATCGTCAAAATCTGAATTGAATCAGGTGTAACACCAGTGTTACACTATGCCGCAAAGGGTAATAGAAGATATTTGGATGGTGAGAAAAAGGAGAAAAAATAGAGGTCACATATGGGCCACTCTAATATATATAGCGTCTGGTATTTGACAAGAGGTTAGGCGTGTAAAAGGCGCCTAACTGTATATGGGTCCAGTTACTTGATCATTGCTTGAAGCTAGCCAGATCAGGCGAATTGAAGTAAGCTTCCGTACTACAGCGTGATCACGCCCGGATTAAATGTCAGGCTAGCCTGGCAATATTTCTACTCGAGGCGATGTGTAATCTAAATTTTCAAGAAATGGTTTTAGATGATAATAAGAATATAGAGATAAAAAATAAAGGACAATTTTCGTTGCATCCCAACGATGCAAACTTCAACACAATCTTGCAGTATCTGCTAATGGAACGCTGAGATGTGTTTTCCTGTGTCCTAACGACTTTTTAAAAATATGTTCGGTATCGGTTATTATAAAGTAAAAAAGATTCCACAATTTCATAAGAATACTATCGGAAAAACACAAAAATATATTGAGACGAGTTTTTTCTGCAATTATTTTATTTTGTAAAAATCTAAGTTAAATGTATAAAAAAAAGTCGCGAAAAGTTATTTCCGAGTCCAGAAAACAAAAAAATGTTGAGATTAAAACCGGTCGATTCTATAATTCTTTCAGACGAAAATGACATGAATACTGGTGTACCTGTTACAGTTCAAACCCGTTTTCAGTTTAAATGCGTTGTGCTTAGTCAAAACTGCTTCTGACTGAACGTCTTCGTTACAAATGGTTTTGTTCCAGCAAAAACTCGAATTTACGTTTAGGAACCCAAACAAACCCAAACATTGACCTCATTTGGAAACAGTTTTATCGGATTCATTTCGTTAGAGCTAGTTTTCCTTAGTTAAGAGGAAATTGAACTAACAATAAGATTCTTCTAGTTTTTCTAGAGCTAGAACTAGAAACTAGAACTTTCTCAAGAAAGTTCTAGTTTTTACTAGGGAAAACGCATTTAAACTCAAAACGAATTTTGATTGTAACATATATATACGGGAAGTGTCCTATTCTAACTAGAACAGCGAAATATCTCAAAACTGGCTACCCTGATCTAAAAAATGGTAAGGCGAAAGTTGTATTCCAAAGGGTATCGTTTGTGTATATCACAATATATCGCTATCAAATATTATGTAATATTTTAATAAATAAATATTAAATATATCGCTATCAAATATATAGATAAATATTGCCATTAAATATCGTGATGGCGATATTTATCGGTGGAGGTATCAAGATCCACCTTCGCTTTTGTTGAAACTCATATATGAGATAAAGCATCGAAAACTATTAGATACGTATTTTTTTATCGACGGAAAAACGGTTTCCGGGGGGGGGGGGGGACCACCCTTTAAAGAAAGGCGTGTCGAAAGTTGATTTTGTCCACCGATCTGAATGAAATAAAAACCAAATTCGCAAGGAGTCCACCGATCCGAATGAAACAAGAGAGGTGATTTCGTCCACCGATCTGAATGAAACAAAAACCAATTTTGCAAGCAGTCCACCGATCTAAATGAAACAAAAACCAAAATTCTTCTAATGCAAAGCGATGAAAAATTAACTATAGAAGTATCGAAATTGAACCAAATTAAGGGGTGACACGTCTTTCTTTGAAAGGTGCTTTCCCTCTTTAAAACCATTTTCCGCCGATAAGAAACAGTGTCTAATAGTTTTAAATGCTTTATCACGTATATGAGTTGCAACAAAATCAAAGCCGGACATAAGTATCCGTGACGTTCCTTGTAAGGGCTTGAATACTGATTGTTTAACTCGACAATTTTGCAGAGCAACGAGCCTGCAAATATCGAAAAATTGTCTCAACAGGCTGGCCACCATGCAAGCACTGAATGGATATCCTGCGCTTAATTACGTATAATTTATGAAGAGGAGTGGATTAATCTCGCCCCCGCCCCCCGCATTCGCTTCTTGAGGCATCGCTACGTAACTCATTTTACTCTTATTGTTCCTCGAAAATTCTGACGCTTTGTATTCTTTTCCCAACAATAACCAACTATTCATGATGTGGTTTCAGCGAAATGGTGCGGTATCACATTCTGCCGTAGACGTCAGAGCCCACCTAAACCGCGTGTCTCCAATTCGGTGGATAGGTCGACACGGTCGAGTTCGATGGCCTCCTAGATCTGATCCTTTGTCGACCTCTCAAAAAGGAATAGTGGATTGAATTTAATCGATATTTTGTACGACAAAATGACGACGGTAATATATTCGGTGGGACAAATAAATTCGGTGCCCTCATGTATCTTCATTGTTAACTCTGTTGCAAATTTACCAAAGTTCTGTTTATTTTTTATTTTACAAAGCGATAATACCGAGTTTTTACATAATATATTTGAACGAAATAAGTGACTTAACCTCACAAAACAATACTGAACACGATGGCTGTCGACAAGCAAGCACCGAAATAATTTGTACACCTAATAGAACGAGCTGTTTTCACCACCTCATCAGCCATTTACCTGAACATATCAACTCGCTGAATCTTTCTAGTGATATGTCTCATATTAAAAAAAAATTAACGGAAACGACCAGCATTGTTTCTCACTGCCATGAACATTCGAGGGGTCAAAATTCTCTTTTTCTGCTTGTCCCTCGAGAGGTTCAAACGTCCACGACCTGTGTAGCGTGACAGGAACTTCCGTCTTAACTGTAGACACCGATCAACAGCGGTGACCCTTGCATTTTCAAATATCACACCAGCTTCCATATTCGCTACGGCTTTTTTCATCCTGTTTTCCCAGCACGACGGATATCCTGGCTTCGCGAATGGACGGAAACCCTCGCTGGTTTTCCTGCATGATGACTACGCGAGTCTGGCGCCCCCTAGTCCATCGTGACGGTTCGTAAACATAAGCTATACCCGTATATTCATATGTACATGGGGCCTTTTGTGTAACTAGAACGATCTTTTCCAAATAGGTTTTCAAGGACTGTAACAATTGATACATCATTGCTAGATTAAATATTGAAGAATGTAGTCAAATAATTATTTTTGATACCCCCAGCAAATGACGCGTATTATTATTTACCGAAAAATCTTCACTTCCTTATCACATTTGAACGAAACGTGAACCTTACAATTTTTTAATCGGAAAAACTGCACCGGTACGATTCGGTGTAATTTTGGTAAATAACGGTTCGTATTTCGGCTCGAGAAGTAATTTCCGAGTAATTCAATACTTACCTAGGTTTTTACTAAAATGTAATAAAATTATGGGGACTAGTTGAATAATGAAAAATACTCTATGCAGCCTTTTTACGAACGCCTCTTATATGCTATCAACAAGTAAATCCTCGTGGAAAACAGACCGACTTTACGAAAAGAAAACATTTACGCCGAGCAAATAATTTGTTTATGCAACAATTGTTCCATTTCGTGTGAAATACTCCATGCATGACGTAGTATCGGGTGGCTTAACGGGGCGCTTATGGCGAGCGATCTCTCCCGTCCAGCATGTGCTCCCGTTTCCTCTCGTGGCCTCGGCCTATTCTAATATTGAACAGTATGGTAATGTCCTTTCTTCCGCAATTTTTTTTGTCTTTCACGCTTTCTCCCTCTCTCTCTCTCTCTCTCTCTCTCTCTCATTTTTCCTTTCGCTGTCGCTCCAGGGAACAAAATACACAATGCACGTTACCAGTAGTCGACAAAAATGGGGGTTGGAGAAAAGAATAAAAAATCAGCAACAACGGTGCAGCGCACGCCGAGACGCCTTGTTATTATGCAATAACTTAGCTCCCGGTTACCCAGAGGGCGTTAAAATGCTGAAGAGAAAAACACCCGCCGCGGCTCTTTCTAAACGTATTTTATAGCTTCCCTTCACTATCCCTTAACCAACCCTCTTTTTGCGCAACGTCTCTATCACGTGTGATATACGTATACATATATATGAATGTGCGATATGTATATGTATATGTCGTAACGATGTCCTGATTGCATGCGGAACCTTAGCGTTCGCAAGGCGGATGTGTAAAACAGCCCCACGCGCCTTTTTATGAATATGTATGAAAATCAATGCATGATACACAAACATGAATATATATCGAGTCATCAACAATGATATTGCAGCAATGTAATTTCGTCAAAGCTGCGATTTGAAGCTGTTTTTTTCCCACGAATGAATAGCATTGAAGAATTGTTTAGAAGTGCATATAAAAATGTTTTTCTGCCGTTCAACGTCTCCCGTAAGTATGATCTGCTATTTATTTTGTCCACAATCAGGAAAAAACGCGCTTTTCTTGTTCCCCATTCTATATATAATTGTTAATGATATTGTAATTGAAGAAAAGAGTTCACAAACTGTTGAGCGTGCTTATTATCCATCCTGAGAGGGTAGTTACTTTAGATACCTCATAAAATTGATTTATACTGAAAACAATATCTAAAAAGCAAGGCTGTGCTACCGCCCTGAACTTAAAAAAAAATCGTACCGAGAAACTCCTGGCATATCATGGCCATTTTTGTCAATATTAATGGGCTAATTCTGGGCTATCATTTTTATTCGGTACTATCACTTTTTTGCTATATTCCCTGAAAATTTTATTGAAATATTGGTAAAATTGAATGAGCCACAGCTTCTAAAAGTCGGCCGGACGAGCGGGTAGCAGCACCATGCTTCGAACTTCAAATGCGTTTTTCTCGAAACACGGTTTTCAAAGTCGTTTGACACGATATCTCGAGAACCACTTAGTGGATTGTTTCCAAATTTACTGAGATATGATGAGAGACATTTAAAGATCGTTGAGGATATCAATTAATTAAAATCGATCCTTATTTTTGAACGGTCACATGAAAGTTACGACTTTTTTTCATAGATTTTGTCCGCTCGAGGCTCGATTCTTCGACACTTACGAGGAAACGTTGCGAGGTCGATGTCTCCGATTTCGATAAAAAGCGTAAGGACGCTACATCACAGTTCCATCAATCTATGCTACATGCAGCTACAAATGCCGGGACAGCTTGAAATTCAAACGTAAACATATGAATTATGTTAACATGGCAACAATGTTGTCGTCAAAATTCACGATGCTTGCCCCAGCACTCGATCTGCTGCCCGTTTTTGTCCAAACAAGTTAGTAAATGGACATTCTTGAAACATTTTTTGATAGAATTGTGTAAAGGAAGCTTAACTGGACGAACTAGGCTTTGATATACTACTTCCCAGGTCCTTATCGATCAAATTATGGTTGGACATTCATATTTAACCCTTTTTTTAGCTGTACTACCAGAGGAAATGATTTTGAGCCATCCTGAAATATGCGTGGCCGTTAAAGGGTTCAAGTTGCAACAATGATTATTTTTTCGTGTACTATACATTGGAGATGAGAACCATGCAGCAACAAATTTCATATTGTTTATTGCAAAAATGCAATTTTTTCAACCGTATCTCCCAGAATTTTTAACAGATTGGGATGTAAATTTGCATACATGTAGAGAATGGAAAAATGCGGATACGGATTATTTATTTTTCCGATATCTCACAATTAAGGGGTTGAAACTGCCCTTCGATTTTTTTAGCCAAGAGCATCGTATAATCAGCTAGCCTTTCGGCATTTCGGTCTAAATTCACGTCAATATATGTTCGTGTTATGACGTAATTGCATATATGTAACATTCCAGTTTTTCCGTACACGGAAGCCATAAACATCACGGGGCTGTATCATTCCAGTTGTACCTGCAGGAATTACCAATTATCATGTGAACTAATTGTCTACAGAACTAATGAAACTGGTGCAATATGTTTACCTGCGGGAATGGTTAAAACGTTAATATCTTTCCCTTGCATATCCATTTCTTTAAATGCAGTTGGACATTGACTGCTCCAAGAATCCTGAAGTATTACCGATTTTGGACCCGTATTGGGAATATATACTTCTTGGAACCAACGCGTGAAATGATTAGTCGTCAATTTTCCAGGTTTCGAAGCCAATAGAAATATATTTTCGGCTCTGAATGTAGTTTGTTCCACTCGAGGACCAAATTTTCCAGCAGGTTCGTTTAAAATGATCAACATCGGCGCCAAAAGCTTGCCACTCGCAGAAATCAAAGGCTGTATAGTATAACTGTGCGTTGTTGATGTTTTCGATTGCACTGCTGTCTCAACGGATTTCTGCCCTTCTTTCGCCAATGTGCGGCCTGTATGTAGCTCTAAATTGAATCCACTCTGATCAGAATTAAATGTTTTCAGCCCCAACGTTGGCTATGTTGACTTTCACCATTTCTATAAATTCGATAGCTTTGTTTTGAAGTGTATCAGCGTTGAATAATTGTTGTTTTGTTAAATATTTAGTAATCTTCCGTGACATAATTCCATGTTGGTTTTTGAATGTCCTTAGCCAAGAAGCGGATGCTCAGAAATTTACGGCTGGCATTTCTACAATTTCTCGTGCACGTAAGACCCATTCCCATATAGGGTCGCCTGTCGTAACAAAAATGCCAGCATTCAGCCATTAAACGGTTTGCTGATAATCGGCCAATGATTCGACGACCAGCATTGGGGTACTGTAGGCGGATGAACGGCTTGCCAGATCTATGCCAGCCATTCGTGGGCCAATACTATTGCACCGATAATGTGGCGATCAGCATTGGGGTATCGTAGGTAGATGAACGGCTTGCCAGATCTATGTCAGCCATTCGTGGGCCAATACTATCGCACCGATAATGTGGCGATCAGCATTGGGGTATCGTAGGCGGATGAACGGCTTGCCAGATCTATTCCAGCCATTGATGGTTTGTTTTTGGGTGTTTTGCAAATGCAGGTCGTTAAACTGTAACATGTAAAAACAAGGGATAAGGTTTTGAAAAGCATATCCCACTGATGAAGCTGAAAATTTGCACCAACCTTCTTTTCAATATTTTAAGAGAACCTTTAAAAGGATATTGGCGACTAGTAATAGTTTTCGATATATCGTATATTGAAGGTTATCTATTGTACTGCGCTTCTACTATATTAAATAAACCCAAACAAAACCATCCCACATGGCAAGTGATATGCACATACGGGCGAGCACTGTTTGCCAGGAAGCAGCGCGGCCGGAGGAGTGGGGGGTGTCTATCGGATATATAGATATACTCGTATGGCGTGAAATAATAAACTTTATAATGCGATATATCGAAAACTATTGCTAGTCGTCAAAAATCCGTTAACGGTTTCTCTTAGGATAATGAGAGGAAGTTCATTGCAAAATTTCAGCTCGATCAGAGGAGTATGCTTTTCGGAACTTCACCCAAAACGAGCGAGTTATTTTTACAGCCTAAATGGACCGAAAAAATGATCGGTAAACTTTAATGTCACGAATAAAATTATCGGCATAAAAGTAAGGAACGAACAAACGATGGATTCTGTAAGTGTTAGAATGGCTAAGTGGGTAGGGCGCTCGACACTAGAACGAAAGGCGCAGGTTCGATCCCGATGAAAGGCAATAACTTGAACAATTCAGAAAGCGTTTTTAATGCAATTGTTCTATTTACATAGACATAAGTAAAGCAGAAGAAAACAAAAAAGATACTACTAGAATTTTTATATTCATAATTTGTCAATTTTTTGTTTTTCATTTCCGGCAGAAGATCCGGCAGCCGTTGCTGGGCCAATATGGCCGTATGATAGTTGGCCAAGTCTTAGCAGCCATTCATGGTTTACCATTACCAACCATGCATGGTGCGGATCTGGCCCGTTTGTATAGCCATCACCGCGCCATCGTTTGTTCTCTGGCAACCAGTCGTGGGCCATTACTGTGCCGATTGTAAAACCCTATTTGGGTTGTCGAAGATCTATATCATGGACAGGCAGCCTTTTGTCCAAAGCATCATTAAAATTGTTTAACGTGTAGTGAGCTATTTTTGTTAACTTTTCTTTGTAGGTGCCACCCTTATTTATACTATGGGCCCACCGGCGTAACTGCGGCTCTGATTTGACCTTTTTGAATCTCGTTTAAACAGATCATAACTTTCTATTCCCATTTGCCCCGGATCTCCAGTAATCTACAACTCTTGTCTTGTATATGTAAATTAAGACGGAATGACACCTCATTGCGGTCGGTATGGTAGAACAATTATAGATACCCAAAAATCTTTGAAACGGCTCTTCAGATCCCGTCGAAACTTTGCCAAACGACGTCAAATAGATAGACGAACAGCTGTCTGCCCCTCAAATTTTCTGAATTTGAGGGAAAAAAGTAGATTGGCTTATGATAAGCCAATAGATAAAAAGTAGATTGGCTTATGATAAGCCAAAAAAGTAGATTGGCTTATGATAAGCCAATCTACGTTTTTTTTCTCAAATTCAGAAAATTTGAGGTGCAGACAGCTGTTCGTCTATCTGACGTCGTTTGGCAAAGTTTCGACGGGATCTGAAGAGCCGTTTCAAAGATTTTTGGGGATCTATAATTGTTGTACCATACCGACCGCGATGAGGTGTCATTCCGTGTTAATTCTTCTATACCTTGGTACATGCATTTTCATCAATTTTTGGATGTAGGTATCGTTGTCCGTGCCTTTCCTTCACTGATTTTGCGGCTGCTTGCTTCATCTTCTATTGCGGCTGCTTCGTGAATTTCATTTGGTGAAAGAAAATCCAAACCAGTTTCGACTTCCATTTTCATAGGTTGATCGATTGCTTCAATCATCATGTTTTCTAGATCCTTACTGAACTTCGGTGATTGGAGTGCGAGGTAAATTCATAGCACCTATCGCTATGGATAAAAGTTGGATAACATTCACCGGATTAACGTACACTTTCATTCTTATTTGGAACTCAAAATATATGGATGGCTTCTCCGTCCTAACTGCAGCAATAATGATCGTTGGTGAATTTATATGACTTGAAACCCAATTGATAAGTACACACGAAAAAAATAACGACTGCACACGCTATTACCAGACCTGCTATTAATCTTTAATAAAGCGATTTCAAGGTTATCATGGGGTGGCCGCTCTTTGCACCGTAGTCGCTCTTTGCGAAGATTTATGTCTTACGTTCATTGGTTCTGCTGTTTGTGAAATTGAAGTTAAAGATAAAGATTAAATTATGCTGCGTTATAAGCTGATAACAATGTTTGCATCATTCTGTTCATCAGTTGCAGCAGCAACCCAAAAACGCTGTAATCTCTGTAGATAATGCCTTCGACACGGTGAGCGGAGTGGAATTTCTTGGTAAGTATACAATTGTAATCCAGTTGCTTCCCAAAGCACGAAGTCAGTCCGTGATTGCGAGCCTTGCCTGTGCCCATATTAGTGGAAAACTGAAGAGTGATTTTTCCTAAGTAATTCACGATTTATTGCAATAAACAACACGCCATTTATTGCTGTACTCATTATTATCATCATGAACGTCTAGTAGTCGAAGAATACAATATTTTTTACCTTCGAACTTTATTTTTATTTCGGCCCGTTCACGAGCTATAGAAAAAACAAAGTTTTTAAGGGTGCGTCGACCCCTTAAGAGTGTCGTTCCGCCAAAACGAGAAAATGTGTATCGGCTATTTTGACTGATTGTACTTTCTTTGTAACCCATTTTTATTTCTACAAATTTTCGTCCATGCCGCACGGTAAGACCTTTGAACGTTTGCCTTTCGAGAGGGTGGCCGTTTGGGGGCGGGGGGGGGCTGGAATATTACAAATATGCATTCGCGTCATAACACGAACATATATTGACGTGAATTTAGACCGGAATGCCAAAAGGCTAGCTGATTATACGATGTTCTTGGCTAAAAAATCGATGGGCAGTTTCAAGCCCTTAATTGTCAGACATCAATTGCAAATTTACATCTCAATCGATTAAATGTTCTCGGAGATACGGTTGAAAGAATTGCATTTTTGCAATAAACAATGTCAAATTTGTCGCTATCTGCATCGTTCTCATCTCCAATGTATAGTAGGCGAAAAAATAAACATTGTTACAATTTGAAGTTTTTTTCATATCTCGTACGGTTGAAACGTTATTGCCAAAAAAACACCCCAATTTTCGGGAGTGCATTTCAACCCTTCAATTTTATTTTTACCCATTCTACAAGCATGCCAAATTTCATCGAAATCGGAGACATCGACCTCGCAACGTTTCCTTGTTAGTTAAAAAAAAATATTTAAAAAATCGACAATCGTCAACGACTCGTGTTTATTGTTAACTTGAATCACCCGTTTGGTTTATAGATCTCGGATGAACCGTTTGAGCTGAAGGGTGTCCACCACCAAACGTTGCGAAAACATTTTCATCAAATGCCCGTGGCGATGTTTTTCTGTATTTCTGGTATTTTTTTAAGGCCCTCAATATATGTAGCTTTGGGTTAAAAAAATGCGTTTCATTTTCACCAACCGTTTCCCAAAAAAGAATTCGGAATTTGGCCATTTCTTTCAGGCCTCTAGGTAGATGTAGCCCCTTAACGTAGCAATATTTCTACACCGAGATAATAAATAAAACTGTTCAATGGCAACAAAAATATTAATCATAAACGAGATTCATTGATTCGAAAAAAGCGGAACAATAACGGATGAACTATGTTGGGTTTGATTACGATGTACAACATTTAGACTCAATAAGTCTCTTCTTTTGTAGCAGTCATCGTTAGAAAAAAAATCGGAGCAAAGAAAAAAGTAGAAATTACCATAATTGCAGTATAGACCCGGATGGGGTGAAAGGTATTAAACGTAAGGATGATAGATCGAAGATCGCACTGTTACAGGATATTTTGTTTCCCTCAGCCTCACCACGAGAACGTCGTAAATAATGCTGGAAACAATTTGATGTTCGGTTTCCGCTCAGGCGTCGAGTATAATTACCGGTAGGCGATTAAGGACTATCTCGTGGGCTTAGCAAGATTCGCAAGAGCCAAGAGGAGTGCTGCATTTAGAAGGGAATCTCGCGAAAGCTCGGGTCCAGAAGGGACAAAGACAGCAAAAGGCAGACAGAGAAAGGGGGAGAGAGAGAGAGACGGGGGGGGAGAGAGGGACGAAGGAAAATGGTAAACGGCGAGATGAGATAAGGACAAGAGGAAGACGGGACGCGAGAGGAGACGGAAGAAGTGATAGTGAGAAGTGTCTTGCAATTAAAAAGTTTGATTACCTTACGACGCGTTATGTTGAACTCTCTCGAGCATCCCTTACAGTGTGTTACGAGACGATCGTTAGCCCAAGCAGCACCCGCGTTTCCATCCTGATTTCCATGATTCTGAGCATCGTCAGCAGCCGCTGCTTCTCTTAGCTCAACAGCAGCTAATTTAGCGATGCTCAATTGTCCTCCTAATTCCTCCAAAGTTCTCTCTTGTTCGGCACAAATCTCACGGAGAGCGTAATGCTCCTCCTGGAGTGCAACGTACTTCTGCAATTACAGACGAGATGCGCACATTTTTGTACCAATTCACGATTACTAAAGGGGTCACGTCAACCATGCGGAAAAACAGTGCATCAATAATTTCAATCGTTTCAACTCCAATTCCAGCTACTCGAAGGATACTCGCTTGATATGCGGGGACTACTTGTATTTTATCGGAATTCAATCAGCGTTTATAAAGCAGTGTTAGAAACATCTAGATTTTTGAACTGTTTGTGTAACCCTAACACGGAATTAATCTCGCCACGGACATCTTCATCCGATTTATAGGGAGCGTCCATTAATCATGCGGGGCTCGAGAGGGTTGGCCAATGAAATCACCATAGTTGATCGCGCGCGACAAGGGGCGGCATAACGAGATATAACGCGTATTTTTACTGCCGAATTTTTGAACTTCAATGTCGAAGTACGTATGCAACATTATGCTCACTCAACTTATCGCAATAACGGCGTACATTTTTGTTTGTAAACTATTACCCGAGACAAGGAAAGAAAGAAAAAAATCCATGGTGCCGGCAAAATTCGTATGATTTTTCGAGTTACTACACAGGGTTTTTAAGTGAATTTTAGTTTTATAGTAAGGGTCGTTAGCAGCTCATTTTTGCTAGTTTTTATTGCTTGATGTTATAAATTGACTCGCATCAGTTATATATCGACGTAAGCGCGTATTCGAAAGCGATTACGCGCTTGTTCAAACTACCCCAATACATTTTGTTATACGCGGAGGGTATGTTATTCAAAACTTTAGATAAACGATTACAGATTTCGTGCAAAGAGCTTTTTTGTTTTCTCTTATTTTGGAATAGAAATAAGGATCGAGACAGCAAGGAGAACGATTTCACCAAGACCAACATATCATGGAACATAGGTATCCGGGAAGACGGGACACTCATACATGATGGCTGATTACGTTTGGAGTTTGATGCACGACTGCCTTGACAAGTCTCACTCATGAAAATCATGAAAGAGAAGCTCAATCAATGTGAAAAAATATTTAATGAAACTTTAATTTTTCAATTAAATTGGATTTTAATTTAAAAATTGGTATATTTCCGTGTTCTCGCGTAGAATATAAAATTAAGTGTTAAAATAGGATCAGTATTGAGATAAGATTTATTTTTAAAACACACTGTTGCGGCCCCAAATCGGCTGTTAACCTGTGTTACTTATCAAAATTCAAGTCAGAAAATATTTAAATGGTTTTGCACTCCAGCATTATCTATTGGTCCCTCAGGCTCAATCTATCTATAATTTGAATTGATATATGTTAATACATTTGTAAAAAAAATGTATTCATGAAAATAATGCACTATCGTTTAATTCGATCAACACACTCAGTAGTTTTAGCTATTTATACGGATTTACTGGTGCTAAGTGTGTTAGTAGAATAATTGATATGCAGCGACGAATTTATATTACCTTCAAGACGAATAAATTCGTCGCGGAAGAAAGCTGGAAGGGGGAGGGGCAATGTGACTTAAAATAGCTGATTCGCCTTGCAATGGCCAAAAATACAAAATGCAAGCAATACATATTCCCTATATACGAGAAACTTCGCAAAAAACCTAGACTTCAAATGGTTTTTGTGATATGTGCTTCCTCAATATGGTACTCCCAAGAAATGAAGTAATCAAGATTGAACGGTATTTGAATTATGGTGATGTTAGACAATTCACGTTCGCTTGCGCACCTCGGCAACTTGTTTCAATTGATCAACCTCTTGATGCAATTGCGATATCTTTTCGACGCTCGTGATGGAGGCTTCTTGTAGAAAAGTTCGCCACTCGCGTTCGACGCGAAGTTCCCTTTCGACACCGTTCGCGCGGGCTTCAGTCTCGGCAACCTCAGCACCGAGTTCCCGTACTTTTTCTTCGACTCCGGTTTTAGCACCATCCATCCTCTTGCACCTGCGATCGTACGAGATCATTGCGTTAACGGAATGTAGAATTAAGAACTAAACTTTGGCCCACATGCAATTCCCGTCAGTGCAAAATTAATGAAAAAAAAATCGTAAAAGGCTAGTGACGAAGTAAGGAGAAGGAAATAAATCGTCGAGCACTTGGGTGCTTTCAGGGAATAGCGACTGAACAATGTCAGTCTCTGGTAATTTTCCGAGCTCGAGAAATGTTAGCGGAAGTTTTTCTCATTAATTTAACTTTTGCAATTTCTTGGGTTTAGAAACACCCTAGCCAAGGGTTGATAGAGGACAAAGGGACGGGAGAGTCGCGAACTTTTCTACCGACTGCAAAAATGGATCGATGAGCAAACGCGGTGTATTCGCACTCGGTAACGTAACAAGCCTCACTGATACTATGATCTGCAGTTGGAGTCAAGGATTTTAACTTTGAGGGGTCGTCTCACTTTAGACGCTAAAAAAAGGCTGTTTTCATGATTTTTTTGATAGGTTTATATTGTCGATATTGATATAAAAGTTGTTGCACTTAAGGGGTAAGGCCACATTAGAATTTTCAAAAAATCGATTTTTTTCTCGCTAAACCGGTGCTTTATCATCATAAGAATAAGTTACTATTCGATGGATAGCAAGACATTTTTTTTCATCGACTTTGAGCGTATAACGTAAGACCACCTCTGTCACGGCCAGCGGCGTATGTTAAGGGGGGATTGTCTTTTTTTTCGCAGAATTTACCGCTTTTTGGGAATTTTTTTGTGAAGAAAGTATACAACGGAAAACTTGTGAAACTTGGCATATAGTTTTATTGATCTGTTTACTACATACAAAAAAATTTTTAAACAATTTCATCAAAAAATCCGCCTCCCACCCCCCTCGACGCGCGATGGTCCTTTTTTGATGGTGTGCACGATTTCTCAAAAACTATTCAACCGATTGCCTTCAAATTTGGACAGAATGCTCAGCCGACATCCTTTTATCGTTTGATGAAGCAAAAAAGCAATACGTTTAATAATTTTTTATTTATAACAAAAAATCGATCAATTTTTTTCGAAAAATCGATACTTCAAGTTCAAAACGTCACCAAATCGTCAATTTTTTTTCCCCTTCATCGAACGATAGCTATATGTGTCTAAAGTAAAATGCTTTTTGGGTTTTTGTTGCAGGATGAACGTGAAGGCTGTAATCGTGCACACCATCAAAAAAGGACCATCGCGCGTCGAGGGGGGTGGGAGGCGGATTTTTTTATGAAATTGTTTAAACATTTTTTTGTATGTAGTAAACAGATCAATAAAACTATATGCCAAGTTTCACAAGTTTTCCGTTGTATACTTTCTTCACAAAAAAATTCCCAAAAAGCGGTAAATTTTGCGAAAAAAAAGACAATCCCCCCTTAAACGTTAAACGCGCTTTTCTCGAGACAGTTTTTTTCCAATTGGCGTGACAAATAACTTTAACAATTTTCACTCGATTTACTTAAAATTAAAAAGTTATGTTCCTGATTGCATTTCGCAGAGAAGTACGTACGGAATTTCTGATTCATTGAAAACTTTTCATTTTATGAGCAGTTTTATACGAAATTTTTTATCGAAAATCCATTCCTACAACTACAACATTCAAATACCTACAACTTTAGAATAAAACAATATTTTTTTAATTACGTACATACTTCTCTAGGTATTCTAATGTAGATTGACGAGAATTTTTGTTTTTTATCCTAGGTCAGAAATTGTGGATGCTAAATGTCACGCCACGGAGCGCCTAAAAAAAAGATAACAAAAGAAAATATTAGTAGCCGGCCTTTTGTATATCAAAAAAAAAAAAAAAAAATTCCAACAGCTTGATATCCATACTAAATAGATGTGTAATTAATTTTATGAGTGAGTCACTTTTTGATACGAAAAAATGGTTAAATTCGCACATGATTTTATTCCCGTTACTGTGGCCTAACCCCTTAATAAATACACTTTCGAAATACATTTAAAAAAAAAACATTTATTTAAGGCACTATTTATAGAGGACAATGGTAGTTAAAAAAATGTTCTAAAAAAATTGCAGGTCTGCGCTGTTTATGAAGTCTCGGAGATGGATCATCCCAAACAAAAAAATCGAAGGGTTTTTAATTCAGTATGTCAATGGTTATAGCGCATATGATACGATTTTTGATATATGCAAAAATAATAAAACGGCGGACATTTTTCGAAAAAAAACGTGCTTTTTCACCGTTTTTGGCCACAAAAACAGTAAATATCAAAATTTTTAAAAATCCTTGATATGCGCTATAGCTATAGTTGTAAAAATGTGTGATTAACATTGCATAAGGATCGGTTCAATAGTTTCGAAGATTTTATCATCAAGCCGTCAAAAAACGTTCGAAAAAAACGCGTTTAAAGTTTGTTTGGGTTACATGAATACATCAAACATTTTTTTATGTATTTCGAAAATGTATTTATTAAGTGTAACAACTTTTATATTAATATCTGTAATATAATCCTATCAAAAAAATTCATGAAAATAGCCTTTTTTATCGTCTGAAGTGAGAAGACCCCTTAATACCGAAAATAAGTGTTTTTGTACGGAAATTGTATTTTTATTTAAATTTTTATCCAGCAGGCATTATATAATTTTATTTTATTGGCAGCTACGCTTCCGTTAAAACTTAAAATAATGTAGAAAAATTGGATATTTCGGGGCTAATGTTTGGAAAAGAGCTAACAATTTGAATACTCGTCTAGAATTTGCCGCTGCTTTATCATCCAAGAAAACTTCTATAGTTAGTATTTCTAATTATAATATGAACCTTGGGACGCCGCACTTCGTACAAAGAAAGTAATTACGGAGTTATGACGTACTTGAACAAGTATTACGGCATATTATTATCGCACTATTCACGTACAGAGTACAAAACACGTTCCGGAACAATATGCAGAACCAATTACCATATACCATACAGCTACGATGGTATTTCATGCCTACATTTATAGGTGAATGTACATACATAGATCCCTTTAGATCATGGAAAAAATGCGAACGCGAATACGAATTGTTATTCCCTCAATTCAAATAGCGACATGAAGCTAGAACGTAAATTATACGTTATTTTTATCAAATTTGAGTAACATTGAGGGTACAACACTGCTTTTTCGAAAAGTCATATGTTTTTTCATACAAGTACGTCCACTGTTGCTTTTCTGCTGGGACACTGGCCAAAAATAAACTAGGTCCTTCGCGCAAAGCAATTTTCAAAATAAAGGAAATCCGGGGAGAATTCACGAGGGGATCATCACAGTGTAATTTTTTTCAAAAATTCGATTTTTTTGTATTATCCGATAGTATAGACGGTTATAAACATACTGGTCAATTTTTGGGGCGAAATTCGAATTATTCCGGTTGGTAAAGCCTTTCTCAGAAAAAGGGATTCGACCAGCTGCACGAGACCTGGCTCGGACGGATGTATTTTTCTCGAAATGTCGTTTTCCAAAACGGTGTAGACTCTTAAAGGAAGAGTTTTCAAGCTATCCGTCCCAAATTTTGACACAACATTCTTCACGCTATTCTTTGTCTCGCTGTGGATTTTTTTTAAATCTTCAGAATTTTGTTTAACGAAAAACTATCGAAAAATAGGCTAAATTCGATACTTTTCTTTTCAAACTGCCGCTATTTTATGCATTTTTTATTTTAAAACAACCTCCATCGCAAGATACTGATTCCATACTGATTCATAATCTTTTTACAAATTTTGTTTCAGATAATATTTACGGCCACAACCATGTACACCGTGAGGACTCCTTTTTTTCGAAGACATTGTCAACCGTTAAAAAGAATGTAAAAAAAATAAAAATAAACATTCCAAAATTTATTTTCGGCTATTCACGAGTGCTTTGATTTGAGATAAGAGAATCAGACTGATTAGCGTATTTTAACCATCGAAAGAAAAAAAAACACGAAAATCAGCTATTTTCGGCCCGTTACACTGTAATGAATCCCTCTAGATCTTCCTCTCTGACGGTTATAAACTAAGGCCTTAGGCCACTCCAGAGGCCGAAAAAATAGGCTTTTGGGGATTTTTTCGGGAAAACTACAAAATACATCGAGATTACAAAAAAGGGTGTTTATCATGCATATCAGTGACTGTATACAATCATTTTTTTAAGCGATTCATTTTAAAATGGCGGCTGTGCAGCGTTTATCTCAAAACTGCATTTTTTAAGTTGGCCGGAAACATAGCTTTGACAATTTTCATTCGATTCACTTGAAATGTTGAATATATTTTGAAAAATACATTGTCTATGGAAATACGTAGGATTTTTTTTATAATGCATTAAATTAACAATTGTAAATTAACAATTATCTGATGATTTATTATGCAAATTTTTGGAAAGTGAAAAATGTGCCTAAAAAATAGTCAGATAATTGTTAATGACAAATGAACTATGCAATATAAAAAAAAAATCCTACGTGCTTCCATAGACAATGTATTTTTCAAGATGTATTCACATTTCAAGTGAATCGGTTGAAAATTGTCTGAGTTATGTTTCCGGCCAACTTAAGAAATGCAGTTTTGAGATAAACGCTGCACAGCTGCCATTTTGAAATTAATCGCATAAAAAAATTATTGTATACAGTCATCGATATGTACGATAAATACCCTTTTTTTGTAATCTCAATTTATTTTGTAGTTTTTCTGAAAAAAAATCCCCAAAAAGCGTATTTGTTCGGCCTCCAGAGTGGCCTAACCCCTTAAGCCCACATTCGTCTTTGCGAATATACATATTGACCACCCATTCCCGTATTCAACGCGAGGGCGAATTTGGAGACAGCGAGGGACGTGAGACCATAAAAAGCCCGTTAATTTCGTGTACCGAATATCTCGGCCACCTCTATACATTACTTTCGCACGTGTATACTCCTTACGATCATTCGTGCGACTACTCCTGACTTACCTTGGAACCCAAAATAAATAATGGCAGAAAAGGTAAAAACACTGATTCGGAAGAGCGGAAGAGAAATTATTCTGTTGGATCACGAGGGTATAGTTATGAAGACACGGAGGAATATACCAACGAAGATTAGATCAAACGTATAGTATACTTAGCATGAATTTATTCTTTTCGCAGTACAAGCACACATAATGCGTGTTTTTAGTGAGTAGTGAAGTATATATTTATTCTTAGATATTTATCGTTCCATGATATATATATATATATATATATATATATATGTACGGTTACATTTCGCAATTTGGTGTGTTTGCAAATAATGTATAGGGCATCGCCCATTTATCACTGACATAATTGAGTGTTTCTTATTATTTATACGCGCTGAATCAATTTTCCAACTGTTGTTTTTTTTTCTAAAGATTTTTATTTCTCTTTTTCCATCCAGAATATTGCAATATTTTAACAGCGTAGCACCGAATGAGTAGTCATAATCGAATGCGAGTTGGCGTATTAACGAAAGAAAAAAAATTGGCTCGAAGCTATTCGCAAGCCAAACTTGAGAGAATCGGTATTTTTTTTCGTACATTTTTTATTATAAGTTATTACGATCATTGACGATCAGTCAACGACGATTACGATTTTTTTCAACGGGGTGCTGAGTTGAAAGAAAATTTCGTCTACGGTATAATTATTCTTTGTTTGGATCTTCCACCCCGAAATTTTCATTTCTACTGCAGTCTCGTGTTATTGCTTGGCAAAAAAAAATATTTTCCCTACTGCAGAGTGCTACATAAATCTATAGTTGGGGGATTTGTGCGACATGCACAAAAGTCATGGTTGCAAAAAACGTACAGGCTTGATATGGAATTAGAAAAAGTTAAAATAAAAACGTATGTATTTATATATCTACACAGTCTCTCGGGTTCTCGTCGCGTGAAGAAATAACGACGCGATAACTGTGATAAGTAAGTCAGCATGATAATATGACGTTTGAGTAAAAATCTTGTCGCGCGTGTAGGTGTGTATTTTATTATATATATATATATATATATATATATATATATATATATATATCGATCGATAACCATGCTAGATACTCGACAAAATATCGCAGACTTAAATTTAAGGTTAGTATTTTCGTTTCTTCTTCTTTATTAAATACACCAACGAAACAATTTAGTCGAAAAAAAATGAAAACAAAAATCAAATAAAAACAAGACATACTTCTCATCCATTTTTTGGATGGTGTCGGTCATCGATATCGTCTTGGCCTCCAGCCTGGCGATCAGGTCTGTCTTATGCTTAAGCGAACCCTCGCACTCCTGAAATCAATGACCTTTCAGCAAAAATGCAATGACTAGACACATATTTATCAACGAATAGACATTTTCGGCGCATTGGAATAATCTTCCAAACTCCAAGCGTCAATTTCGATTCGGACGAAAATGTTTATTATTCTCGATTTGCCGACAGATTCCTAGGCCCACCCCAGACACCGTGGTAAACTAAAGCAACGAAAAGTCCATACTGATCGGGTACAAAAAAATATTTATCACAATCTGTCAATGAAACTCAATTGCTCGCCGATTTAACGATTTCGGCTTCAATGATTTTATTTCCGTCTGTCGCCGAAGGTGTGACAGAGCCTCGATCGATCGTGACGCGATTTTTATTGGCATGCTCTTCGAATGATCGATGACCGAAAGTCTTTTCACCGAGAAGCGGCTGCTTCGGTGTTAAAGGGCTCGTTTTTATAAATGACTTTGTCGAGCCTGGTGTTGTTGGTGACCGGCCAATCTCGAGGTCCTTCATTAAGTTGTATTTCTCGAGGTTGTTAAGTATCTTGCCAATCTGATTCGTCTTTGCGTGTAGTCTGCTCACCATTTCTCCTTTCTGCGTCAGCTCATGCTCACACTCCTATAAGCGAAACATTTATAGTGATCCGGGAAACAATGCTGTTTTTTCTTCTCCCAATTTCACAGGAAGGAAATAAACAAATGGAGGATTTTTAATCGACTGTTCAACCAGTGGACAGTTCTTCCTCTGAATGTAAATGAATGCATAAAAATGGACAAAGAAAATCGTAGAGGTTTCTTCCAATGGATATCGATACCATGTGTACGTTCTTTTGTCGCCACTTGAATGTATCTTGCGCATGGTTCGAACAAGAGAAAATAGGGTTTTTTAAAAGACGGTTGGATGGCGAGCAAAGGCTGAGAGCGTGAAAGTATTTTTCAAAAAGGTATACCTTGCTGTCCTTGCCGCTCTTTTTTTTATGAACGACTATCAGTTCTCCGCAATTATTAAGTCTTCTCTTCTCCTTTGTATTGAGGGGTCTCCTCACTTCAAACTCGAAAAAAGCTATTTTCATAATTTTTTTGATAGGTTTATATTATAGATATTGATACAAAAATTGTTGCACTTAATAAATACACTTTCAAAATACATTAAACATTTTTTTAAATGTATTTATTTAACCCAAACAAACTTTAAACGCGTTTGTCTCGAAACCACGTTTTTCGACGGTTTGTTGATAAAATCTTCGAAACTAGTGAACCGATCCTTATGAAATTTTAACCACATATTCTTTATAACCATAGCTATAGCGTATATCGAAGATTTTATAAATTTTGATATTTACTATTTATTTTGCCAAAATCGGTGAAAAAACACGGTTTTTGGTTTTGTCGAATAATGTCCGCCATTTTGTTATTTTTGCATATATCGAAAATCGTATGATATGCGCTATAGCCATTAACATACTGAATCTAAAACGGTTTGATTTTTATCTTTCGGATAATCCATCTCCGAGATTTCATCAACAGCGCAGACCTACAATTTTTTTAGGACATTTTTTTAACTACCAGTTTCGTCTATAAATAGTGACTTGAATAAATGCATTTCTTTTAAATGTATTTCGAAAGTGTATGTATTAAGTGTAACAACTTTTATATCAATATCTATAATATAAACCTATTTAAAAAATCATGAAAATGGCCTTTTTCAGCGTCTAAAGTGAGAAGACCCCTCAAAAGAAATGATTTATTTTCTCAAGAACAAACAACGCGTGGAAGTTGAAGTATTGACCGGCTATGGCAAAGAGGAGAAATCTTTAAAAACCATTCCAAAAAATATCCTATCTGTCCTAAATGACTATGAATCCCGTCTATCATTGAAGAAAAGCAAAACAAGGCTGTTAACAGCGATCAAAAATTAATTTCCAATCTGAAATATTTGTTGTCATAATACAGTACCTATGCAAAGGATTTAGAATTTCGCGGCGATTAAAAGAAGATTACCATTCGCAAAATTGCGACGACGAAAATTCAAAACGATTGAAAACATTTATGAAACTTAAAGGAGGTTTCTGTGGTGTTGGACAAAAACACGATATTTTTTCCATTTTTGGACAGGGCCAAGTCTTAAGAATACGCTCACAAATTTCACGGACCAATTGATCCGCGGCGTGGCCAATTATTATTATTTGGTGTTTGTTATAAATTCAAATCCTGAGACTGTTATGAGGAATGCAATTTGGGGGTGAGCGGAGGCAGACACTGAATTACGGGTTTTTTAATACCCAGGACCACGTGACGTTTGGGCAGGCACACGCTAAATAACGAAAGTTTTAGCTCTGTCCTCTGGCGCTTTGCTCCAAAACATACCTTTTTGATCGGAAACATTTACGAAACTATAGGATCTTTGGTGGCCACATTATTTTTAACAAAGATAGCACCCCTCTACTGCGTATGGTGGAAGTGATGAACGTCACAAATGGACCCAAAGCCAAAATAATCACCAACAAGAGGGATATAGTGCGTGTGAAAAAACAGACGCCACACATTGCGCTGCATCAAAAGAGGCAAGATTCGCCCAAAGACTGAAACGGACGGTTTGAGAGGATTTTTTTTAAGAAGAGCAAAGTTTACTCTGTGGTGCTAGTATAGCAGATTAGGTATGAAATAAAAAGTATGGAACTTTCCATTTTATACGCACATAAAATGCAGTTGAACTTTAAAAGCGTTTTGGAGTACTTTAGCTAACGTAGAACATGTGACTTCTTCCCCAATGCCACGTTTTCCAAGTTTGCAGCTAACATTCCCCAGATTAGCAATCGTTGTGGAATTTTCTAGTTACGTGTGCAACAAAGTACTTCATCAGTGAAACGAGAATTATTTTAAAGTATCAAAAAGTTTTTTTTGTGAAAAAAAAACTGCAAACCTTTTTGGGAACAACCCAACTATGATTTCGACAGCTACGTATTTGATATTTATCTATTTTTTTTCTCTTCATTCTCGCTCATCTTATACGCAATATTGTAAAATGTAATGACATGTTTAATTTTTTTGGTTACGATCACCTGTTAAGGTAGAACGAGCGCGCGCTCTTGATTTCTATAGATTTTGTTCAAATTTAAACCAGACATGGTTCATATCATTATGCATGTTTGAGTGAAATTTCAGAACAATCGACTATTTAGATTGCGAAATAATGGGTCTTTTAATTTCACCTTTTAACACTGCAGGGTCTGCATTGAAATTTAGACGGAATAAGCTTCCGTGACAAATATTTGTCCCCTATAATAAGAAGACATATAGCAACACCGCATCGTTCCACGTATCCAATGACGTAAGTTTGCGTGGCATATTTAAACTAATACTGCAATACAAATTTTGATTGGCTAGTAATTTTTAATCGAATAAAGTTTTTAACTAGTTATGAATTAACTAACCTCTTTATTTGTTCATGAAGATAACATAAACAATATAAAATGTTAATATTTTTAACGCGTATATTTATTTTTATGATACAAGTGTTTAACTTTAGGAACACGATCATTATTTTTTTTCTCGAAATATTGAACAATACTGTTCTGCGGTGTTGCCATGTGTCTTCTTATTATAAGGGACAAATATGTTTTATGGATAATTATTCTGTCTTTACTAAATGTTTTTAGCAAAACTGAATAGCAAAGGCAATCCAAACTTTTTTCACTCTTTCCCTAACTAGTTTGCTATCTAAACATTTTTTTTTAAATTTGTGAACCCACTAGAATGTTACGACGAATTATGTGACCTGACTTTCGGCCAGTGAAGGCTCTGCAGTGTTGAAAGTTGCAATTAAAAAACCCATTATCTCTTCATCGAAATCGTGGACAGTTTTGAAATTTCACTCAAACATGCATGAATGATATGAACAATGTCTGGTTAAAATTTGAACAAAATCTATAGAGATCAAGAGCGCGCGCTCGTTCTACCTTAAGGACTTATTGTTAGGACTTCTGCAAGCAAAGAAAATCATTGCTGGTGTGCGCCCACCTACGTGGCTCTGTCCACTCCCACAGCTATTGTGTTCGTCTTCTCCGAAAAATCTTTTTGTGTTAAATAAAGACCGCTACGTGAACGTACCAAATTTCAACGTTATATATTTAATATCTATACCATGAAAAAATCGTAAAAAATCATGATTTTTTGGCCAAACAAGACAGAAACTTCCCTTAGCGACTATCATCTAAGACAGTAAAATTCTTCGCAAAAAACAATCACCTGTAGTTTTTTGTACATCTCGAGATTGATGAGTTTGATATCCTCAAGTTGACTCCTCAGTGATATAATAGTGTCCTGCTTATCGTGAATATCCTTCTCGAGCAACTTCATCGCTACCTCCATTTCCGATTTCATGCTGATCTGTTGTCGAAAATTTGCGCGTAACATTATAGACAATCATGATTGAGATTGTTTTAAAGAAACTCCTCGCATATGATTGTACAAATATTAATTGCATGGACCTGTAGTTCGGCTTCTTTTTCAGCGTCTCGTCTTAGCTTTCTTTCCGATTCGAGTCGACTTCTCAGTTCCTCGATCTCCGACGTCGTCTCGGTTATTTTGATGGGGACTTTGCCATTCTGTGGGAATATTGACTTTTTATCAATATCCTGTGTTCGGGCAATTTTTTTTCCCACCGCAAGGATCTTACCAGGTCATTGGAGTCTCTGATTTCAATGCCGAGCTCTCGCTTCAGCTGTCGATTTTCTTCCTGCAGGGAAAGTATGTTGTTCTTCGAAATTGATAAATCCTCCTTCATCAGTGCATTCGTAGTCGTGAGAGATTCAACTTTTGTTTGAAGATTTGTCACCGTGGCACTACAATTGTTTGGAAAAAAACACATTCCGTCAATAAAGGTGATTTGTAAACAACAACAACAACAAAAGGGTAACGTGTTTTTTTACAATTTTTCATTTACTTCAAATGGCGGTTGAGCTCCTCGATGTAATTCTTTTGATCCAAAACTGTCGTCATGTTGTCATTTTCGAGTTCCTCGTCGGGCGAATCGCCAGGTATATGATTGCTGTTTCTCAAATACAACGAAAAGTCAATAACGCCCTGCTGACAATCGAGATCTTCCTCCTGGGACACGCGACACAAATGGCTATTACAACGAGGCTGGATAATAGAATTGTCCTCGACCTTGTTACATTCGCCGCATTCCATCAATTTTCTTTCAGCTTTCACGTTTTCGTTTTTTCTTCTTCTTTTCGCTGATACTGACCTTGACGCAGAAGTTGCAATCTATGACGTTGAGACCCACCAGAAGACCCATTACGACTATTGCCTCGTCGCTGAGCATCAGTGCGTCAGGCTCGAAGTACTCGGACAAAAGATCATCCCGGTGATCAATGAGAACCTTTAGATAATCGGCGAGCTTTTTTTGCATCAGTGCCATACGTAACCATGCTCGAGCACGTCCCATCGCCGTTCTAAAAAAAATATTTCGGCCTCTCAGGAAACTCAGTTGTTTTGGGACCTTTGTGGGTAACGATCGAAGAAGATGAGTTGAATTAAAAAAAAATAAAATAGCGACTGTGAACAATGCGCGCATTTTGAGAAGTCAGAGGAAATATGTTTAGCCTCATCGCAATGAAGAGAGACGTTAACTTTCCAATTCTAGGGGCCATTAATGAATGATTATATTTAATGTAAGCAGTCATGCGAGCAAACAATGGCCTAATTTTTCTAACATGTACTCGCCGTAAAGTCAAGTCTAGGGAGTATTGAATTGGCGAGGGAAATGTTGAATCACATTTTGGCGAATAGCAAATATTATGTATTGTCTGTTCTATACAGTAGATGGCCATTCAACAAAGGATAATAGACGTAACCGCATGTCTACAGAGAGATTGCCCACACTTTATTACAATTGTCTACAACCGAAGCATTCATTTTTTAAATGAATTGCCGTGAATTTCCCTATTGAATAAACTGATTGTTCCCAGAATTTGCCATTATTTACTCAAATTTTACGTGTATTGAAATTTGAGTAAATAATGGCTGCAAAACTTAAGCACTCTTAAACAATTTCGATACATGAAGAAAAGTCGATGTACATTGGTAGTTATTCACATTTTTCATACTCACTGTAGATTCACTAGACTAAACAAAAAAACGTAACATTGCTTGTATTCAAACAACCGTAAAAACTGTTTCTTTTCAACTGTCACTACTTTTATATACAGTACTTAGAAAAATTGAGGGCTCAAAAAAAAATTTCGAAATTGATAAGAATTATTATATATTTATTTATTATTTATTTTGATATCAAAAATTGCGTTTGTTCCTTAAATTACAAAAGTTACCATAACTTCGCAGATAAAAATCGCGACCATTATGTTTAGGCATTTCTTCCAAGTTCATAATGTCCACAAATGTCTTAAGTTGCTCCGATTTTTACTCTTTGACCCGGGTGATCAATGATTGAAATTTTTATTTAAAAAATGGAAGGAACGTAATTTTGTTTTTAATGTGGATTTATGCTTTTTTTTCTCGAGATTTACCGGTATTTTTGCTCATGTAAAATGACAATTTGACTAACTTGAAATGAATTTAACTAACTGTAGCCTTCTTCAACCAGGATTAGAAGACGAGAAACTTCTGGTTCAGTCAAATCCCGTCGAGGGATAATCAAATTAGAAATTAAAACATATATTTATATATATAAATTGCTTCAGAAAAATGTTTGAGTCCTAAAAGGTACTATTTTGGTTTGAAAAGTTTAAAATCACAATATACCAATATAGCCGGAAACAATGTCCATATTTTTAAAAAAACTACACGAAATGCAGGGTTAATTTCGAAACAAAACAAGAAGCGTTAACAATGAATGTTTTACTTTGAGAAGCTATAATTGTTATTTTTCAATGAGAAACTGACCAACAAAGAAAATTAAAAGTATAAAAATGAACTTTTTCAAATGAAAAATTTTTTTTTAATTTTTTCCTTTAGAATATTACTTTACACCAGCGAAAACACATTTTTCACCGTTGAAAACGATAATGGCGTTTCTCTATTTTTTTTACAAAAATTTTAAACTTTGATCTTTTGGACCACTCGGAGAAAAAATCGGAGCAAACGCTTCCCATACTTTTCGTGGATACCATGAATCGGAAACAATGCCTAAACATAATGGTCGCGATGGCATCTGCGAGGATATCCTAACTTTTGTCATTTAAGGAACAGACGTCCTTTTTATGTTTTTTCCCCATCAATATTTGACATAAGAATATGTTTTTTTGAAAATTGATTTTTTCCCTTTAAAGGGCATGTTTTCTACTGTCCGGAACTACCCTCAAAATTTCTGTACAATGATTGGTTCATCAGATATTGATTATCAAAGTCAAAATCGTAACTGTGGCTTTGATACCCCATAACTGCGACAAATCATCGGACAGCCCTCTTCCAAAGCTCAAATTAAGGGGTCTTCTTACTGTAAACGCTAAAAAAAGCTATTTTCATGAATTTTTTCGCTAGGTTTATACTATAGACATTGATATAAAAGTTATTACACTCAATAAATACAGTTTCGAAATTCATTTAAAAAAAATTGTTTATGAATTTATGTAACCCAAACAAACTTTAAATGCGTTTTTCTCGCAACAAAGTTTTTCGACGACTTGTTGATAAAATCTTTGAAAGTACTGAACCGATCATTATGAAATCTTAACCACATATTCTTTACAACTATAACTATAGCGCATATCAAGGACTTTTTTAAATTTTCATATTTACTATATTTTTTTGCGAAAAACGATGAAGAACACACGTTTTTTTGTTCTTTTGAAAAATGACTGCCATTTTGTACTTTTTGCATATATCAAAAATCGCATGATATGCGCTATAGCCATTAACATACTGAATCTAAAATCATTTGATTTTTTTGTTTCGGATGATACATCTCCGAGATTTCATCAACGGCGCAGATCTACAATTTTTTAGGACATTTATTCAACTACCATTTTTGTCTATCAATAGTGACTTAAATAAATAAATTTAAAAAATTCAATGTATTTCGAAGGTGCATTTATTAAGTATAACAACTTTTATGTCAATATCTATAATATAAAGCTATCAAAAACATTCATGAAAATAGCCTTTTTTAGCGTCTAAAGTGAGAAGAACCCTTAAAGAGAAAACAAACAAGAAAACAGGGTCCGATTTTGTTATATATCAAAATATTTTTTTGCGGAGATAGAGTTATTTGAACATGACCTAAAAATTTCGGAAATTTTAGTGTTTTAGAAATTTTATAAAAAAATGTGTATTTATACCGAACAGTTGGCAGATCTCGAATGCTCGATGTGATGTCCTGAGCTTCGTGGCAATATTTCTCTACCAATTGCAGTATATCCCAGAGTTCTTTCTTTGGACCGAGGAGACCCTGAAATTCGAATGGTCCTTTATCACGTCCATTCTCATGACGGGGCGTGCTGTTTTATCTTCTGTAGTGTTTTCTCTCGATTCGGTTTCTTTCATTAGACTTTGGTCAAAGGATCATTCGATAGAAGAGGAAACTTGTATGTTTACCTTCTTGGGACGTAGGCCGTGCCTCAGTACGTGCTCGAGGACGATAAAAAAGTGTTGGAGTGGCATATGATCGGAATCGAGCATACGACCGTACTTAAGAGAAGTTTCGATAAGCTCCTTAACAATCAGTTTAGAAATATTGACGAGGTTGCTTCTCTCAATTATGACAGGATCGCGTGCTGCAAAAAGAGAAAAAGATAGTGCCAATTGGTGCGCTTTTTTGCATGGTCTCCCTTTTTTCGCCATCGTCGTGTTTTTTTTTTGGATTTAATGTTTCGTCGGGAAACGCCGGGCTTAAAGAAGCTAATACACAATTACAAAGGTGTTTTGTTGTTTTTTTTTTGACGAAGTGAAAAATCAATGGAAAAGAATACACATTGCACTGAAGCATATTTTACAGAAATTGATCGCGAAGTACCATTTACATGTTTGCAGTCGTTTGCGACACTGAAGCGTGAGTTTTTTTGCAACAGAAGATTGGAGGCATCGATAAGAATTAAGGGGTCTTCTCACTGTAGACGCTAAACAAAGGCTATTTTCGTGAATTTTTTGACAGGTCCATATTATAGATATTGATAGAAAAGTTGTTACACTTAATAAATACACTTTCGAAATACATGAAAAAAATGATATATTTATGTAACCCAAACAAACTTTAAACGCGTTTTCCTCGAAACAACGTTTTTCGACGTCTTGTTGATAAAATCTTCTAAACTACTAAACCGATCCTTAAGAAATTTCAACCACATATTCTTTACAACTATACCTATAGCGCTCTTCAAGGATTTTTTTAAATTTAGATTTTACTATTTTTTTGCCAAAAACGGTCAAAAAACCCCGTTTTTTTATTTTGTCGAAAAATATCCGCCATTTTGTTATTTTTGCATATATAAAAAATCGTATGATATACGCTATAGCCATTAACATACCGAATGTAAAACCGTTTGATTTTTGTGTTTCAGATGCTCCATCTCCGAGATTTAATCAACAGCGCAGACCTACAATTTTTTAGAACATTTTTTTAACTACCATTTTCGTCTATAAATAGTGACTTGAATAAATAAATAAAGTGTTTAAATATATTTCTAAAGTGTAGTTATTAAGTGTAACAACTTGTATATCAATGTCTATAATATAAACCTATACAAAAATTCATGAAAATAGCCTTTTTAGCGTCTAAAGGGAGAAAACCCCTAACCAAATGAAAAAGAATAGTCTTCGTACGGTCACAAAACGAATTCGATGGAAATGTGTAGATGATTATAGGATTAAAATCAAACGCAACCATGTAAGAATTGCCCTTGAATTTGTAAAAGCATGCTTCTTGGAGCTCTTATAATACGGATGACGTGAAGTAATTTTCAAAGAGAAAAAATCTTTACGTGAAGCTCATCGAATCAGGTAATTCGTGGAATTTATTAATAAACCATTTTTATTTATTTTGATTCTCATTCAAACATGTTTGGAAAATGATCCGTGTTTATTTTGTTTATCACCCATTCACTTTTTTATTACCCTTCAATTTTTCTAATTCTCAATTTATTACCATTTAATTTTCCATTACCATAAAATTATACAATTTGTCGATATACCCTACAGGAAGCCGTAATTAACTTCTTGGATTAGACCACTTTAATCGTTTTCCAGAAATTGCGAACATTTGTTTGCGGCGCAGTAATTTTTTTACCACGGATCATTCTTAAGGGGTCTTCTCACTTTAGACACTAATCAAAGGCTATTTTCATGAATTATTCGATAGGTTTGTATTATAGATATTGATATGAAGATGTTACACTTAATAAATACACTTTCGAAATTCATTGAATTTTTTTATTTATTTATTTGTCACTATTTATAGACGAAAATCGTAGTTAAAAAAATGTCCTAAAAACTTGTAGATCTGCGCTGTTGATGAAATCTCGGAGATAGATCATCCGAAACAAAAAAATCAAACGGTTTTAGATTCAATATGTTGATAGCTATAGCGCATATCATACGATTTTTAATATATGCGAAATAACAAAACGGCAGAGATTTTTCGACAAAAAAATTTAAAAAACGTGTTTTTTCACCGTTTTTGGCAAAAACAAATAGTAAATATCAAAATTTAAAAAATCCTCGATTTGCGCTATAGCTATAGTTGTAAAGAATATGTGGTTCAAATTTCATAAGGACCAGTTCAGTGGTTTCGAAGATTTGATCAATAAGCCGTCGAAAAACGTTGTTTCGAGGAAACGCGTTTAAAGTTTGTTTGGGTTACATAAATATATAAATAAAAAATTGTATGTATTTCGAAAGTGTATTTGTTAAGTGTAACAACTTTTATATCAATATCTATAATATATACCTATAAAAAAATCATGAAAATAGCCTTTTTAGCTCCTATAGTGAGAAGACCCCTTAAACCACCCAACTGAATGAAATGTGTTTCCATGCAAACGAATTTGCCTCGAAGAAAACCAATTCCGTCCCATAGATCATTCTCGTATAAGTATTTTTCAAAAGCAGCAAAGACATCGCGAATGAATGCCTGAGGTTCCGCGCAAGCGTCAACCTCACGTATGTTCCAAACAAGTTGAAATCGTGAAATTATAGAAGGAAGAAAGTGGTTGATTGGAAAGTGCAGTAAGCGCGATACAAACACATGCTTGAGACGTGCTGCATTGGCGGTGGGCTTGGCGGGAGTAAATCACAAAGCTCTGGCATATCGTTGCCTCGCCGACGACGATCGTTATGGTGATTAAGCTCGTGATGATGCTGATTTTGGCGTGTCGACGGTAGCGTTATACCGCTTAGAGCTAATGGAGGCGAGGGCGAACGTTGCATCGATTCTTGCATCGTAAATTCGACATCCTGAAGTTCCTTCAGACAGAGCCACTCGCCGTCAACGGACACCCGAAAATTACACAAATAAATAGTATCCTGTGCACCAGCCATGTCTTGCTCGATCATTATTTCGCCGTGCTGGAGTTGGCCCGAGGGCCGAAGCTTCAAGCCGGCTTGGCTCTCTTGTCGCATAGAAATGTTCCAATCTATCACACGGCTTTTGAACCGCGTTTTCCAGCGGTTCGTTTTTCAGTCCTTCTCTCGTCCTTTAGCAACTTTAGCAAGCTATCGCTGCGATATCTCTTCGCGGCAACCCTCGCTTCTTCTCAAATATCGATCAGCTGACACGTAGTGGAGGTAACGTCACCCAGGAAACTCGAAACACTTGCTCGTGCTTTCTATGCACTACTGCTAATTTTTGTTTCTTCACTTTTCGTATTCTTTGATGTCAAATGGATGAATTTTATCGAATTTTCCGGCTATTTGGCGATGGACTGCGAGGACTCTGATACTCGTCGACTGCGACACACGAGACGACGCGAATACACGGGAGAAAATTGTGTACTCCGACGGTTGTACTTGGTTGCTGCACACGCGATTCGCTCAACTACCCTCGCTCGTTTCTAGCAGCCTAATGGATTTACGTCGATTTTTGGCAAATAAGCAATGGCAGTACAAACAAAATGTTTTTTATTCGGAGAAAACAGTTTATTTTTCAATTGCAGAGGATCACGTTGCTTCGTTGAAAACTGTCTCATTTTACGAGAAACGGCTGAGGCCGGCGAATATAAAAGGAATATTGATTTTACCGCCGACCTTGCCTCCACCTACAATAATCAATAGGAGGAGGGAAAAACAGCGGGGAATCATCGGCAACTGCTGCCACCTTTTCTCAACTACTGGTCTAATGTGTCGCCATCGGTAAGGTAGAAAACTCCAACTATACAGTGCGCACACGATAATCGAAACGAGCTCGGTAGTTCGATGTCCTGGAGAACCATTCTTCAACCAAATTCTTTTTATCAATTAATATACCACTTTTATTATTCCTATGAATTAATAGACGTCCCAGTTCGAAGGTTAGGAAGAAAAATGTCACGAGAATAGCAGGGCTGAACCTATTAAGGTAATCCTATCCTATCGCCAGACTTCAATCCATAGGGTTTACATATTTTTGTTTACGAGCTTCGCTGAATATCTTAATAATCGTGTCTGTAAAATGTCAGGGTCGGTTATCGACCTAATTACAGAGAAGTAAATTATTAAAATTGCGTATTTTTGTGACGGAATTCCCAGACGACATAAAAAAAACTAATTTCCGGTCGCTATAAAAGTGTATATAATAGTGGGAATTATCAGACCCGGCTGGAAACCCATCTGAATCAGCTGGCGACAATTTTAGCCGTGAACAACTACTAAAGGACGAGACTTCAAAAATACAAGCCAGGACATCTACTCCAACGATTTAATTAAAAGAAAACAATAATAATAATATTACACAAATAAAAAATTAATTTAACAATAATTTAACAACAACAATAAATAAATAAAATAAAACAAATGTTCGAAAAATCAAAATAATTAAATAAATAAAATATTGCACAACCAGTGGAGCGCCAATGGGTCTCCATCTGACTCACACTCTTATTTGCTCTAAATCACCCAAAACTATTTATTGTTATTACCAATAACAGATTGTAGTTGTAAAATAATAATTTAAAAAAAATAGTGGGAATCCGTTAGATTCTTTAAAATAATCAGATTTACATACTTAACACTTGTAGTAATCCAATGCTCTCAGAAAAAATACGCTCATTGACCTAATTTTTATGCAATATCAACTTTAATTTGAACTTCCGGTATTGAATTTATTACTACTTGCTACGATAAAGAGACGTGACAGCAAGGCAACGGCTGACTGTAGTCCTAACCTCACCTCACTCATTCGAATTTCTACACATATTTCATTTTTAATCGACATATTTCGCCGACACAAGTTTTTCACGCTTTTTGCCAGTCGTGGCTCGAATACAATGCTTCATATTTCCTGCACCTGATATTGTTTTGACAGATCGACGTTGAAAAGCATGGAGGTTAAACTCGCTTGGTTGAGTAAAAAGAGACGGAGATAGAACCAATGTTGCCAAATGTCAAACCCAGAAATACTGCGCGAATCGTTGGGATACCTATTTTTTTCATTTTTATAATTAAATATGAACATTCATTAATAAGTTTACACATGGAAAATTTTAGTTGTTATAAATTATTTTTTTGCATATATTAAAAATATAAATGTACAAGTCGCAAGTATGATCAGTGGCATGACTGGTGTGAAGCGATAGGATTACCTTAATGTGTAACGTTATCTTATCACAGCGGCGGTTTTAATGACCATTTTTATTCGATTGGGCTACAGAAATTCGAAATATTCAGTTCTTTGGCACAACATGAAAGGAAGCTAATTCGCTGATACTGCTGGTGTCAATGAAATCACCTTTTCGAACTGAGAAAAATACTATATCGGATGAGGATATATATTTCATTGATGTGCAACCTTCTTCACCTTCTGAATTAAGTATTTGTAAATGTAACATTTATTGGCATAGTTTTGAGTCTAGGTGTCAAATTTCAAGGCAAAGGCAACTGATGTTTTCTCAATTATTAAAATGTATATACGTTTATAAAATGTAATAATTCGATGTGTCTGGACGATACGTTTACTTTTTACAGCGTACATGTTGTACTCTGAAAAAAAAATGTACTATATGCAATCGCTGTATAACAAATGGTTATAATATAGCCTTTTTTAGAACCTTTGATGTCCCAACCTTGATGGAATGTCACTGCATAATCAAATTATATAGTATTCACAGATGGGAATTATTTTATTATTAACGCTTTGAGTGTTTTTCTACTGCCGAAAATGCACCGTAAGGTATTCGTTTTGAATTTCGCGCCGGAACGTGAGGTTTACCATTCATTAGCAGGCATAGTTTAAAGTCTAGTTGTCAAATTTCGAGACTAAGGAAACTGGAGTTTTTTCAACAATCAGAAAGTATATACGTATATAGAAGGCAATAATTCTATGTATCGGAACGATACGTTTACTTTTTTACAGCGTACATATTGTGCTGCGAAAAAAGAATTACTATATACAGTTGCTGTTTAAGAACTTATTATAATGTAGCCTGTTTCAATAACCTCTGATGTTCCAATCTTCGAAAGATGTCACTCTATATTATGGGGTCTTCTCGCTTTGAACGATAAAAAACGGCTATTTTCATGAATTTTTTAAATAGGTTTATATTATAGATATTAATATAAAAGTTGTTACACTTAATAACTACACTTTCAAAATACATTTAAAGAAATTGTATGTGTTTATGTAACCCAAACAAACTTTAAACTCGTTTTTCTCGAAATAACTTTTTTCGACGGCTTGATGATAAAATCTTCGAAACTACTTAACCTTATGCAATGTTAACCACATATTCTTTACAACTATATCTATAGCGCATATCAAGGATTTTTTTAAATTTTGATATTTACCATTTTTGGCAAAAACGGTGAAAAACACTTTTTTTTGTTTCTTTCCAAAAATATCCGCCATTTTATTATTTTTGCATATATCGAAAATCGTATGATATGCGCTATAGCCATTAACATACTGAATCTAAAACCGTTTAATTTTTTCATTTCGGATAATCCATCTCCTAGATTTCATCAACAGCGCAGACTTGCAATTTTTTAAGACATTTTTTTAACTACCATTTTCGTCTATAAAGAGTGACTTAAATGAATAATTTTTTTTTATGGATTTCGAAAGTTTATTTATTAAGTGTAACAACTTTTATGTCAATATCTATAATATAAAGCTATCAAAAAAAAAATCATTAACATAGCCTTTTTAGCGTCTAAAGAGAGAAGATCTCTTAATATTACGGTATTCTTAAATACAAATTCCTTTATTAACGCTTCAAGCGTTTTTTTACTGCCTAAAAACGCACCGTAGGCTATTCGTTGTGAATTTCGCGTCGAAACTTGGGATATAGCATTTATCGGCATGCATAGTTTAAAGTGTAGTTGTCAAATCTCATTGTCGCTCAGGAAACTGACGTTTTTTCAATTATTACAAAGTATATACGTATATAGAATGCAATAATTCTACGTATCGGAACGATACGTTTACTTTTTGCAGCGTAAATATTGTACTCCGAAAAAAAAAACAAATTACTATATGCAATTGCGGTATGAGAAATGATAATAATTTAGAATGTTTTAATAACTTTTGATGTTCCAATCTTCAAGAACTGTCACTCTATAATAAAATTATGGTATTCCCACATGGGAATTCTTTTGTTAATACTTCGAGTGTTTTTTACTGCCTAAAAACACACCATAGGATATTCGCTTTGAATTTCGCGCCGAAACCGGAGGCGCATACATGAGAATGACGGGCAAGAGAAGTAACACTCACGTCTCGGTGACCACCAAGCGTCGAGTTTTCTAGGTCTCGACACGACGAGATCGGGCCATCTATCCTCCCGTATCGAATAACTCGAGGGCGATCTCGATGAACTCTTGGTGTTGTCATTATCCTCGGATAATGTGCTACCTGTCAGAGACTTTTCCGACGGTGAAACTGGCAAGCTTTGCCTGTTATCCGTGGCCATGTTGCACCCAACGACACACAACACTTGTGTACGTGAATTCGATTAGGAAAAAAAAGAGAAATCGCAGCCAGACACTCACTAACGTTTCTCGTTTCGTTTCATTTTTATAATCATGATTCGTTGTATATAAATATTAATTTTATAACACATTTTTTTTATCACACGTGAGAAACACGAGATATATGTTATTATTTACGAGAATAGTAGGGCGCCGCGGACGGAAAATTTTCGAAGCCTCTTTTGGGACGTACAAACACGCCTTTCGACACAGCACTTGGAAAAAAACAAGGAAAAGAAATTAAGAACTTGTTGCCGGTGATGTAATTTATCTCCCGAACGCGCGTTTGTAAACCTTAACGAAATTGCTCCGAAAAATAATTAGCAAAGAGGTGAAGGACCAAGGACTGAAACATGTTGAATTTTTTTTTTGCACTTCAAATATTATACATGGCTGGACACTATGTATCTTCTTTGCTGCGGACCGAGAGTTGAACACACGCAAGGCACTCGTTCGATCTAACTCCTACGTCGATGTGTCAGCTGGTTGCGTACAGTCCCCAATCAAAATTAATATCGACGCGGCGCTAAAGCCGGTATATTTTTGCCCCGCCCTGTACACACGACGCGCGGGAACTATCGCGATCAATTTGAAATACCCGCTGCACGGCGAGAAGTTGACGAACGAATCCCTCGATTGGAAGTTAGTGATAAATTGATCATACTCCGAATGTTCTATGCTCAGTTATGTTATTGAAACTTTATGTTTTTAAGGGGTCTTCTCATTTTAGACGCTAAAAAAGGCTATTTTTATTAATTTTTTTCATACGTTCATATTATAGATATTGATATAAAAGTTGTTACACTTAATAAATACACTTTCGAAAGACATTTGAAAAATTGTATTTATTTATTTTAGTGACTATACCTATACATTCGACTATATTTACATTGTTACTTGAAATCAGCTTGTTCTTTATGTTGTTATGTTATAATAGCAGTAAAATTCAAGAAACAATTTTTTTCACAAAAAAATAGATTAACCCTAGTTAGAAACACGAATGACGTTCCTTTGATCTTTTTTACTAAAATTCAAAATTTTGATCATTCAGGCCACGTAGAAAAATATCGGAGCAACCTAACAATCGGCACACTTCTTGCGGACACTGGGAACTTTAAAAAATACATCAACATAATTTTTTCGATTGTTATCTCCAGAGATATCGCAACTTTTATAATTAAAGAAACAAACGCCATTTTTGACGTGTTTTCGAATAATTATCTCGCATGAAAAATACCAAAATTCTTGAAAATTGATTTCTTCACATTAAAAGGCATCCTTTTAGCTTTCCAAAACTGCCCTTTCATTTTCTATGCCATCATTGGAACCCGAGTTATGAGTCTTTAGAGTACTTTTTGCACAGAGTACAAAAAGAATCCAAATAAAAGGGGAAGAAAGAAAGCAAAAGAGTCTAGCTGTGGCCCTAGTAAAAAAAATTCACGTCCGTAGACGTTTTTGAAAAGATAAACAAAATTCGAAAAATTTTCCATCGGGTATTTTTCTTCTGATTCATTGGGAATAAAGGGTCAACAAATATTTTGAACTCAAAGCAAATAAACTAGATTTCAAGCTCTAAAACGCGTTTTTTCCTCTACGATAATTTTTCACGGAGATTCGAAGAGGGCCTGAAAATTTCGCAAACGTTTTAGGCCCTTCGACAAGACCGCAGAGAACCTCTCGAGCAAAGTGGTATGCTTTCGGAAACAATTCAAAGAAAAAAAAAACTTTAAAACATATCATGTTAAAATTTAAACAAACATCCAGCAATATCAATGTTATATTTACCTTTAATCTGCAATTCCAGGACCATTTGGCCTTCCAAATTAACATTGTCCTCCTCCTTTTCTCTGCTGAAAATTAAAAAATTCTGAAGTGGCTTTACTCCTTAAGGGATTAAGCCACTGCGAAGGCCCACAAATCAGGGTTATTAAAAAAAATTACTTTCGAAAGAATAAGTAAGCTGATTGCAAAATCGTTCGGACATTTATTTGTACGTACATTAACGAAGTTGTGTACCAAATTTGATTTAAAAATATTAATCATTAGAGAACTTATGAACAATCTCGTGAAGGACCTTTGGACGTGAAGGGCTTGACGGTGTACTTGATTTTGGCCGCTCAGTTGATCTAAAAGAAAAAAAAACGAGTTTTTTTCTCCAAATAGACAATATTGGCTAAGATTTGACCGTCCTTTTTTGTTATTGTGTTTTAGTCGTCAAAAATAACAATTTTGAATTTTTAAAGATTTTTAGAGCAAAAATGACATCATTATTGTTAATAAGTAATGGAAAAAAATGTCAAGAAGAAAAATGTCGGTCAAGACTAAACTGCTATTACACTGAATAAGTGTGCCAAATTTCAAGTCAATCCGTTCATTAAATCCCAGGTAGGAAATCAAAAGGCTGACGATGGAAACAAACTTGTGCGAGCCTTGTTTCACCGAGCCTGAGTAAGACAGACCTGGGCCAGGTTTCATTGCATCGAATTTTTCGAGAACATTTAAACATATTCTCTTATCGATATTTATGAGGTACACAAAAAAGTTTTTTCTCGTCACACACAGATTTCGTATATACTCACTCTCTGGAGTTTGCGTACACTCTGTGTATTACGTGTCCCATAAACAACAAATAAAATAAAGTATTATTTTAAAATATTTTTTTATATATATTTTATAACAAATAATGAATAATAAATATATATAATAAATAAAATGAATTCTTTAGAAATTTTTTAAATTTACCCCAATGTAGAATATAGAAAACTAAAAACAGGCCTCGTATAGCCTCGAGAAGAGTTTGGGATAAGCCTGGTCATAAATGCTCGTGAAGGCTTCATTAAGGCTCGTTTTGAACCTTGTTGTTTCGTCGTTTCAGGCTTAGTATAGGCCTTTCTACCAGCCTTTGGTCAAGCCTGTGTGCAAGAGCCTGAAACCGCGTTATCATTCAGAGGTTCAGCTAGGCCTGAAATCAGGCTGGTGCTCAGCCTGAATTGAAAAAATGTGAGCCTTGTTTCAGAGCTTAGCGAGCCCTTTTTTCATCGTCAATTCCTACCTGGGATGTCGAGAAATCGTGTACCTATACCGTTTTGAAAAACATAGTTTCGAGAAAAACGCGTTTACAGTTTCCCTAGCTGTTTCATAGTTGTAATCATAAGTTTACCCCCAATCTGTGATTCCTGCACCATATATCAGACCTCCCGCTTCAATTTGAGTTGCCTCAAGCGCCAAACGAGTGTTCGTCAACTGTGAAAACGAACTACGGTGAAGGCTACTGTGAAAACACAGTAGCCTTCGCGCCTAACGCGTTGAAGGGTCTTCTCCTTTAGACGTTAAAAAAGGCTATTTTCCTGAATTTTTTAAATAGATTTGTATTATAGATTTTGATATAAAAATTAATACACTTAATGAATACACTTTCGAAATACATTTAAAAAATTTCTTTTGTGTATTTATGTAATCCAAACAATCTTTAAACGCGTTTTTCTCGAAACAACGTATTTCGACGGCTTGATGATAAAATCATCGAAACTACGGAACCAATCCTTATCAAATTTTAACCACATATTCTTTACAACTATAGCTATAGCGCATATTAAGGATTTTTTAAATTTTGATATTTACAATTTTTTGCCAAAAACAGTGAAAAAACAAGTTTTTTTTTTTTTTTTCGAAAAATGTCCGCCCTTTTGTTATTTTTGCATACATAAAAAATCGTATGATATGCATTATAGCCATTAACATACTGAATCTAAAACCGTTTGATATTTTGTTTCGGATGATCCATCTCCGAGATTTCATCAACAGCGCATACCTACAATTTTTTTAGGACATTTTTTTAACTACCATTTTCGTCTATGAATAGTTACTTAAACAAATAAACAAAAAATTTGAAATGTATTTCGAAAGTGTATTTATTAAGTGTAACAACTTTTATATAAATATCTATAATATAAACCTAGCAAAAAAATACATGAACATAGCCTTTTTGGCGTCTAAATTGAGAAGACCTTTTAAGGGGTAAGATGCATTCAGAGGCGTGAAAAAACGAGCATTTACAATATTTTTTTTATTATAGTAATAAAGTTTGTTTTACAAAAGTGATTGCACGAACTTTTTATGTTATATTTCAACTTGAGTTGTACAAATTTACAAAGGATAATATTGATTATTTATAAAAATATCGCCATTTTTATCCCTTCCGCAAGTAGTGCGTTGCGATGACCATCATTAAAATTTTATTGGATCAGCTGAAAAAAACCGAAAAAATCGATTAGTTGAATAATGAAGCTAGTCCTTAATCGAAGCTTTTTTTAAAAAATTTACAGAATGGCGGCTTCCGACAGATAACTTTCGATTTTCGGCAAAAAAACGCTCGTTCGTTGTTAAAAAAAAATAGAAATTTTCAACAAAAATGAAAATCCTTCGATTAAGGACCAGTTTTAAATGCTATCAATAAGCACGCCAAATTTCATCAAAAACCATCGAGTGGTTTTTGAATTGTAGTAGTCACTGACTTGGGAAAACATAGTTTCGAGAAAAACGCGTTTAAAGTTTTTCGAGGTGGATACGGTATTATATGTTCGTAAAATTTTGAGCTCAATGGATGAAGCTAAACTTTTTTTATGTATTTTGATCCGCTGAATCCGAATATCACAATTTTTTGCCGAAAGGTCGAGCATTGAATTGTTTATTGCCAATTGTTAAAACAATTTTTCAACAAATTAAAGTTTTTTGGGATGAATTATTTTTTGTTAAACATTTTGGGCAATTTTACAATGAAAGTATTCTCTATAAAATTTTGCTAAAGTTCATAGTTTTTGAGTGATAGATTTTTAAAATTTCTGAAAGAGTTTTCCAATTTTACACTTGATTTATGTATAGAAATACTAATTAAAAAATTATTTACATCGAATCGTCAATTCCTGGCCCATACAATAGGGCTTCTGCCGATGTGGAAGCTCCCAAAATATCAATTTGTTGTTGTCTCCGAAGCATTCTGCTTTCCCGGGTATTATCGTTTGCGCGTTTGTCAGCCGCTACACTAACCCGACGCCCCTTCACTAATTGTGGGATATCCCGGAAACTATTCATCGGATTGACTTGACATTTTCAGGGAATATTTTCGAAACATCAAACTTCAAGAAAATGTAAAAAAACATCAATTTTTTTAAAATTTTGACTGTATATCACTCCTTGAGTGAAATTGTTCGAATCTGGAATAATTTACCGAATAATTTCTAAGGTATTCGTTTTTCTTCATTTTGTTTCACTCTTTACAAACCAACGACAATATTATTGTGTTGTGAATCAAATAAAGGCATTTTTTCCGAAATACATATTGCGGTCGCCATAAGTCACTTAAGACCATGAGCAAAGAAGTTCGATCCAATAAGTAACAACTTGTTTGTCTTCTTAATACATGAGTTTGTCACGTAATAAAAGTAAATCAGTTTGTCAAAGTGCGAAAACGATGGAAGACACGAAAAGCGTGTTACCGAATATGGTTCCTAATAAGCACTCCACGAATAAGGTTCAAAACTGTATGAAAGGGGAATAGAAATGCGCACGCACGCGAGGGATATAAGTACTCACCTACCCTCCCAGAATGAACTCTCGGATTCGTCGACCATCCCCCAGATAACTCTCAAAGTTCCGCATGGTTCGTAACTCCCTAACGTACGAGACTCCCTCGTACTCAAGTCACTCGTTCGTTTGCTCCCACGCGCGAAACATTATTACCTGTCCAGCAGGATCCTCAAAGATACCACGTTTCTAACGCGAGAATCACGGTTTTTTGTTGAATTTGTTTATTTTTTTTTCAATTTCAAAATACTTGACGAATAATGAAGTAACCGACTACTCATTCTGCTCGTCATTCGCGTCAAATTGTCGTTCGAATAACAAGATTATTTGACGTAGTATCCTTTAGTGTGACGCGTTGTGTATTTAGATTTTCGAATTGTTCGCGGCCACGTGCCAGGGTGGCCGTAGAAAATTTTCACCATCCGTAAATCATGTACGGTATGCTTCTTCAGAGTGTACAGCACTTCATCCAGGTTCGTATTCAAGGGAAAAAATTAAGCAGTGAAAATATTTTCATATATTTATTAAGGACAACTTTATAATGTAAGCAAGTCACTAAGCCACTTCCCCATTTATTTCGTTATTTTCTGCCGAGGGAAAAAAATGTATGAAACATTTTACTGGCCCAAAATGACAACTTGGAAAAGCCGGGAAGAAAGTCAGAAAAATAATCTTGTCGCTTTTGCACTCTTGGGGATTGAAAGAAGTTTGGATGAAATTTAATAAAACAGATGAAAAATATACGGACCTCTCAATTATAATAATACGACATTAAGTACTCAAAAAGGTGGCATCTCATATAGATGGCGAAATTGTAACTGAATTTGTTCATTTGGTTTAAGAAAATCGGGATTGCACCGATTTTCATTCAAAGCTTCTACTTTAAATGGCATACAGAAAAAAAAGGAGGAAAAAAATAGAGGGTACAACTTCCCATATAGTACACCTCCCATCCGAAAAAAGTGAGGGAATTATCTTTAAGCTCTTTCCCCAGCTCTCGTCCCTCCAATATTGGATAAAAATATAATGGAACCATCCGAGCACGAACTTGTCTTTATTGTTTTTTTTTATTTATTTGATATACCTCCTTTTTTCTCTGACAGATTGTTGTCTCGCTGTCTTATCTCTTGGAGACAGGGAGAACGTTTGAAACAATATAGACGTGCCAGGGAGTGAAGGAGGAGTAGGATATTTTCTCGCGTAAATTTTTTGGCTCAGCCTTCTGAGTTATATTGGCAGTTGACGAGGACAGATGTCACAGCAAACTTCGAAACAAAGCGTTCAAGAAGTAAAGTCACATATTTTCATTCCATCGCCGCAATGGAACTTTGAGATCTTCACTTTAAAAAATTATTTTCTATGTTATTGATTTCTTAATAAATATTATTAAGTCTTCATACACGAATTATTAATTCAACGATAGAGACGAAAAATTATTTTTCTCTGTCCTTCTCTATCTTCAAGATTCCATAGTCTATTTTAGCTTTCTTTGATCAATCGATCCCAACTCTGCCATTTGCTGTCCAAAGATAGATCAATCACTTATGTACAGACATATTTGCATACGACAAAATTTGCCACAATTTTTTTGTTACTTTTGTTATTAAATTCCACTTTTAGATCACTTGATTTGATCGCACAATGTTGAAGATCACAGATTAATCTTGTCAAGTGACAATTAATGCACTGTACATCAGTACACTATAAACGTTACTAATAACCATGGTAGTTGATGTGACCATAAATCAATAAAAATATATGTATCAAATGTGCATGTTAAAAAAGATTAAAGATCATTTAACTACAACGCCTTGTACTAATTTTACACTCGTGGTACGTGTTGCTCTGGACTAATATTTTCTTATCAAACATGTCAATAAAGTCTCCCTCTTTCTGCTTGGCAAAGCGAAATTAAACCTATTCGTTATACAGACTAATTAAAGATTCCTTCAGGCAGGCGAGAATGGCTAAGCCCAAATGCCTTGTGATGTTTGGCATCAGCCAACATACAAATTATTTTGTAGAGATATTTTCAGGGAATGTACGTTAATGTACATTAACACAGACAACATTGTACATTGTACAATAAAATGTTAGTAACAATTCACAATAATACGATCGGCAAAAGCGGTTTGGGGCTTTTTATAAAAATCATTTTTGTTCGTTACAGTCTAGAATAAATTTACGCAGTGGGCTCAATAAAAATGTGGTCTTAAGATGTATTTTTTTCATTTCCATCGAATATAAATATTTTCAAAATGTTAGTGTCAATTAAAAATAATCATAATGATATGATCGACAAAAGCGATTGTAGGCTTTTTATAAAAATAATTTTTGTTCGTTATAGAGTCTTGAATAAATTTAAGCAGTGGGCTCAATAAAAAAGTTATCTTAAGATGTATTTTTTCATTTCCGTCAAATACAAATATTTTCATTTACCTTGGGGGGAACGGAGCCTACTGCTTCCTCAATGGAATTATTAATTAAATTAATTCAAATACCGAGTACGGGGGTTCTTAGTGCACCGAACGTCAGAAGCCCTCGCTTTATATGAAAGTCACGTACATGATGACCGAAAGCGGTACGACAGCTTTTGTGTGTGAGACTTGAAACAAATGACACTTTTGTTTTAAAGACTTCCTTTCGAGATGATGATCGATTCGTCGTTGCGATGCTCAAAAATAACTCGGCACGCCGTAGAACAAAATAAAAGTGTATGCCCATTTGTTTTATGGCTCGTTACGATACGATACGCGTCACGTATGTTGAGTGACACATAAGTAGCAGAATGTAGTTAATTGACGATCATTGCAAATTTACATTGAACATAAGAGAGTGATTAAACATTATTTGCAAACATTGACAAAAAACATTGATTGATCGATTTATTCACCTGAATGATCGAATAATGTATTGATTTACAAGAGTTGACGGTGTACTATTTTCTGAAAACTTACGTAGGTGAACAGAGCGGGGCGAAATGCATCTGCAATTCAGTGATTGCAATCGTTCGTTCATTCGTAAGTGATTTCCTCTGGTCTCGGTGATGTTGGCCACTAGGAACCTCGGGAGCGCGGCTTGGCGCAACAAATCGAAATGTTTTATCGCATGTACATATTAGCGTGACTCCCGGCAGTGTACTTACGAAAATAATGCTTCATTATCTAGCCGTACCAAGGATAAGACTATCAAAGACGATGATCCTCACGTTTAATGTTACTATAGTTGATCAAAGCTTTACGACGTCCTCAAGACGCACCGCTAATCAATAATCATAAATGCACATAAGAGGATCGACAATCGATAAGGAATAAAGACAACTCAATTTAACTGAAGTAACACGTCCTTAATTTCGACGATATAATTGTTTCCAACTTGTATCTATTATTGGGATTGTTATATTTGTGCTGAACTATGATGACGCAATGATCTTCGAAAGTGTACCAACTGTTATAACTTAATATTCTCTTATCTTTCATCAATGGCGCTTTTAATAAAATATTTAACTTTCCTTTTTTATCTAAACTGTTAATTTGCAGAGCTCGATTTTTACATTTCTTTCGCCCGTGGGAATGTACGCCAAATATTCAATTTGTTTTTATTGGAAAAACATCACTATTGAGGGGTCTTCTCACTTTAGACGCTACAAAAGGCTATTTTCATGAATTTTTTGATAGGTTTATATTATAGATCTTAATATAAAAGTTGATACACTTAATAAATACACTCTTGAAATACATTACATTTTTTTTAACTTCAAGTCACCATTAATAGACGACAATGGTAGTTAAAAAAGTCCTAAAAAAATTGCAGGTCTGCGCTGTTGATGAAGTCTCGGAGATGGATCATCCGAAGCAAAGAAATCAAACGGTTTTAGATTCAGTATGTTAATGGCTATGGCGCATATCATACGATTTTTGATATATGCAAAAATAACAAAATGGCGGACTTTTTTCGAAAAAAAAACAAAAAAACCGTATTTTTTCACCGTTTTTGACAAAACAAAAGGGAATGTCAGAATTTGAAAAATACTTGATATGACTATAACTATAGTTGTAAAGAATATGTGGTTAAAATTTCATAAGGTTCAGTTCAGTAGTTTCGAAGATTTTATCAACAAGCCGTCGATAAACGTTGTATGGAGAAAACGCGTTTAAAGTTTGTTTGGGTTACATAAATACATTAAATTTTTTTTTAATGTATTTCGAAAGTGTATTTATTAAGTGTAACAACTTTTATATCAATATCTATGATATAAACCAATACAAAAAAAACATAAAAATAGCCTTTTTAGCGTCTAAAGTGAGGAAACCCCTTAATGTGATTTGCCGTGGACAAACCAAAATGTTCAGAATAAGAACCAATACAGCTGTGGCTATATTATTATAAAAATGTAAACGATAAAACATACATTGTGGATAAAAATCATTTCTATTATAGATGTAATTTCTTGCGCCAAAACCTTATCTTTTGTAGATTATTTGTCCAAATTTGTGAAAAGGATATTCCCAATACTTCAAATTTAAAATAGTTTTTATTTATCTATTTAAAAATACAATACCTCACGTCGCTCGTAAGGCTATCACGAATTAATATTTTCCACGGTATTCACGCTATGAAGATGTTATCCCCATTATACAACTTTCAAATTGACTGTAGCACATTTCAATAATTTATTCATGAGCTTTTGGGGCGAGACATATTCACAAGGTTTAGGCGGTACGATCACATAAAAATTTCGTCTTCTATGAGGAAGGTAAATTATGACGACAAAATCCAAATTGGAAACACTGTGTAACAGATGACAAAAATATTTTTTTCCAAACTACGTAGAATTGTTCAAACGGAAATAAATGTCCACAATTGGATAAGATTCCGACCCCCCCCCCCCCCCCCCTCTGATTGGCTGAAATTTTGCACAAACCTTCCTTTTAATATTTCAAGACAACCCCGAAATGGATTTTTGGCCACTCGCAATAGTTTTCGAGATATTGAATTTTAAAGTTATTTTTCCAACCAAACAAACCCAAACCCAAAAGCTACAGCGGGTCGCCAAAAATCCCTTTAGGGGTGGTCTTAAAATATTAAAAGGGATGTGCAAAATTTCAGCTCGATCGGAGGCGCGGGGTTTTTGGAACCTTGCCCGAAAACTATTTTTAGGTCCCTTCTGTAGGTCCATAAAAAAGACGAATAAGATTTTTGTGGTGAAAATCGCTTGGGCTTGAGGATTTGTCACAATGTCACAGTTATATTCCCCCTGTTTACTATTTCATCCTTGGTACGGCGCTGAGGACAAACTGAGCCCTTGAATCATAAAGCTCTGAAGGGCTTATTAAGGTTTATGTGAGACCAGCTTCCGGAATATTATATGCTAACGCGTGAGACCGCTAATTTCGCTTCTGCCTAAAACTGCTTTCGCTGAAACGGGAAAAGAACGCTTGTTACTGACGAAATATTCGCAGGATACTTTTTCTCGCCAAAAGTCGATCCATTGCAACGCGGAAGGGAGATGATTTGTGATGGTCATAAATTACTCGTCTAACTTTCGAAATAAAGAAATTTTCATTTCTTTCGTCAATAAGTATATCATATTACATCTTGATACATCATAAAAGATATTGGATTTTCTATGTGACACCCAATAAATTAAAGTCCTTAAATATACATAATTCATCGCGTAGCAACGAAATAAAAATGACACAACGTTTTAATCGAAATATCCTTGGTGCGCAAAGCAAACATTGGCTTTGACCCCATCTCGATTTACCATACGCAAAGACCGAACGTAGAGATGATGGATGTTCGTTTGTTTTCCTCGAAGCTCCAGTATGGCGAAGAAGTTTGGCTGCAAATTTTAGAACGAGCCGGCGTAAAGTACACGACATTCAACACGAGGCAATTATACCCAGATTCATTGATGACCGATCTAGCCGCTGCTGTGGCCAATTATACGGGCGAGCCGATTGACTATTCTATGCGATACTTCGGAAAATGCTTCGTCAAGTTTTTCAGCAACCTTGGGTAATGAACGACTTTTTTGAAATTCCATATTAATATTTTACGATAATGCTATTTTTTATTTCCCACACACGGTTGTGCGCTAGTCTAAAACCTCCATAATTAAGAGATTACAATCAATCGAGTTCCCTACATGATGTTAGGGGAAAGTGTTTATTGAGTTTGAACCCCTATGGTAAAAGATCCATTACAATGATTGTACGACCTACTCAATTTAGTGACTTTCCTGAATTGGCCCTAATTTATGAGGAAGGATAAAACACGGTCGAAAAACTCTCGAATTTCGGAACAAATTCAACGTGAACCGGTCATCTTTATGGAAAAAAATGGCAGTGAATTTATCATTTGAACGGTTATTGATTATCGGATAAATGCGGAAGCGTGACACTATTGAACTCTAATTTAACCCGAAAAATGCACTCCAAAACCGTAGTACATACGTAGAAATGAATTCATTTGAGAAGATATATGGAATAATAATACGAATTATGAAGTTATCCGTATTTTATCAAATTATGGGTACAAATGTATTTTTATTTCAAGAGGAGCATTGTTCTTATTCCGTATACAAAGTAACAATACACATTTATTATAACACCAACTTTTTTTTTACTTAAGATGTATCGAAACAATGAACGTGATAAACAATTTAATGGTTTCATTTCAAGAATAATATAATGTGAATTTTTCAAACTAAATCGATATTCCTTATACCTGATGCATGGAACTTGAATTGATTTCTACGGATTTCGAAGTTACCATCATAATTTGTACTCTTAACGTTAGAAGTTCTATTATGTCTACACACCCTTCCGATCCTCAGTGTGCTGTACGTAACATAAATATCTGGGAATAGCCGAACATATCAGCCCTCTAGCTAATATGCACGATACGTGAGCCAGAAGACAAACGGCGTTAAATTCTATCGACCTCTCTCCGTCGACTGCTTTGTAGCTTCTAATATAACGAATCAACTGCGAAACCACTACTATTATAACCTTTATTCAACGTATAGCCAAGGATGATGAACTAAGGATTTTACTCGAATTACATTTCCTTCCGACGAATAACTATTGCATATTTCCAGTGTAGTCGTTTTTCAATAACCCTGAGAAATTTCGGGTGGGGGTTAAAATGTCGAATGACCAAATATACAACGACAAAGATTTCGAAACGACAGAATTATGAACTCTCAAAATAACGAAGGTTAAATTATTCGAAATTTTATACTTTGACCGATGACGAAATCGAATTACTATTACACCAAAGGATTATTTATTCGGAATTTTATTTATTCAAGAACATATATACAGATAGTATGCAGTTTGAGTCATTCGAAAAATATATAGCATTCATACCTCCGAAATAGAAAAAAGGGAGTATCTAATATTCCCAATACTGTCTATAGCAAACAGCCATATATCGAGACTACAAACTTCGAATGTGTAGATCTTAGAAACGCAAATGATCGATGGTCCGAAATGGCGAATACCTAAATGGCGAACATGGCACGGCTGCCTGGCCCGACTGACCACTTCTTTCTGAAGCGCTGGTAGTATTGCTCGATCCCAAGTTTTCGCTATCCGGACCGTTTGCCGTTTTGGACCATCGCTATGTTAACTGATCGACTTTTTGGTCCTTCGCTTGAATGAATTCGAAATTGTAAATCGTTGTAATATTTACAATTCGACGATTTGACGTCTCGATTTGTTTGGTGTATACACTGAAAAAAAATTCGTTCATCCAACCAAAATTCAGTTGGTTTAACAAAATGTATCTTTAAATACGTCCAACTTGATTTTTAATTGGCATAACAAACGTTTTGTTAATCTAACTGATAGTTTTAGTGGTGTGAACTGTAGCTTAATTTAGCATGTCTGAGCAACTGTTAAAACAACAAAATTTCGAGACAACAAAATGCATTTTGCACATTCAACGATTTCTTTTTCTCAGTGTATGTACAGGCGCATCGATATTATATATCTCATTATTTTATTAAATCTGATATTTGTTCTCGCTATAAATCAACTTCGAGATTTGTGTATTCACAATTTCGATTAACTATTTACCGACTCTCATAAGATTGATTAATCTATATTGGAACCTTCGTCATTACTGAATTCGAAATTTCGGTCCTTCTGAATATTGATCGTTCGAATTTCCGATCACCACCCGAAATTCCGAAAAAGCAAAATTGAAAATTTCATTTTATATTTATCACACTTTATTTCAACACGACATTTATCGATGGCATAATTTATCTGCACTTCAACGATAAATACACGTCCATCAATTTTTTTTTCAAAATTGATATTAGAACAATGCTGAATTTTTCAAGGGTTTCCGATATAAATCGACAGCTGTAGAGTACGGAGAGTTTTAACCATGCTAAATAGATTCAACATCTTAAAACAAACCATACACGAAACCAGGATAAAAAAGACATTCGTAAATATTCCGAACAATATAAAAAAATCGGTAATACGCCATGCAGATACGACTGCACGATAAAAGCAACGGGCCGTTTCTTCTGCGACTTTCTACAAAGCGTCGACAACATTCACATGCAGATGAGATTTACGTATCCAAAAATGAAGAGTCCCTCGATGTACATCACCCACGTCGATCCACACGGCGTGGTTCTCGTTTATCGAAGCACCAGACAAGGATATACCCATTATTTGATGGGTAAGAAAGGGTGGTAGAGAAATTCGCGTGAATAAAGGAAACTTCACAGGCGATCTATATGAGCACATTTACTCCAGGGTTAGTCCTATCGCCATCTGCATTTATTTTCATCCATTAGGCCAGCTGTACGAAATAGCCGAATACCTATATGATACGACATTGGACATCAGAGTTCTCGAAAGTTCCAACACCATACCCGGTTCACGAAGTGTCATGGTGAAATTCCGAATCGATTTTGACAATCGTGATTACGTGAGTCTCAATTTGCTGTTCAAAATTTTTGTTAACGTTGCAAGAGGCAAAAGCAGAGGCATAATATTACACCTAATACGAGCACCTATCGTTGTTATTCAGATCGCAAAAAATAGTCGGATGCGAGAACCGATAGGTCGCGAATTGTCGCCAGTATCGTGCAGCCTTCTGCTCCGCCTATTCTCCTTCGGTGTACTCGTCAATCGAGACATGCAAATTATGGGGGCTGGTGAAAAACTCCTTCAATGCTGGGGTGGCAGATCCTCGATACTGAATAAGCACGTGTCGGAAGTTTTCAAGCTCCGACGACCAAAAGGAATCTCATTTACATGGGGAAACGTGAGAATATCCTGCCATCGTGTGATATTTGTGTTGCGACTATTGTTTTTTGCTTCTCGCGATGAAAAAATAGGATATTCGTTGAATTTTTTAGGTACTGCATCTGCACTCGGTAATGTTCGAACTCGAATTAATTAGATCAACGGAGAACCGTCCCGTGGCATCTTCCAGCGAGACTCCATCAGCCGCAAGCTCTAAACTCGACAGAAAGGGAAGTCAAGGTGCGAGGAGTATTCTCCTGAAGGGTCAGATGCGGTATATCGAGGACATCAAGGCTATCGTATTTCTCTGCAGTCCTTTGTAAGTATTATACTGAAGAAAAAGTTTCAATTTAAGGGGTCTTCTCACTTTAGCCGCTAAAAAGGCTATTGTCATGAATTGTTTCGATCGGTTTATGTTATAAATATTGATATGAAAGTTGTTACACTTAATAAATTCACTATCGAAATACATTCAAAAAAATGTTTTTATGTATTTATGCAATCCAAACAAACTTTAAACGCGTTTTTCTCGAAACAACGTTTTTCGACGGCTTGTTGATAAAATCTTCGAAACTACCGAACCGATCCTCATGAAATTTGAACCACATATTCTTTACATTTATTGCTATAGCGCATATCAAGGATTTTTTTAAATTTACTATTTTGTCCAAAAACTGTGAAAAACACGTTTTTTTTAATGTCCACCATTTTGTTATTTTTGCATATATGAAAAATCGTATGATATGCGCTATAGCCTCACATCCTGAAAGTTTCACATACTAAATCTAAAACCGTTTGATTTTTTTGTTTCGTGTGATCCATTTCCGAGATTTCATTAGCAGCGCAGACTTACCATTTTTAGGACATTTTTTTAACTACCATTTTCGTCTATAAATAGTGACTTAAATAAATATTTTTTTTAAATGTATTTCGAAAGTGTATATATTAAGTGTAACAACTTGTATATCAATATCTATAATATAAACCAATCAACAAAAATCATGAAAACAGCTTTCTTTAGCGTCTGAGGTCTTAAAGACTCCTTTAGAAAAACAAACAAAAAACCGTTCTTTTTTTTCAGTAATAGGGGAACCATTTTACCTTTGGCATTTATTTGCTGTAATTTCTGTGGCATTGCATCTTCGTGTTTTTCCCCCCTTTTTCCATCACCGTGCTGTTGATTAAAAAACGATTGACGTATAATGCCTGATTATGATTTTTTCCACGCATTCCACGTACAGAATCAACAGCCTTGACGAGTTGCCGAATATGGGTCTTTATTTGAACGACCTCAATCCGCATGGCCTGAGTCGTGAGATGGTTCTAGCTGGGTGGCAGCATTGCGGAAGGTAGCTCGGAATGAGAAAGTTTTCCGTTTCGGAGTTTCATTATTTTCAATGGGATCACAAACTTGGTCAATTTTTCGTCGCGATGAAGGCTCGAGATGATGTGCGAACGTGCCGAACAAAGATCCGAGGAATTGGAGTTGAGTTATGCTCTTCTGGATCGATGGAAGCAAAAAACTGATGAACTGCTGTACTCGATGATACCACAGTCGGTAGCTGATCGACTCAGAGCTGGGGCTACTCCAATGAGCACGTGCGAGGTATTGCATTCTTAACGTAATCTTATCAAGGACAAATTAACGCAGTTTTCAGAGTAAACTAAAGAACTATAGAAACTTACTTTATGCTGGTTCAAATGAAGAAGAATTTCAAACTTTTTCTAGGATAACATTAAATTTTCAATCGCCACGATGCAATGCCGTTTGCCGATCTTTTCTTATCGTAGTTTTCATATGCCTACAGACTTTCGAGTCCATATCGGTGCTATTTTGCGAACTCTGTGACTTTGATTATTCGACAATCGAAGGTGCAATGGACATTGTATCCTCAATGAACGCAGTCTTCTCGTGCTTCGATTCGCTCATGGATAAATTCGATGTCTACAAGGTCGGATTCCGGGGATACTGATTTTTATATCATCCAAAAATTCACACAATCTTTATGATTCGATGGCTTGATTTGATAGCCTTGCTGTTATATCGTGACAGGTGGAGACTGTTGGTCGTATTTATATGGCTGCAAGTGGAGCTCCAGACAGGACGGAAGATCATGCGAAAAACATCGCTGACGTTTCTCTCGAATTGATAAAATGTGTGCGTTTGTTGAAACTGCCATCGGGCATTGACATACAAATACGAATAGGTAGGCCATTCCACGCTAAACGATTCCCTCATATTATATTGAATTTTTTTGTTTGGGATATCTAAATTAGTAATGATTTGCATGTCATACTCACATAGTTTTTAGCCCAGCATTTATTTAACTTTTCGTCATGAGAAAAAAATTTGATGATTTCATATTGATTATCATTATTTCTTATGAGAAACAATTCAGAACGTTTTGTGTACAATGAATGTTTGGCTAGGTATTCATTCGGGACCAGCTGTCGCTGGGGTCGTGGGCTTAAAAGTACCGAGATATTGTTTCTTTGGGGACACGGTCAACACAGCATCGCGAATGCAAACAACAAGTTTGGTAAGAGCAAATAAAAAATTAGCTTTTAATCGCATATTCAGTCTCACGGTTGCCAGCAATTCGATCGCACGGAAGAAAAATCGATCGTTCTACTATTATTCAACGCACGAGCGACTAATCGCTTAAATAAAAGAATTTTCATTGTAAAAAGCTCTCCAGAGTTGAGATGTACACGAAAAATCGTCAAAAATGATTGCCAGACATGAACGTCATCATAATTACTGTGTATCACTTCCTTATGGGATATCATTACCATATAGGGATTTGAAACTTTTTCTCAGCAGAGTTCGGAAAAATTAAATTGGATTCTCAATAGTGTTGGATGATTAACGGGTTACACCTAGTTTGCGGCCGGAAAAAAGAAAAGGTGTTTTCGTGAATTTTTTTTTGGGAAATGGGCTCAGCTTTTTTTACTTTTTTTTCGTAGTAAAGGGTATTATTCCAAGTATCTTTGACATTTTTTGTTGGGAAATATTTATAAACGACGGAGATACAGTAAATTGCACAGACCGCTGTGCAAAAAACCCACCATTGAAAAAAAATCCTTCGATTAAGGACTGCCTCTTTGATATTCAAAAAATGTCTGCGAAATTTAAAGCAGATCAGTTTAGTTGTTTTTGAGATATTTTGGTCACCGATTCTGAAAAAAGTCATTCCGAGAAAAACGCGTTCAATGTTTTTACCTGTAACGGCCAAGCGGTAAGCGGACCTACCTGTAAACGCTCATAACCGCCCCAATTTTCAACGGGCTGACCTGAAATTTTCAGAAAATCTTTTCGAAAAGTTATGATCCGATCCGGTTATGATCCAAATTATAAGAATCCGTCGAAAACGAAAAAATGATTTTTGTTTAAATTCCAACTTGGTGTAACCCCTTAAGTTGATCTGATGTTACATGAAAAAGTAATAAAGTTGTCTATACACCTTGTGTATATAACATTATGTGCAGCTGGCCATCATTTTAGAAATAATTTTTAACTGTAAAGATTACATTGAAATAAATCTAAACCGGGTTCACAAGCCAGGAAAAGTTCACATATCGTCCGACACGAAGGCACTGCTTCCTGCACATTCTCATCATACCGAATCACGAGGAGAAGTTTGGGTTAAGGTGAGAATGATAAAAGTACACGTGTATATTATTTTTATTGGAATGCTATTGAGGTCGTATCAAAGACACTCCTCGAGAGAGAGGGCAAGAGAGAGAGAGAGAGAGAGAGAGAGAATGCCCCAAAGTTTTTTTCGTTTCATCTGGGTCAAAGTTACAACCTCATGCTCCGATGAATTTTTCAAGGGAAAGGGAAACATGGAAACTTTCTGGCTCTACGCGAAAGACGCGACCAACATTTCGCCGGACGAAGATGGGGCAACTGACAACGCTAGCAAGACTCGGAACCACGAAGAAAATTACAGTGAAAATAGCACAAACGTAGAATCGGTTGTGCTCGGTGGTGTATTCGTAACACTGGTGTAGAAATATTTACAAAACTTTAAAAAATTGTATGTATAGGAATAAAGACAAAAGGAACACATGACATATCATAAACCGCAACAATTATTTATTTATTTATAGAAATGTAAATATTTATCCAGACATGTATCGTGATGTATTTATCGTTGGGCTAACGAAGGTGAGAAAATAAATCATCCCTCTCTAAATACACATCAAGCGTAAAACACAGCATGTATACGAGGAAAATGATAAGTCATAACTATTTTCGATTACCCATTAAATCGAAGAGAGCGCTTTCTTGGCGGTGGCAGAAAACAATGTACAGAGCAAAAGTGAATAACTTTTTGCCAGTAAAGTGTACGTCAATTATGTCACATATGAGGAAACAGACCGAATATAAGTTGATCGGTTTCACTGATGTTTCGCTTGGTCCCTTCAACTTATAGTATGCAGAAATTATATATAATCTTAAAAGATGTTCTCACTTTAGGTGCTAAAAAAGGCTATTTTCATGAATTTTTTTGATACGTTTATATTATAGATAATGATATAAAAGTTATCACTTCATAAATACACTTTCAAAATACATTAAACATTTTTTTATGAACCAACGGTTCGTGTTTCTCGAAACAACGTTTTTCGACGGCTTGTTGATAAAATCTTCGAAACTACTAAACTGATTCTTATGAAATTTTAATCATATATTCTTTACAACTATAGCTATAGCACGTACAAAGAATTTTTAAAAATTTTGATATTCAATTTTTTTGCCAAAAACGGTGAAAAATCACGTTTTTTTTCGAAAAATGTCCGCCATTTTGTTATTTTTGCATATATCAAAAATCGTATGATATGCGCTATAGCCATTAACATAATCTAAAACCCTTTGATTTTTTTGTTTCGGATGATCCATCTCCGAGATTTCATCAACAGCGCAGACCTACAATTTTTTTAGAACATGTTTTTAACTACCATTTTCGTCTATAAATAGTGACTTAAATTAATTCTTTTTTTTAAATGTATTTCGAAAGTGTATTTATTATGTATAACAACTTGTATATCAATATCTATAATATAAAGCTATCAAAAAATCATGAAAATAGCCTTTTTAGCGTCTAAATTGAGAAGACCCCTTAATATCTTTCGACTCTATTCGGAAAATATGCAATAAATGCATCTGACTTGTACACATTTTTAACCCAAAGATACGTGGCACGATTCTTTTTCCATGGAAGGCTTTCTCGTACGAAGTTGCTCGTGTCTCCATTTTTTGTTACAGTAATAATGTGTATGCGCTTAAGCATAATTGTATAATGGCTCATGTTTTATTGGTGCTGGGGAAACGATGCACCATGCGAATAACAAGTGTAAGTGAGATTTTTTTTCTAACGACTTATATTACAGACAAGAAAGAACAGCGTACCTGCGCCTAATTCAAAGGAGAATGGAGTGGCACACTTCTTTGGTCACAAAATGTTAACCCTTCCCGAAGGGGACATTCCTATCAGATGGCTAGCTAGATAGTAATAAATTAACAGCACTTGTGGTTGCATAAACTAAACCGAATGAAATCCTGGTCAGTAATGCTCGATCTCAAAATTTGGTGTTACATTTTTCTTGCTATATCAGTTACGAAAAAAACTTTACTGCTTAGTTCGGATATTACTGACAGTAACAAGCGTCGGAAGTGTATCGATCGATCCACGTCAGGTATCGGTTGACTCTAGTGTAGACGCCCGGGAAATTTGGCAAAGCGCAACCTTCGCCCCATGAAACGATACCTAAACGTCGAGCAGATCGTCAATAGGTAATGTTACAAAAAATATAAAAGAGAAAAAATGTAATATAATTTGTAAAAGTGCGCGAGCAGTAATTTTTTTGTTTCTACTCACCCACTACACGATGAATTTTATCCGTCTGGTTGACCACATGCATTGGACCACCACTGTCACCCTAGAGAATATTGAAAATCCGTCGTCACGATTCTTAGAGCTTGGAAAATGAATTTTTTGTACAGTAAGTCAAATATGTTGTTCGATAAATAAACAATACTGACCGACAATTTGTACATTTGGGTAATAAGAATCAAAATTTGAAGAAAATTTAAAAATTAACATTTTAATGTGATTATTTAAAAGTATTAAAATTAAGCCACTTTTCAGATGAACATTTTAAGATGAAGCCAGTTTAAGCTGGAAATGTTGGGATAAGTCAATTAAGATTTCCACAACAAGTTGGAACGAAGTATTTAAAATCAATATCGTTATTATTTCGCTTACTTCTCGTTATTGACGGATACACGTAAACGCATATGCATATATACATATGTATAGGAGATTCCACGCCATTTCACCTAGCCCGGGCCCCGACCATTTTTCGTTTTCCTGATTCTTTTTTTGCAAAATTCTACCTTATTAAAGGAATATCCACACCAAGTTTAGATTTTTATCCCTTCTCTTTTAGAACTCATAATTTTCCAAAAAAACGTTGATATCGACAGTTTTGGAAACGTTTAAACGGCGATACCTCCTGAACTAATTGAGATATCGACAAATGTCACTATATATTTTTTTTCATTTTGAAGCATACTTCCCTTAAAAAATATGAAAAAATTATCAATTATCAATGACAACGTCTTTTTTGCTTTTAAAGTGAAAACTTTTTTTCTTAAAGATGATTGCCTTTTTTATTTTATTTGTTCAAAAAATTCTCTAAAATAGAGTGACCCATTCTATAGTTTTTAAGAGTGGTCTCATCGTGGGCCCATTTTTCATTCTATCTTTTTCGAATTGAATATATATTTTTAGAACAATTTTAGCATTTTAATATCCTATAATGCTATTAATGATTTTGTGATTTCCGATTTCGGCTTTAACAGGCCTGAAACGGTTTATTTTCAATTTGTGGTAAATTTAAAGAAAAAAAAATTATTTCGAGTGAAAAAAAATCGCTAAATTCAGCACAAATTTTTTAAAAACCGTTCCAGGCCTGTCGAAGCCGAATTGGGAATTACAAAATCATTAATAGTATTATTGGACATTAAAATGATAAAAATGTTCTAAATAAATGTGATTAATTCGAAAAAAATTGAACGAAAAATGGGCCCACGATGGGACTAGTCTTTACAATCATAGAATGGGACACTACACTTTCGAGAATATTTTGAAAAAAAATTAAAAAGGTAATCATCTTTAAGAAAAATAGTTTTCACTTTAGAAGCAAAAAAGACGTTGACATTGATCATTGATCATTTTCTCATATTTTTTAACGAAAGTATGCCCCAAAATGAAAATAAAATTATATAGTGACATTTGTCGATATCTCAATTAGTTCAAGAGTTATCAGCGTTTAAACGTTTCCAAAACTTCAAAAATCGACATTTTATGGAAAATCGTAACTTCTGAAAAAGGAGAAATAAAAATAAAAAATTGGTGTGGATATTCCTTTCATGGGGTACAATTTCACAAAAAAAATCATGACAACCAAAAATGGTCGGGGTCACGGGCTAGGTGAAATGACGTGGAATGTCCCATATGTGTGTGTATATATATACACATATAAACACACAGACAATATTTTTGTGGCATAAAACAAGCATGTATATGATAGTTTAAAACTCCACCTGGCAAGAATCTTTTCCTCCTTGCGAGTATCCAGCACACAGCATATTATTGGTTATTCGCTTTGCGGAATATCTCATAGATCGGCACTCGTTATTGGTCATTATTGGAACGCTGACCTCGAGCAATTTATTCGACACCGAGCCAGATTCCTGCGTCGCTCCCCAACCCGTCACTATACCCATTTCTCCGGCAAACGTGGATCCTGAAATCGTGCGATTCTTATGATAGTTCTTGAAATATTTCAAAACGTGCAACAACTACAAAATTATAACCGAGGGCTGTATATTTGAGACTTGAGAATAAGGAATATGCACGACATTACTGAATATGATTGCGGGTTTTTCTTCTTGTCCTCTTGAAGAACAGTATAGCTCTAGAACGTTCATTGAGGGACCTGCGTAGGCTTGGCATATTAAAAATACAATTTTTTATTTCATAGTCTAGAGCCTACTTTATTCACTTCAATTTGCCGTAAAGATGTACTAAAAATTCTAAAAATTGATGGAATTACGATGGTTCTTGTGAAGGCTTACATCGCCCACTACGCTACGGCGTGGCACCCTGCTTGGTATATATTGAATCCAATGATACGATCCCTTGCAAGTAAAAAATTGCAGGCGATTGCTCAAATAAATTCAAAAGATCGTTCTGGCATCAATAAAAAGATAGCAGCCTCCACCGACACATCGGACATCAGAGACCGATGTTCATGACACGCGTACTGCGCGAAAAAATTGAAAACAGTGAGTTGGATGTACAAATAGACACATCGTTTGGCTACAGCGTGTTGACTTTTCCCACGGTTTTTTTCTGCTATTAGCGAAATGCTGAAATGTAAAACATCTAAGGGGTACAGAAATTGCAGATTGAAGATGCATTTAAGGTAGTACGAGCGCGCGCTCTTCATTTCCATTGATTTTGTTCAAATTTTAACCAGACATTGTTTATATAATTATGCATGGTTGAGTGAAATTTAAAAACAGTCGCCAATTTAGATTGGGAGATAATCGGTTTTAAAATTGCAACTTTTAACACTGCAGGGTCTGCATTGAAATTTAGACAGAATAATTTTCCGTACAAAATATTTCTCCCCCGTAATAAGAAGACATACGGCAGCACCGCATCGTTCCACGTATCCAATGACGTAACTTTGCGCGGCATATTTAAAATAATACTGCAACACAAATTTTTAATTGGAAGTAATTTTTAATCGAGCAAAGCTTTTAATTAGGTATGAATGAACGAACAATTTTATTTGTGAATGAAGATAACATAATCAATATAAAATATTAATATTTATAATGCAAATATCTTTTTATGATAAAAGGTTTTAACTTTAGGAACACGATCATTTTTTTTCTCGAAATATTGAACAATACTGTTCTGCGGTGTTGCCATGTTGCCATATGTCTTCTTATTATAGGGGACTAATATTTTTTACGAAGAATTGTTCTGTCTTTACTGAACGTTTTTAGGAAAACTGAATAGTAAAGGCAATCCAAACTTTTTCACTCATCCCTAACTAGTTTCCTAACTAGTTTACTATCGAAACATAATTTTTTTCAAAATTTATAAACACAATAGAGTTGTACGATGAATAACGTGACCTTACTTTCGGTCAATGCAGACCCTGCAGTGCTAAAAGTTGCAATTGCAAAATCCATTATCTACCGATCTAAATAGTCGACTGTTCTGAAATTTCACTCAAACATGCATAATGATATGAACAATGTCTGGTTAAAATTTGAACAAAATGTATAGAAGTCAAGAGCGCGCGCTTGTTCTACCTTAAAGATTTTTTGTCAAACTAGTAGTCTACCAGTCAAAGTACTGTTTACAGTTTAATTGTTTGAATGACGATTGGGATGAAACAATGCATTTGAGAAAAAGAAATTTCAGACAGAATAGGTTCCTCCATCAATTTACAATAAAAAAGGTCTTATTAATTTTTTTGTAACTCTATTAGTAATGGAGATATAAACAACGAAAGTTTGTCTCCTCATCTGTAACGCGTCATTCCATCTCGCTTCCTCATTAAAACTATCGCTTATAACTCCATTACGAACGGAGCTTGCGAACGAAAGGATGAGGCCGTATTGTTGTAATTTCGTAGAGGAACTCTTCATATTCAAATCTTTTTTCTCTAAAATGCATCTTTTTGTCACAATTGTCATTCAAATCATTAATAAGCTTACACAAAAGAAAAACGCATTTAAGAAAACATAACTTTCATATCCGTATTCCCCATACCGGACAAACACAAGAAAATTACAAAGATATTAAACGAACCTCTAAATTTAAACGGCAAATGTACAAGGAAAATGTAGATTCTTTGCTAGCCTTTTTTTCCTTTACCTTTTTTCGCGAAACTTTTTTCGCGAAGACAGAGCATACTTTATAACAATTTGTATCGCATAGCCGGATGACTTTTTTATGTGGTTATCCAATTGTTTAAAAACAAACGTGAGAAGTTGTTTTTTTGTCGAAAATCGCACTTGTTGTCCTGCCATTTTCTTACTTTAGTTCATTTTAGTTTACTCATTTCACTTTTACTATTATACTAAAAGAACATTTTTCATTTTAGATCATTCTCGTTGCCAGAATCACTTCCACCGATTGGCCACGCAGCACCGACCGCGTAGTGCCGGCACTTAATTTCAATAATAGCAACTTCATTGTTTATCGATATTTTACAAAAAAAAACTCAAACTTGGCGAGAATATGTATTAATGATATGTAACATCTTGACATTGTCATCCCAACGCTCTAATCAGAAAAAAGATATTTGAAATGAACCTGCCTTTTGATTTCTTCCACCCTCTTTTCTCTTTATTAATGTTTACCTTTTTCTGCGAGACATACGGGACGCATTAAGCCTTGAAATCGGATGATCCCACGTAGTTTAACAAGAGCAATGTCGTTATCGAAATTAGAGGTGGAATAATTCCTGTGCGTGATAACGTGGTCAACCTTGAAGTCTCGAGATAGTGCCTCGGTAAATGACGATCTGTCATGATCACCTATACGCACCGTGAGTTTATCCACGCCGAAGCTGCGCGGAAAATATTTGGTTTTTGTAAACATCCTCAAGTAAGGGTTACGCTATTACGGTGCAGAATGTATCGTAATTATACCGATAAACGCAGTGCGATGCCGTCAAAACGTAACGATCACTGATGACCGAAGCTGCGCAATAAAATTTGCCATTGGATAATAACTGGGCCATCCATGGATATTGATTCACTTTCGTCTCGATTCCACCGACTATTCTGCGTTGTGTATTTGTCAGCCCGCATTCTGTAAATGATTTTTCATGATACCTTATTTCGCACTAAATCGGCTTACCAGGTTTAGACCTTCTAAAAGTTTTTACAGTATCTGAACTCGAAAATGTCAGTCCGAGCGACGCTTTCAACAATTTTTCCGCAATATTTCATCTTGAAACAACTTTTACGCGTAAAGACTTTGACACTTACGGCAGTCATCCCATGTGACAGATCCTAACAATCGAATTTTATGCAAAATTTGTTTTGCATAAATTGCAAAAAATGTGTGGGTGTTATATGGACCCTCCATAGCAGACCAATGGTGAGTCAACATTTCTTTTGTGTAAATTGTACTTGAACGTTCAAACACGTTTTTCTCAAAATTGTATTTTTCAAATTGGCTTCCATCTTATCTCAAAAACTATTGAACAGATTCGCTCAAATTTTTATACTATAGTCAGCACATGTATAGTTCTCACCCGAACTATAACATTTCTGGTATCTGCAATAGCTTTTTTTAAGCTGAAAAAGTCGAAAACAATGACGAAACTTGGAACTTAAGGGGTCTTCTCACTTTAGATGCTGAAAAAAGGCTGTTTTCATGAATTTTTTGGATAGGTTTACATTACAGATATCGATATAAAAGTTGTTACACTTAATAAATACACTTTCGAAATACATTAAAATTTGTTTTTAAATGTATTTATGTAACCCAAACAAACTTTAAACGCGTTTTCCTCGAAACAACGTTTTTCGACGGCTTGTTGATAACATTTTCGAAACTACTGAATCGATCCTTATGAAACTTTAACCACATATTCTGTACAACTATAGCTATAGCGCATATCAAGGATTTTTTTTAAATTTTGACATTGACTTTTTTTTGCCGAAAACGGTGAAGGAACATGTTTTTTGTTTTTTCGAGAAATGTCCACTACTTTGTTATTTTTGCATATATCAATAATCGTATGATATGTGCTATAGCCATTAACATACTGAATCTAAAACCGTTTGATACTTTTTGTTTCGGATGATTCATCTCCGAGATTTCATCAACAGCGCAGACCTACAATTTTTTAGGACATTTTTTTAACTACCATTTTCGTCTATAAATAGTTTGTTAAATAAATAAGAAAACAATTTAAATGTATTTCGATAGTGTATTTATTAAGAGTAACAATTTTTATATCAATATCTATAATATAAACCTATAAAAAAAGTTCAAGAAATAGCCTTTTTTAGCGTCTAAAGTGGGAAGACCCCTTAACTTTCAAAACGGTGCCGAAAATTCAATTTTCGATATCTTTACTTTACTCTAGTTCCGGCGATAGCCTCAGATCTAGAAATTAAAGTGCCGTTTGATTTTTTTTTGATAAGCGAAACCTTCGGAATCATTGCAGTCGTCAACCAACTTTTTTTTTCACATAAGCGTTTTCCGAACGGTGTAAAGTCGATTCAACTCGTTATTATTTTTTTTTTAATTTTGAGGCACTGTCGAAATGTTAATAAATGTATGGTGGAAATTCAAAGATAGTGTATTTTGATGATTCAAAAAAAAGTTACCAAAAAAGCTGTCACATGGGATGACCCCATTTAATTTCAAAGAATTGGTTTACAGGATGTGCATGATGGTTGAATCAAACGGTGTTCTTCAACAAAATATCACTTGTATTCGTAAAAGATTCCAAGTTTCAAAAAATCGTTCGACCGACATTTGCCACGTTTAAGCAAGAAAAAAATTGTGTAAACCGACTACACGGTAGACAAGCTTCCGGGATAGATGTTGGGTCCAAAGGTGGTCTCGCAGTGGTTGGTCTTTGTCCCAAGATTTGCAAAAACCAATCAAGGAAACCGTTACTTCCACGTGAAGGAATTCTGCGTGTAGAATTCGCTATTCCATGTCTCCAGAAGTTCACGGTCATCCCTAACTGTAACCGTGGGCATGCTTGGTCTCAATTTCATTCCCCTATATTTCTGTTTGCACGGTCGGGGGCTGGAGTCGGGTTGCTGACCGAGTGACGCGTATTGAGCAAAAAGCAAACACTTCGATCATTTTATTTGTTTTATTACAATAGCACATTGATCCACAAATGTCTTTTGAAGATGAGCAATCAAAATTTGAAGAGCTATTACGCAAAGACACTAGAAGGGAGAACCGGAAATTCTCGCCTTCACACTATCATTTCCGTCATTGGTACCGAAGCGTTATCGACACTGAGACCGTAGATCAAGAACATTGGGTTTGCCTTTCAGTGTATTGCACACTAGGCTGACCCTTCATGAAGATCGTTGATATCTCTTCTATTACCAGCGGCCATTAGACGAATTCTAAATGTGTATTAGGCAAATCAGGTCGAATCACGAGTTCCCAATTTCGGTTCGACATTCATCGAATTGATTCATTTTATTCCCAGTCAACGTCGATCAACCCTCCATCCCAACCCTCACCGAACAACAAACGTGGGTTTGTGTGTATATGATTACTCACGGTATCGTGAATCCCAATTAGATTAAACGTCACGACAACGAATAACCCAAAAATTAACCCCTTCATCACAGAACAATTTTGTTTAAGCAAAACAAAAACAAAAAATCTTTCAAAAACGTCTCAAATAATAGGTATAATTTGAATGGGCACCAACTCCTGGCAGATTCACTGTATTATAATCCCATTTCGAATAAGTCTTCCCAAAGAAGAGGCTCAACGTGTGGAATAAGACTACAAGATCCTATCGACACCGCGGACACTTTCACACAGGCCGTCTTCACCTGTGCCACATCTTTATTTATACGGAATAGTGGACGAACAAGGTACACTTACACACTCTCTTCGCAGGTGAAAATTTAGGCTACCTAGCGTATGTGTTAAGTCCAACGTGGGCGTGTGAGCGAGTTTTTTTATAGCGCGATCGTATAAGCCCGTCGATATTTACTCGAATATACTTCGCAGCACACATACTGTATATCACAGTGGAGAATGTCGATTTATATGTCTACTTGTTTAATGATGTACTTGATGTACAGTTACGTTTTCAAAGTATTATTGTAGATAACAATTGAGTAGACGTGTTTTCAGCGATAATTTTTAACGTTCAGCACAATATCGTTCTGTTATTTAAGGGGACGCGGAAAGTTATTGATATAGTATGTTTTATTATTGACCTGTATTAATACATTCTTATACGAACATTTTGTTTCAATGAAAACTGAAACCTTCGCCAGATTGAGCTTAGGCGGGCCAAAAGTGCGAGACGGTGGGTGACCAGTGAGGTGGCGTGCTTCGTTCGGCGGTTAGTTAACAAAAATCTAGCTGGGGCACAAGAAAACCGACGTTCTGCGATTGCTACTGAAGAAGGGGCTGCCCTCAAGAAGTCATTTATCATCGCCTAATTCTTGAGGTATTTAAGCTACATTGAAAAAAAAATCGTTCATCTATCCAAAATTCAGTTGGTTCAACAAAATGTATCTTTAAATACGTTCAACTTTATTTTCGATTGGCATAACAAAACAGTATAGTTGGTGGTAAAATAGTATAGTGGTATGAACTGTAGCTTATTTAGCATGTCTGAGCAAACTGTTAAAACAACAAAATTTCGAGACAACAAAATGCATTTTGCACATTCAACGGGTCTTTTTTCTCAGTGTACAGTTTTCTACAGCAACACTACGCCCGGCCATTAAACGCGTTTTTCTCAAAACAGCACTTTTTATTAGTTTTGCCACGATAACTCAAGAACGCCTCAAGATATCGCCTTAATTTTTTTTCAAACAAAAACATAACGATTTTCTCCAAACATTGAACTGTGTATACATTTTTTTTGGAACTGATATAACAGTAAATGTAGCAAATTTTTCATGTTTCTCAGATGATTAGCCGCCATTCTAATTTTTACATTTTTTTTTACAATTTTCAGGTTTAATCTAGGAATTCAAAGGCCCGTAAGAGATTGCCGTTAGAAAACTTTGAAAATTTGCACCCGGCTACTTGGAATCGTGGCAAGAAGGGAGCAATGCCTGAGACGCACGGTCGTCTCGAACGCTTAATTATCATTTTTTTACGAATACCAATTATTCTCATCGACTAAATGTGATAAACAACTTCAAAATGAGAAAAAATGCGTATGTTTTTTCAATTGTTCATTCACCCCATTTGGATTTTGAACTCATTTTCAGCAGTCAAAGCATTCCTACTCCCCCTTAAGGCTATACAAGTATTTCCTTCTTTAGACTCCAAGAGATTCCATTTCAAATTCAGTTTACAGAGATTGTAAGCAATTTTCTAATCCTTATAAAATTGCCTTTTACTGTATCGAATACAGTTTTTTGGGAACGCCAATCTTCCTTTCTTCTGGTAAACCATCGTTTATTTTTATCACAAAGCAAGGAAGAGTATGGCACAATAAGTCAGTTTTTTCGAATGGATTGATAATCTTACCAGAATAGCGTAGTAAACAGATACTATCCATAATCGATTACTCCGCATTTATAGGTAGGCCGTAAAACTTAAGGGGTCTTCTTACCTTAGACGTTAAAAAAGGCTTTTTTCGTGAATATTTTTGATAGGATTCTATTATAGATATTGATAAAAAATTTCTTACATTTAATAAATACACTTTCGAAATGCATTTTTTTTAATAATTTATTCAAGTCATTATTTATAGACAAAAAGGCTAGTTAGAAAAAAGGTCCTAAAAAAATTGTAGGCCTGCGGTGTTGATGAAATATCGGCAATGGATCATCCGAAACAAAAAAAATCAAGCGGTTTTAGATTCAGTATGTTAATGGGTATAGCGCATATCATACGATTTTTGATATATGGAAAAATAACAAAAAGGCGGACATTTTTCAAAGAAAACAAAAAATACGTGTTTTTTCACCGTTTTTTGGCAAAAAAGTAAATATAAAAAAATTAAATCCTTGATATGCGCTATATCTATAGTTGTAAGGAATATGTGGTTAAAATTGCATAAGGTTCGGTTCAGTAGTTTCGAAGATTTTATTAACAAGCCGTCGGAAAACGTTGTTTCAAGAAAAACGCATTTAAAGTTTGTTTGGGTTACATAAATACATACATTTAAAAAAATGTATTTATTAAGTGTTACAACTTTTACATCAATATCTATAATATAAATATGTTTTAAAATATCATGAAAATAGCCTTTTTTAGCGTCCAAAGTGATAAGACCCCTTAAATGAGTTATGCTATGGTTGAACAAGATTGATCCAATCGAGAAAAAAAAATGGTGGATTGATACATTGTGCACGAGTAGGCTAAAGTATGTCAGTGAACATAATATGCCTAGTGCCGAAAAAAAAACTGTACGAAAGCCTAGAATCGTTCGAGTACCACACAAACCGAATTTGACAGTGGGCCAGCTATTAAAGGCATACCTGGATAACAGCGGGCCCAGCACCGAAATGAAAAATCCAAGTAGGGCAGGTCATTCGTATCTTCCGATCGAGCTCTTCCCAAAGAAGTTCGATGGGGTTTAGGTCGGGTGATTGTGGCGGCCACATCATATTCCCGATTTTTTTTTCTTTGTGCCTCGTTCTCCAAATATTCTCGACAGAGACGGGAACTGTGTTTCGGATCATTGTCTTGTTGCATGGTAAAACCACGCCCGATCATTCTTAGCCCCGATGGAATCGCATGATTAATGAGAATTTCTTTATATTCTTCTTTTTTCATTATGCCGTCAATTTTCACAAAGTCTCCGACACCATGACCGGAGAAGCAACCCCACACCATAACGGAGCCACCGCCATGCTTGACAGTTGGTATCAATCACTGTGGTGCCATTTTTTCGGAAGGATTTCTTCGAACAAAAATGCGGTGACGACTACCGAAGATTAAAAATTTTTACTCGTCCGTCCAGAGTACATTTCTCCACTGATTAATCATCCACTTTTTGTATTCCCGGGCCCATGCGTATCGTTTTTTTTTGTTCGCCGGGGGCAACGGTTTTCTCACGGCGACACAGCCTTTGAGGCCAGCACTGTTGAGACGACGTTTCACTGTCGCCAGTGATATCCAGCTTTCCCTTTGTTCGTTAAATTTGGCACAGATTTCCGTTGCTGTTAATCGACGATTTTGTTTGCTGGTAACGACGAAATTTTTATCGTCTGAGGACGTTGTCACTTTGGGTCGACCCGGACGATTGCGATTGAAATACGTCTCGGACTTCTTAAATCTCCCGATGGTCGTCTGCGCTCCTTTCAAAGACACGCGAGTTTGTCTGGCAATTTCTCTGTACGACAATCCCTTATCGCGCAACGCGACAATAGCCCCTCTTTTATTCAGTGGAATTTCTTTTTTCCGTGCCATTTTGATCCGGTAAGAAAAAAAAATTTGCGTAAAAACTTGTCGATTATAGACCACACGTGTTCGTGTTCGAAGTTTTTGCACAACTAACTGGCTTTGTCAGCGCGACACTCGCCACATTATTCCAAAGAATAAAAAATGTAAACAAAAACGACGAGCGAAAAAGAGAGCGAGAAAAAGAACACGAGAGAAATAGAATATCGACTCGCGAGAAATCCCATGTAAGTTTCGCCAATCGAACCGTAACGGCCAATACTTGGACCAATGTTGGCGGGGCGATAATCGATTACCCAATTGTATGCCAATGCTCGGCTGAGTATTGACTAGCCAACGTTGGTTTGCCAATACGAAAGCAATGTTCGGCCAAATATAGACTCGCTAATCATTGGCTTGTCGATACGAGGCCGATGTTTGGCGAAGTATAGACTCGCCAATCATTGGTTTGCCGATACGCGGCTAATGTTCGGCCAAACATAAACTCGCTAATCACTGGCTTGTCGATACGAGGCCGATGTTTGGCGAAGTATAGAGCGGCCAATCATTGGTTTGCCAATACGAGGGCAATGTTCGGCCAAATATAGACTCGTTCATTATTGGTTTATCGATATGAGGCCGATGTTTGACGAAGTATAGACTTGCCAATCATTGGTTTGCCGATACGAGGCCAATGTTCGACCAAATATAGGCTCTCTAATCATTGGCTTATCGATACGAAGTCGATGTTTGGCGAAGTATAGACACGCCAATCATGTTTTTGCCGATACGAGCCCAATGTTCGGCAAAATATAGACGCGCTAATGATTGGCTTTTCGATACGAGGCCGATGTTTGGTGAAGTATAGACTCGCCAACGTTGGTTCGTCGATACGAGGCCAATGTTCGGCCGAGTAACGCATGATCGAACCGCAATTCGTATATTGACGATTCATTGTTTCGCGTCAAAGTCATTGAGAGACAAGATAAATACTTTTTACGAGTCCATTCGACATTACTCTTAACAAATATATTACCAAATCAATGCACTCATTGTTGGCCGATTCTCGGACGAGCTCATACGCGATACTCTGCCGATTTTTATGAACCATCCTACACTGACAGAAAAATTCTATTAATATTAGCTAACCGCGTCTATTTATTTATTTTTTATTTAAATTAACTAGATTGTAACACACATATTAAAGGGTTGTGGGGGTAGAGAAGGTGGAGAGAGAGGAATTATATATATATGTGTGTGTGTGTGTGTGTGTGTGTGTGTGTGTGTGTGTGTGTGTGTGTGTGTGTGTGTGTGTGTGTGTGTGCGTGCGTGCGTGCGTGTGTGTGTGTGTGTGTGTGTGTGTGTGTGTGTGTGTGTGTGTGTGCGTGCGTGCGCGTGCGCGTGCGTGTGCGTGTGCGTGAGCGTGTGTGTGTGTGTGTGTGTGTGTGTGTGTACATTATGTTTGAAAATTCTATAACATGTCATTTGATAAAACTGTCTAATTATCACAATGATATTAACCAATTGATATAGTTTATGTGATACAAATAATGATGAGAATCCATTTGGTCTCTTATGCCATATCTGCGATTCAGATGTTACAAGCACTCGATAGCATTATAGGGGCAGCGTGCTTAGCTATGAGTAGGTAGGTTCAAGGTTCGAGTCCCATATAGGTGAAATATTTTCTTCGAACTAATCGTTTCGAAAGACCAGGTAATGACGAATTACAATACAAAAATAATTGATTTTTTTTGGCAATGCAGGACCAATTTTGGTAATCTATATCGGGTCACAATTATCCGCCAAGACTCGGTCGATAATCGGGCCAAGCTCGAGTACCAATGATGGCAATCTTGACGGGGACTTGTTGTTGGCCGATTCTCCAATGAACTCCTACACGATGCTCGGCCGATTCTCATAAGCCATTCTAGGGCCAATTTTGATTCCGAATATCGGGCCGCTCTTATCATCCGAGGCTCGGTCGATGATCGGGCCAAGCTCGAGTGCCAATGTTGGCAAGCTCGGCGTCGAGCATCGGCCAATCGTTGGCCACCACCGATCACCCTACATGGGATAGAATCTTTTTTACGCTCCACAAAGATAAAATGTAAACAAAGACAAGAAGCTTTATTTCCGCTCCTTGTGTTTAGATGAGGTAAGAGGTAAGAGGTGGATGTTTTGTGCGGCTAAAAATTGAGAAAAAAAAATTGATTTTTTTAAATTCAATGTTGGAGCAAAAATTTTTGAAAAATTCTGCTCGATTCAATACGATGTAACGTAACTTTTTTTCCATTTAGCAATTTTCTCTAAACCTCAAAGTTTCTCATTTCAGCAGCATCTTTTCAAAATTGCCTTTATGAGAAAAAAATGCGATAACTCGGTAAAAAAAAATCGTACGAAACTTTCTAAAGAAGGAAACTATAGCTATTGCTCTATCTTTTAAGGTTCTTTGAAAAAAAAATGCCAAAAAATGTCCTGAAGACGTGCAGCCGATTTTAAACAGCCAAAAACTGGCCATTTTCGAAATGGCGCCCCGGGTCTAAAAAAAATCGAAATTTTTTTCCAAAACGCAAAGTGAAGCTTCATTTGTCCCTTTTAAAATGCCGCCTTCGAAATCCGGATATCTTTTTTTTCACAGAGATATCAAACTTTTAGTGCGGCGCGAAATCTTTCTAGGTGCCCGTGCGGAAATTGAGTTGGGGCTGTGATCGGGCCCCAATAATATTCCCCTAACTTTATTCGGGCCCTAATCTGGAAGCCACATGAGGGCCGTTAGCGGCCGGTCACACTTTGTCAATAAGGGCCGTTAAAGACGCAACGACTGGGGCCTTATAAGTTGCCTCAATGGCGCCTCATCAAAACCATTTTAGCGCCCTGAAAATGCCTCAACGGCGCCTCATCATAACCATTTCAGCGCCATAAAATATCCGTATCAGTGGATATACGTGTATATTAAATGCGTCAGGGTATATCTGTATTTGTTTTTATGTAATTGTTCATGTGCATAGGTGTGGGCGTCAGTACATGTGTATGTATGTGTGCGCGCGTAGAAATGTGATTGCGTATTTGTATGTGAGCCTTTATGACAAACTGCTATGACAAAATTAATACAAAAAATGATCCATTCTAAGGAATGGATGTGTAGTAGAAATAAAAAAAATATATGGGTCTACTGAATCACTAGAATCTATTTCCATTGAGAGAAAGATCTGGAAAACAAAGACCAATTTATTTACTTATCCTACACAGTCAGATAAAGTTTATGAATGGGAAACATCAGCGAAGTCTTCAGAAGAAATAATGTTCCCTATGATGAGTATTGAGCGGAAATTAGTTGCTATAAAAATGTTGAGAAAACCGGTTGGGACTGTGTACACTTATGCGCTAGCATTACTCCATGTATAAGTGAAACCATGAGTAATTGTTTGTATCTATGTAAAAGGTTTCTTTAAGTTGATAAATAAATAGTGTCTAATGTTTGTCTGCATATTTGTGTTCATCGTTGATTTTTTATTTGCTAATGCCCTTTCGCTTTTTCCCAATTTGCGTTCGATAATATTATTCGATTGATTTATATAATCGATTTGAATAATTGAAATACCATCAACCATGTAGCCTAAGCTATTTATACTGGTTTATCGCTATAATAGTCAGATCTGGGCCTATTGTGGAGATCTCTACTTGTTTATCCCTATACTGGCCAAGTCTGGGCCTATTGTGGAAATCCCTACAGGTTTATCCCTATAATGGCCAAGTCGGGTCCTTTTGTGGACATCCCTACAGGTTTATCCTCATAATGGCCAAGTCGGGGCCTATTGTGGAAATCCCTACAAGTTTATCCCGATAATGGCCAAGTCTCGGCCCATTGTGGAAATTCCTACTAGGGAAAGCACTAGGAAAGCCCTGAAAGGCCCTTATTTTTATTAGGGATGCCCTATCAGTTTTCTGAACGGGTGTATCCATACTCTTGGCCGGCAGTGTACGTCAATGTAATTAAATATAAAAGATCTAGCATGCACTGATAGAACAGCGGATGGTTCGAGGTGAACCACGAACTTAACTCTCTACTAGAAAAGAGCATCAAGTGTACTGATACTCATTGTTTCGCAAATATTTTAAAAAATTAAGTAAGTTAGACAATGGCTAAAAATCTCAGAACACTACTAGTGGTATTTCGGTTACGCGAGAGCACTTTTCCTGAAGCCAACTGGTGTATGTTTAGTGGAAAAATAGATACGTTGTTTCAAAAAGTGGTGGAAGATCGGATCTAGGAGTCGGCACAGACTGTTTGATACTATTTACAGCTCGTGTGGCCCCACTACCGTTAATCCGTCAAACGCTGACTCAAAAATGACAGTTTTGTTATATATGGATGTTTCATTCGGCATCAGTCTTCGCAATAGTAAATAGCTTTGGTACGAGATTGGGACGACTCTTAAATGCCGTCGGCTAGTTGCAATGCGGAAGCTAATACTGGCCCAAATTCAGGGGCTAGGACATGATAGGCGTAAATCGTCTCAGGCCTGGGTCTACCATTTTAAGGAGCCCAGTGCCTTACCATTCGTTGGCTATATGTTGTAATGATCAGCTATTCTTTCCCGAATGGTGCAAAACGAGATGAACCATGTACCATCCCACGACTATATTGGATTCGTAACGCACAAAAAATAGGTAATTTTTAAAATAATTCCCGTTGGGTATATGACCTGATAGGTCCTTTGGTTATATATCGCTAATTTGAAATTATACGTCTTCTAAGAGATTACGCCATCTGCAAATAAAAAATATCGACTCCTTTTTCATTTGCCTCAAGTTTGCACTGTTCAGAACATTTCAAGCCAAGGTTGAAACAGAAATTTCGAAAATTGACCAAGTCACTTAAGGGGGGAGATATCTTTAGACGAGGAGCAAATAGCTGATCTTCGTGATCTTTTTTTAAAGAAACATTTCTTCGCCGTTTTTTAAAGTAAGGGTGTTTTATTACTACTTTCAGCTGGTGCATGGTATTAAAAAAATATTAATCTTTAAAAATAGCGAAGGTATAGCACGACCTCATGAACGGGTTGCGGCGGATGTTGTCAGATGGCGTAATACGTATCGTTGGCGGGATTAATCTAAAAAAAAACCTACGAACATTTTTCTTTCATTAACACTCATACGCAGAATATAAACCAAGAAAAAGTGGGAAATGTTCAAAATCAATGAAATAGTACGCTTTGAAACAAAAAGATTGAATTTTCCAAAAAAAATTAGATACATTATGCAATGAAAAAACACTGTTTTTTAATTTTCAAAAACATTTAGGGTCATATTTCAAACAATAAGGTTAGAAGAATGCATACCAAATTTTATCAGAATCGGGTGATTATTGTTTTAGCTATACATCACGCCAGTTTTGAAAATGCGGTTTAGAACACCCCTTCATACCTCCGCCATTGTTGAAGATTAACAAAACAAATACCACATAACAGCCAAAAGTGGTAATAAAACATAAGTAGTAGGGCTATGCCAATTCTAAGCCACTTTTGGGGGGAGGGTCAGGGGGGTCCAGGGGGTCCAGGGGGGAGGGTGCAGGGGGCGATGTCAAGGGGGGAGGGTCCAGGCGGTGGTGTATAGGGAGGGGGGGTTCAGCGTGGGAAAGCCAAGTGCGAGGGTACGGCGGAGGGGGGTCGCCGGGCGCGTGTGACGTCACAGAGGGGGCCTCTTTGGGGGGCCATGTGGTCCGTGGAGCGACTGGCGGGAGGGGGAAGCCGCCGTAGATGCGTGTTGTGTGTGTGAAGGGCGGTCTTTCAAAGCCCAATATCTATGACATGCAGCTGGTTCCATTCCGAAAGACAATGTCTATTGCATCCGCCTCGTCTCCAAGCTCGCCGACACTCGAGACAGGTCGTGACAGGTTCCTCGGAAAAAACTATAATCTGTAGAGATCATAGGCTGCGACTGCGGATGGACCACTTGAGCGCAGCTCTTGAAAAGTCGCGCTCTCCATTCCAAAATAAAGCGTCAAGATGTTCGCATGTGCGAATATGTACGCAGTGCATCCAGCCAAGCACCCCCTGCACTTGACCAAAAACGAGCTCGAACAGGTTCCAAAGGTCTTGCTCTTAAAATATTGGGGTAAATATGTTGGCTTATTGTGGGATCGTTTGCCAGAACATCATCGAAACGACAGTGAAGTGATATCATATCTTCCATGCTTGGAGCATTATAAAACGCCACAGATGAAAGATCACATTGATGGCCCTCCACCTCAACGTCGGGAGTGTAAAAATGCTGTGAAAATTCTCCACGTACGGGGTTCTTCAAACGTGTTTGAACCTGTTTTTTGGGAGCGTGAAAAAATGTCGGGTGAAAATTCTCCACGGTTCTTCGAACGTGTTCGAAACGGTTTTTCACGATTGGAAAAGAGGGGAGAAGATTGAAAAATTGAGTGGGAGTCTTACGAGGGAGCATAATTTCATGGGCCAAGCTCAAACTGCACTATTCCACTGCACCATCAACATCTAAAAAGAACTTTGAAAGTGCGAGGAAAATGGATCTCTCGAGTATCAACAAAGTCGGCCTGATGACGGAATTCCTCCCAACGAAGAAGCTGTCAGAACTCCCCGTTACGTCGGAACGACTAATCTCCGACATGAGGGCCGTACAAACCAAATTTGGGAAACGCTACATCGCGAACATCGCAGATGAGTTCTCCGTCTTCTTACCGGCGCGACTTGTAAAGGCCTTCGACCAAGATCCGACAATGTTCGAGAGTATGCTGCAAGTGGCACGCGATGGTCAACTCTGCATGCAGTATATTGGTGGAAAATACAACAGTGTCGAGTTCCGTCGTTTCTGAACATGGTGGACGGGGAAAAAAAATCGTTGGAACACCATCATCGAACTGTTTACACCACAGCGTCTTGCCATTGTTTTCAACAGTTAGTGTTGACTATGTAAAAAATGTATATGTTTGATCGAATTGTAAATGATGGATGTTTTCGTCGTAGAATAAAGAATACAAATGACATATATTTTCATCGAAATGTGTTTTATTCATTCAAAAAAATCCCTCGCTCACGCTTCGTATACGCCCAACCAGTTTTTCACCGATTTTACATTCTCATGGGCGCAGTTCGTGTTGAAGGGATGATGGGGGCATTTGGAGTTTATGATTTTCGGCAGCTTCTGCAGCAATGGACAGTCCAGAGTCTCCAAGTCGATGACGTTTGTCGCGGGATCCGTGAATCTTGATAACCATGCGCATTTCTCTAATCCCTTCGCATAGATGGTAGGAGCTCCATGCAGGAGTTCTCGAATTGTCTTTCTAGCTGTTTCGTATGGTATGCCATTGTGATCCCATCGAATTCCATGCAAATTGCGTTCCAGCCACTTGTTTGTCATTTTGTACTTGGCCGGTAAAGAGTCCCATGCAAATGGTGCGTCGAAGGCAAGCGTCAGCGGTTCAGCATTCTTCTCATAGAGTTTGACGATGAACATCTCCTTCAGGACAAATTCGTTGACGGGTCTCTCGAAGCCCTGCACATCGACGATAAGCTCCATGTTGACTGAAGTGGATGAGAATCATCGGCATGATTTTGTACCAATTTTTTAACTCCACCACTGATTAGATTGTACTCTTCGTGAGACGTTCCAGAGACTTCCAAAGACGTTCATAAGACGTTCGAAGACATTCAAGAGACGTTCGAAAACATTCATAAGGCGTTTAAAGACATGCATGAGGGGTTCAAAGAGTTTCAAAAGACTTTCTACGAAGTCATGAGACGTTTGAAGGTGTTCGTGAGACCTTCAACAGACGTTCGAAAACGTATAAAGACATTCATGAGAGGTTCCAAGACGTTCAAGAGATTTGTGACGACATTCATAATATGTTTGCAGACATCGATGAGGGGTTCGAAGACGTTTAAGAGACTTTCAAAGACATTCACGAGGGGTTGGAAGATGTTCAAAAACTTTCGAATTCGTTCAAGAGACATTTAACGACATTCATAATACGTTTGAAGACATTCATGAAGGGTTCGAAGATGCTTGAGAGAGACTTTCAAAGACATTCACGAGGGGTTTGTCCGAAGACATATATAAGACGTTTGAAGACATTCAAGAGACGTTCGAAAACATTCATAAGGCGTTTGCAGACATGCATGAGGGGTTCAAACAGTTTCAAGAGACTTTCTACGATGTTCATGAGACGCTTGAAGATGTTCGTGAGACATTCAAGAGATCTTTGACGATATTCATAATACGTTTGAAGACATCGATGAGGGGTTCAAAGACGTTTTAGAAACGTTCAAAGACATTCACGAGGGATTTGAAGACGTTCAAGAAACTTTCGAATCCGTTCAAGAGACTTCTGACGACATTCTTGAGGGGTTCGAAGACGCTTGAGAGACTTTCAAAGGCATTCACGAGGGTTTCGAAGACGTTCAAGAGACTTTCGAATACGTTAAAGAGACTTTCAGCGATATTCGCGAGAGGTGCGAAGACGTTCAGAGACTTTCGAAGACATTCAAGAGATCTTTGACAATATTCATACTACGTTTGAAGACATTGATGAGGGGTTCGACGACGTTTTAGAGACTTTCAAAGACATTCACGAGGGGTTTGAAGACGTTCAAGAGACATTCGACGACATTCATGATACGTTTAAAGACATCGATGAGGGGTTTGAAGACGCTTGAGAGACTTTCAAAGGCATTCACGAGAGCTTCGAAGACGTTCAAGAGACTTTCGACGACTTTCATGATACGTTTGAGTACATTCATGAGGGGTTCGAAAACGCTTAAGAGAGACTTTCAAAGACATTCATGAGGGGTTTGAAGACGTTTAAAAGACTTTCGAATACGTTCGAGAGACTTTCAGAGACATTCGCGAGAGGTGTGAAGACGTTCAGAGACTTTCGAAGACATTCAAGAGATCTTTGACAATATTCATAATACGTTTGAAGACATCGATGAGTGGTTCGAAGACGCTTGAGAGACTTTCAAAGGCATTCACGAGAGTTTCGAAGACGTTCAAGAGACTTCCGACGACTTTCATGATACGTTTGAAGACATTCATGAGGGGTTCGAAGACGTTCAAGATACTTTCGACAGCATTCATAATACGTTTGAAGACATTAATGAGGGGTTCGACGACGTTTTAGAGACTTTCAAAGACATTCACGAGGGGTTTGAAGACGTTCAAGAGACATTTGACGACATTCATGATACGTTTAAAGACACCGATGAGGGGTTCGAAGACGCTTGAGAGACTTTCAAAGGCATTCACGAGAGTTTCGAAGACGTTCAAGAGACTTTCGACGACTTTCATGATACGTTTGAGTACATTCATGAGGGGTTCGAAAACGCTTAAGAGAGACTTTCAAAGACATTCATGAGGGGTTTGAAGACGTTTAAAAGTCTTTCGAATACGTTCGAGAGACTTTCGAAGACATTCAAGAGATCTTTGACAATATTCATAATACGTTTGAAGACATCGATGAGGGATTCGAAGGCGCTTGAGACTTTAAAAGGCATTCACGAGAGTTTTGAAGACGTTCAAGAGACTTTCGAGGACTTTCATAATACGTTTGAAGACATTCATGAGGGGTTCGAAGACGCTTGAGAGACTTTCAAAGACATTCACGAGAGGTGCGAAGACGTTCAGAGACCTTCGAAGACATTCAAGAGATCTTTGACAATATTCATAATACATCCGAAGACATCGATGAGGGGTTCGACGATGTTTTAGAGACTTTCAAAGACATTCACGAGGGGTTTGAAGACGTTCAGAGACTTTCGAATACATTCAAGAGATCTTTGACAATATTCATAATACGTTTGAAGACATCGATAAGTGGTTCGAAGACGCTTGAGAGACTTTCAAAGGCATTCACGAGAGTTTCGAAGACGTTCAAGAGACTTCCGACGACTTTCATGATACGTTTGAAGACATTCATGAGGGGTTCGAAGACGTTCAAAATACTTTCGACAGCATTCATAATACGTTTGAAGACATTCATGAGGGGTTCAAGGACACTTGAGAGACTTTCAAAGACATTGACAAGGGGTTCGAAGACGTATAAAAGACTTTCGACGACACTCATAATACGTTTGAAGACATTCATGAGGGGTTCGAAGGCGCTTAAGAGACTTTCAGAGACATTCGCGGGAGGTGTGAAAACGTTCAGAGACTTTCGAAGACATTCAAGAAATCTTTGACAATATTCAAAATACGTTTGAAGACATCGATGAGGGGTTCGACGAGGTTTTAGAGACTTTCAAAGACATTTACGAGGGGTTTGAAGACGTTCAAAAGACTTTCGACGACATTCATGATACGTTTGAAGACATTCATGAGGGGTTTGAAGAAGCTTAAGCGAGACTTACAAAGACATTCACGTGGGGTTCGAAGACGTTCAAAAGACTTTCGACGACACTCATAATACGTTTGAAGACATTCATGAGGGGTTCGAAGACGCTTGAGAGACTTTCAAAAACATTCACGAGAGGTGCGAATACCTTCAGAGACCTTCGAAGACATACAAGAGATCTTTGACAATATTCATAATACGTTCGAAGACATCGATGAGGGGTTCGACGATGTTTTAGAGACTTTCAAAGACATTCAAGAGATCTTTGACAATATTCATAATACGTTTGAAGACATTCATGAGGGGTTCGAAGACGCTTGAGAGACTTTCAATTGCATTCGCGAGGGTTTCGAAGACATTCAAGAGATCTTTGACAATATTCATAATACGTTTGAAGACATTCATGAGGGCTTCGAAGACACTTGAGAGACTTTCAAAGACATTCAGGAGGGTTTCGAAGACGTTCAAGTTACTTTCGAATACGTTCAAGAGACTTTCATAGACATTCGCGAGAGGTGCGAAGACGTTCAGAGACTTTCGAAGACATGCAAGAGATCTTTGACAATATTCATAATACGTTTGAAGACATCGATGAGTGGTTCGACGATGTTTTAGAGACATTCGACGACATTCATAATACGTTTGAAGATATTCATGCGCGTTTCGAAGACGCTTAACAGACTTTCAAAGACATTCGCGAGCGGTTTGAAGACGTTCAAGAGATTTTCAAAGACATTCACGAGGCGTTTGAAGACGTTCAAGAGACTTTTGACGATATTCACAATACGTTTGAGGACATTCATGAGCATTTCGAAGACGCTTAAGAGACTTTCAAAGACATTCGCGAGCGGTTTGAAGACGTTCAAGAGACTGCGAGGTGCGCACCCAAACAAACTCAAAACCATTTCACCAAAACTGTGAAAATCACAAACAAACCCAAACAATTCCAGCGAAACTCAAACGTCATGAATATCTTTGGTTTATGGATGTCGTCGAATATCGTATTATGCATGTCGTCAAAAGTCTCTTGAACATCTTCAAACCGCTCGCGAATATCTTTGAAAGTCTCTTAAGCGTCTTCGAAATGCTCATGAATGTCTTCAAACGTATTATGAATGTCGTCGAATGTCTCTAAAACATTGTCGAACCACTCATCGATGTCTTCAAACGGATGATGAATATTGTCAAAGATCTCTTGCATGTCTTCGAACGACTCTGAACATCTTCGCACCTCTCGCGAATGTCTATGAAAGTCTCTTGAACGTATTCGAAAGTCTCTTGAACGTCTTCAAACGTATTATGAGTGCCGTCGAAAGTCTTTTAAATGTCTTCAAACCCCTCGTGAATGTGTTTGAAAGTCTCTCTTAAGCGTTTTCGAACCCCTCATGAATGTACTCAAGCGTATCATGAATGTCGTCGAAAGTCTCTACACGTCTTCGCACCTCTCGTGAATGTCTCTGAAAGTCTCTTGAACGTCTTCGAAACCCTCATGAATGCTTTTGAAAGTCTCTCAAGCGTCTTCGAACCCCTCATGAATGTCTCTGAAAGTCTCTTGAACGTATTCGAAAGTCTCTTGAATGTCTTCGAAAGTCTCTGAACGTCTTCGCACCTCTCGCGAATGTCTCTGAAAGTCTCTCGAACGTATTCGAAAGTCTTTTAAACGTCTTCAAACCCCTTGTGAATGTCTTTGAAAGTCTCTCTTAAGCGTTTTCGAACCCCTCATGAATGTACTCAAACGTATCATGAAAGTCGTCGAAAGTCTCTTGAACGTCTTCGAAACTCTCGTGAATGCCTTTGAAAGTCTCTCAAGCGTCTTCGAACCCCTCATCGATGTCTTCAAACGTATTATGAATATTGTCAAAGATCTCTTGAATGTCTTCGAAAATCTCTGAACGTCTTCGCACCTCTCGCGAATGTCTCTGAAAGTCTCTCGAACGTATTCGAAAGTCTTTTAAACGTCTTCAAACCCCTCATGAATGTCTTTGAAAGTCTCTCTTAAGCGTTTTCGAACCCCTCATGAATGTACTCAAACGTATCATGAAAGTCGTCGAAAGTCTCTTGAACGTCTTCGAAACTCTCGTGAATGCCTTTGAAAGTCTCTCAAGCGTCTTCGAACCCCTCATCGATGTCTTCAAACGTATTATGAATATTGTCAAAGATCTCTTGTATGTCTTCGAAAGTCTCTGAACGTCTTCGCACCTCTCGCGAATGTCTCTAAAAGTCTCTTGAACGTATTCGAAAGTCTCTTGAACGTCTTCGAAACCCTTGTAGATGCCTTTGAATGTCTCTCAAGCATATTCGAACCCCTCAAGAATGTCTTCCAACGTATTATGAATGTCGTCAGAAGTCTCTTGAACGGATTCGAAAGTTTCTTGAACGTCTTCAAACCCCTCGTGAATGTCTTTGAAAGTCTCTAAAACGTCTTTGAACCCCTCATCGATGTCTTCAAACGTATTATGAATATCGTCAAAGATCTCTTGAATGTCTCACGAACATCTTCAAGCGTCTCATGAACATCGTAGAAAGTCTCTTGAAACTCTTTGAACCCCTCATGCATGTCTTCAAACGCCTTATGAATGTTTTCGAACGTCTCTTGAATGTTTTCGAACGTTTCTTGAATGTTTTCAACCGTCTTATATATGTCTTCGGACAAACCCCTCGTGAATGTCTTTGAAAGTCTCTCTTAAGCGTCTTCGAACCCTTCATGAATGTCTTCAAACGTATTATGAATGTCGTTAAATGTCTCTTGAAAGAATTCGAAAGTTTTTGAACCTCTTCCAACCCCTCGTGAATGTCTTTGAAATTCTCTTAAACGTCTTCGAACCCCGCATCGATGTCTTCAAACATATTATGAATATCGTCACAGATCTCTTGAACGTCTTCGAACCTCTCATGAATGTCTTTAAACGTTTTCGAAAATCTCTTGAAGGTGTCACGAACACCTTCAAACGTCTCATGACGTCGTAGAAAGTCTTTTGAAACTCTCTGAACCGCTCATGCATGTCTTCAAACGCCTTATGAATGTTTTCGAACGTCTCTTGAATGTCTTCGAACGTCTTATGAATGTCTTCGGAAGTCTCTGGAACGTCTCACGAAGAGTACAATCCAATCAGTGGTGGAGTTAAAAAAATGGTATAAAATCATGCCGATGATTCTCATCCACTTCAGTCAACATGGAGCTTATCGTCGATGTGCAGGGACGGGTCGAGAGACCCGTCAACGAATTTGTCCTGAAGGAGATGTCCATCGTCAAACTCCATGAGAAGAATGCTGAACCGCTGACGCTCGCCTTCGACGCACCATTTGCATGGGACTCTTTACCGGCCAAGTACAAAATGACAAACAAGTGGCTGGAACGCAATTTGCATGGAATTCGATGGGATCACAATGGCATACCATACGAAGCAGCTAGAAAGACAATTCGAGAATTCTTGCATGGAGCTCCTACCATCTATGCGAAGGGATTAGAGAAATGCGCATGGCTATCAAGATTCATGGATCCCGCGACAAACGTCATCGACTTGGAGACTCTGGACTGTCCATTGCTGCAGAAGCGGCCGAAAATCATAAACTCCAAATGCCCCCATCATCCCTTCAACACGAACTGCGCTCATGAGAATGTAAAATCGGTGAAAAGCTGGTTGGGCGTATACGAAGCGTGAGCGAGGGATTTTTTTGAATGAATAAAACACATTTCGATGAAAATATATGTCATTTGTATTCTTTATTCTACGACGAAAACATCCATCATTCACAATTCGATCAAACATATACATTTTTTACACAGTCAACACTAACTGTTGAAAACGATAGCAAGACGCTGTAGTGTAAACAGTTCGATGATGGTGTTCCAACGAATTTTTTTTCCCCGTCCACCATGTTCAGAAACGACGGAACTCGACACTGTTGTATTTTCCACCAATATACTGCATGCAGAGTTGACCATCGCGTGCCACTTGCAGCATACTCTCGAACATTGTCGGATCTTGGTCGAAGGCCTTTACAAGTCGCGCCGGTAAGAAGACGGAGAACTCATCTGCGATGTCCGCGATGTAGCGTTTCCCAAATTTGGTTTGTACGGCCCTCATGTCGGAGATTAGTCGTTCTGACGTAACGGGGAGTTCTGACAGCTTCTTCGTTGGGAGGAATTCCGTCATCCGGCCGACTTTGTTGATACTCGAGAGATCCATTTTCCCCGCACTTTCAAAGTTCTTTTTAGATGTTGATGGTGCAGTGGAATAGTGCAGTTTGAGCTTGGCCCATGAAATTATGCTCCCTCGTAAGACTCCCACTCAATTTTTCAAACTTCTCCCCTCTTTTCCAATCGTGAAAAACCGTTTCGAACACGTTCGAAGAACCGTGGAGAATTTTCCCCCCACATTTTTTCACGCTCCCAAAAAACAGGTTCAAACACGTTTGAAGAACCCCGTACGTGGAGAATTTTCACAGCATTTTTTACACTCCCGACGTTGAGGTGGAGGGCCATCGATGTGATCTTTCATCTGTGACGTATTATAATGCTCCAAGCATGGAAGATATGATATCACTTCACTGTCGTTCCGATGATGTTCTGGCAAACGATCCCACAATAAGCCAACATATTTACCACAATATTTTAAGAGCAAGACCTTTGGAACCTGTTCGAGCTCGTTTTTGGTCAAGTCCAGGGGGTGCTTGGCTGGATCTTGACGTTATATTTTGGAATGGAGAGCGCGACTTTTCAAGAGTTGCGCTCAAGTGGTCCATCCGCAGTCACAGCCTATGATCTCTACAGATTATAGTTTTTTCCGAGGAACCTGTGAGGACCTTTCTCGAGTGTCGGCAAGCTTGGAGCAGTGCAGCCAGATCGCGCGCAAAAGTTACCCCCTCTCTAGCTCTTGCGCGCCCATCACACAATCATAGGAGCGCGTGTCCGTGAGCGAGCGACGCTCGGACGTCTTCGGAAAGAGCCGAGCGCCATCGAAATTTCCCGACCGCGCCTTCGGCAACTACACCAATACATGGACGCTGAGCACGTTCATGTGCGGCCAAGCCGAAACGAAGGCTTCGAGGGAAAAAGCAATCTAAGCACGACTCGCGCGTAACATCACCCGACGCCACGAGCGAAGCTTTTAGATGATTTCAATGCTTATTTAGCTCTTGATTCGCTGCGTTATTAATGTATACAAAAAAATGTATCGCACACTCTGGTCGCTTATTTTTTTTCGTTTATACGTTAATTTAAATATAATGATAAATCTAAATTTCAACTGATTTGTCTTCTAAAATATTGTTTACGCTTTACTCACACCCGTCCTTATGCCAAATAAATCATAATTCATAAAAGTAAGTAGAAATATATTAATATTCGTATTATTATATTAATTCTCATAGCTCTCATATGAAAACTCTCATATGAAAAACACCAAAAAAAAAACGTTAAAACCTTAGATTTCAACGAATCAAGAACATACATCTTCACATTTTCAATCGTGACGAATTTTTAGGAACAATACCATCACAAACACATCTGCACCAAAACAATATACATCACCTAAATTATCAAAACATAAATCAAACAACACAAAATCACATCTTATACCCAACTCTTACTAATAGACAACAGGACACAAATAATAATCTTTCCACTGATCCTCTGAATAATATATATTCGACAATCACATTAACTAAAACGAAAGAATGGCTTATAAATCTCTCCAACATTGATATTCCGCTACACATTTCCACATTCTTGTCTCTATGTAAAAAGTTTTGTTTTCCTTACCTCAAACTCTCAAACATAAAAACTCATACCCACAAATCAATCTCCGAACTTGAGACCAAATTAGATTTTTTACCCGACAAACCTAGACAAATCGAAATCAGAACCAGATTCACTGAAATCTTAAACAAAATAAATATTCCAACATAATTTTCCAAAACTAATCAAATTATAAAACACACTTCCTCATTCTTAAAAAACAACCCTCAACTTTTAGTTACACGAGCTGACAAAGGAAATTCAACAGTCATTCTTAACAAATCAGATTACATTACAAAAACTCATAATTTACTCGCAGATTCCTCAACATACAAATTAGCAAATAGAAATCCCATCAACACTCTACAAAAAGGCATTAACAATATTCTCTCCAGATGGAAAACCCTAAAAATCATTGATGAAACAAAATACAAATACTTAAAAGCTGAAAATTGCAACCTATCTCGTCTCTATCGTCTGCCAAAAATTCATAAAAACAATTATCCACTTCGTCCAACAGTATCATCAATAAATACTCCAACACATAAACTAGCTGAATTTATACAATCTAAACTTTCTAAATTGATCAATACGACTAATTCACACGTCATAGATAGTTTCCACCTAAAACATTCACTTTCTAACATCTTAATTCCACTCAACTTTCGGCGTAGGGATCTTGGCGAGCCCACCGCCCGGGAGTGCGTTCAGCGCTCTCGCAGTAGCCACCGGTGTGCAGGGCTAACCACCCGGCATGTCGAGAACACGCACGAACATACAAACACAAACATCTACACAAACACGCTCGAGGGATATACCGGTGATGCGAATGATCAGGTGACCCTATAAACGGGCCATCCTGAGAAAGCGAATGCTCGGGGTCCCCTATAAACGGGGTCCACCGAAAAGCGAATGTCCGGGCTCCCTATAAACGGGCTCCCCCGAAAAGCGAATGTGAGTGAGTGTGCGGATCAATGGCGGAGGGCTCAAGTCCTGAGCACCTCCTGTATGGCTATCGAATGAACGCGAGTAAATGAACCGGTACACGTCACAAAGGCGGACACTCACTAGCACGCACACTTAACGCCGGGGGACGGCACTCGGACCCCCGCCGTCCTCCGCGGCAGACCGCCCCAGGGCGGACGGTCGGAGGGTACGGCGAGTATAAACCAGGCATGATGCTCCTGGGCCGCTGGATAGTACAGGGGCCCGGGTCCTCTTAGCCGGATGGACCTGGCTGCCCCATCAGCCAGTGTATAATCCCCATACTGTTGTAGTGCCGGGTGGCGCCCGGAACGGGCCCTGCAGCAGTAGCGCGGGGGCCTCGATGAGGCCACCACTGTCCGCTCTGGGGCGGCCTGTGGCGGGGATATGTCGGCGAGGGCGGTCTGCAGTGTCTTTATCCCAAAACACTCTCACATACACAAACAAAAGTGAGAAAAGGAGGTGCTAAAAAACATGAGTACACAACAAAAAGGAAAACGTTTAAACGCATCAAAACAAATGGGGCCCCCAACCCCGACAAGGACAAGTGACACTACGGACGGACGAACGGGACAGAAGACTGCACCGGCTTCGTCCGTAGCGGAGACGGCCGAGGCCAGGATCCGGACTCAGCTACAACTGATCCGGGAATGCCTGGTCAAAATGGAGGAAAAGACACGCGTGCAGAGGAACATCAGCACCGTGATCACAACCAACATGGCCCGGATTAGGGAAGCTGCGGACGAGGCATGGCACGAGTGCGACAGGATGCATGTGCTCGGGACTGCCAGCGGAGAGGGTGACGTCGACAAACAACAGACGCCACAGACGAAACGCAAACGCGAGACCACAGGCTCAAGCCCGGATCTCACGCCGGCCAAAAGACCGACGGAGGGAACGGAGCTTACCCCGTGGAAAACGGTGCTCGCAAAGAAGAAGAGGAAGACGATAGACGCACAGGACGGACAGAAGATGAAAACGTCTACAGAAGCGACAGTGACGCCGGCCACGAACAAGGGGGGTGACGCCCGCCCAACCCGGAGACCCGGGGCTGGGGTGGTCCTCATTAAGCCCACCAGTGGCAAGACCTACGCGGACACACTGCGACGTATAAAAGCCGTTGATCCTGCGACCGAAAAGGTGCAGGTCAACGGCTACCGAAGGACGAAGGACGGAAGTGTCCTGCTCCGTGTCAAAAGCGGGGCGGGAGACAGACAAAACTTCCAGGACAAGCTTCGGCAAGCCCTGGGAGAAGACGCACAAATACGGAACATGACTTCCAGCGTACAACTGGACATACTGGACCTGGACTGTGTGACGGACAAAGACGAAGTAGCGGAGGCACTTCGACGAGAGACGAACGATACGAGGGACCCGAAGGTTCATATCTTCGGCCCAAACAGACATGGACAGTGTATGGCTGTCTGTGACCTTGAGGAGGGCGCCGCAAACGCCCTTCTCAAGAAAGGTCGTCTGAAAATCGGATGGATGAACTGCCGAGTCAGGCCTAGGACGACTGTGCCAAGGTGCTATAGGTGCCTTGGGTACGGACACACTAGGACGAACTGCAACGGCAAGGACAGAGCACAGTGCTGCACAGATGCGAGGAAGCACACCTCCTGCTTCCCCAAATCACGACTGAACACAACGCTGACGTACTGATACTGAGCGAACAATACAGGAATATGACGACCCCGACGTGGTTCCCGAACGGCGCGGGTACCTCGGCCATTTGGGTCAGGGGTACCAGAACGCGTGTGCTCGACAGCGGAGCGGGGGACGATTACATCTGGGTGAGGGTGGGCGGCCTGATTTACGTCAGCGTCTACCTGACCCCAAACTGCTCCGCCAGAGAGGTCGAGGACAAGACGGGCAGACTGGAGGACGCATTGAGGGAGCTGACGGGTGACTTAATAGTCGCGGGTGACCTCAATGCGAGAGCGATCGAGTGGGGAATGACCAGGACAGACAGACGTGGACACCTGCTGCTGGAAATGGCAGCAAGACTCAACCTGACTGTAGCGAACACGGGACACGTACCGACGTACATCAGACCGGGGGTGGGCTCCTCGATACCGGACGTGACGTTGATCTCGGACAGTATCGTGCCGCTGATGAGGCGATGGGCGGTGATCGACGACTATACAGCCAGCGATCATCAATACATCGACTTTGAGGTGGCGGGACCCACAACGACGCAACGCAACAGGTCGGCGCAGACACCGCGGTGGAACACACGGAAACTGGACATCGACAGGTTCTCGAGGGCGCTGCTGGAAGCAGTCGCACCCTCGGAGATTGTACCGGACGAACTGACGGGACGTACAAGGACTGAACGACTTGTGGACGAGACCCTAAAACTGACGAAACGGCTCTGCAAAGCGTCAATGCCGCGCAAGAGCATCCGACACGATAGACGAGCGACGGACTGGTGGACAGAAGACATCGCCGAACTGCGGAGGCTCTGCATTCGGGCGAAGAGGCGAATGTACCGGGCTCGGGAAAGGGACCGGCCGAACGCGGCTGCTCTTATGACGGACTACAAAACGGCACGGAAAACGCTGACAAATGCGATAAAAGACAGTAAGAAGCGCTGCTGGAGACAGGTATGCGAGGAGGTGGACCAGGACCCCTGGGGTCTGGGTTACAAGATTGTGACGCAGAAGCTAGGGGCCCGAAGTCCGCCGGAACTCCAAGACGCGACGATCATGGGACAGATAGTTAACGGGCTCTTCCCAACTCACCCGACGAGGGAGGAGCCCTGGGACACGGACGACAGACGAGACGCCCCGGTCTTCACTGAGGAAGAGCTTCCTAAAGCCACGACCTCTCTGAAGGCGGGGAAAGCACCTGGACCGGACGGCATACCCGGGGAGGCCCTCCGGCTGATGGCACGCCTGAGGCCTGGGATACTCCTCGGCATGTACAACGAATGTCTTAGGACAGGGACGTTCAGCGCGCGCTGGAAGACGACTAGACTGGTCCTCCTTAGTAAAGGAAAAGGAGAGCCGCATATGCCGTCTTCCTATAGACCTCTGAGTCTACTGGACGCGACGGGTAAAGTTTTCGAACTTCTACTGAGACCGCGACTGACAGACGCGATAAGAGCGGCCGGGGGCTTGTCCGAGAACCAGCACGGCTTTCGCAAGGGACGATCGACTATAGGGGCAATCCGCAAGGTCATCGAGACTGTTAGAAGGACGGACGAGGCCTGTCACGCGGCAAGGCCCCTAGTGATACTGGTGACTCTAGACGTGAGAAATGCCTTCAACTCGGCTAGGTGGGGGGATATCTTGGGGGCGCTGGAAGGCACTCTCCGGATTCCTCCTTATCTACTACGAGACGCGTTGACAGGTGGATGACGGAGCACGGACTGTCTCTTGCACTGGACAAGACGGAGCTTCTCATGCTTACGCGACGACGAATACCGACAATCATTCCAATGACAATCGGAACGGAATGTATGGGTACCAGAGGAGAAGCCAAGTATCTAGGAGTGACTCTGGACACGAAGCTGACCTTCTGGCCCCATATAAAACGGACGGCCGAGAAGGCGGCGGCGAAGGTGACTTCGCTCAGCCGCCTGATGGCAAATACGCACGGACCGAGACCGTCTATACGGAGACTACTGATGACGACGGCCCACTCGATCCTCCTGTATGGCGCAGAGGTCTGGGCGGACGCGCTGGCCATTAAAAAATACAGGAAGACGATGACGTACGTACAAAGACAGGGGGCACTAAGGATAGCGTGTGCCTACAGGACCGTCTCGGCAGAGGCGATCCTGGTGGTGGCGGGCGTGATTCCTATAGACCTACTAGCCACAGAACGAAAACGAATATACGAACGCGACGAAGGGACTGAAAGGTCTGACGCGGCAAGGCATGAAAGAGAAAAGACCCTGACGGACTGGCACGCACGCTGGATGACCGAGACAACCGGACGATGGACAAGACGGCTGATAACGGACCTAAGACCGCGGACCGAACGGGGTTGGGGGGAGGTAAATTTTTACCTAACCCAGCTCCTCACGGGACACGGATATTTCCGAAATTATCTATACAACATGAAACGAGTACGGACGCCGGACTGTAAGTACTGCGGACACACACGAGACGATGCGGAACACACGTTCTTTGCGTGTGACAGATGGATGACCCGGAGACAACAATTGGAACGGAGGACTGGACACATCACGCCCGATAACATAATCGAGCTGATGCTACGAGACGAAGACCACTGGACAGACATCGCCACCTTCGCCGAGGCAGTGCTGAGGCGTAAGAAAGATGATGGATGCCTGGAGGATGAATGAGGGAGACATGACATGTAAACGGAAGAGACGTAGCAACGGGTAAACGAAACGAGACGGACGATGGACAGGACCCGCGGGGGTGAGGTTATACTAACGTGTTGCCACCCCGCGGGGCGGACAGTGGAGGGGGATGTTTTAGTCGGTATATCACCATTCCGACGGCACCGGCATGTGTGGGAGTCCGACACACGAGACAGCCCACGGGGCCGACTTACGGTGCGTAATTTGCATTTTTACCCCCTCCTAAAAAAAAAAAAATTCCACTCAACTACAAATTGGTCTCGTTTGATGTTGTTTCTCTCTATACCAACATCCCATTACAACATGTTATTCAAAACCTTCAAAAAAGATCAAATTTATTTTCAAAAACATTTCCTTTAAACGAAATAATTAAAGCCATAGAATACATCATGTTCTCAGCTTTCTTTACATTTCAAAATAAAATTTACCAACAAATCTCAGGGTTACCAATGGGCTCACCTCTGGCTCCAATTCCATCTAACATCGTTATGATTGATCTTGAAACAAATTGTCTGGAAAAATTAAAATTTTCGTTACCACTATATAAAAGATATGTTGATGATATTATTATTGCTCTACTAACAGACAAAATTGAATCCGCCAAAAAGATTTTTAACTCATATAACTCAAAATTACAATTTACATCAGAAAATGAAGTAGATAAAAAATACCGTTTCTTGATGTACTTTTAATCCATAAACAAAATTCAATTATCACAAATTGGTATAGAAAACCAAACTGGTCAGGCAGATTCATAAATTTCTTTTCACACCACCCACTTTCCCCAAAAAAACCATAATTTACATGCTAGTTGACAGAGCAATAAAATTATGTCATCCTTCATTTCATAAAGAAAACCTCAAACTTATTAGTAACACGATGACACAAAATTGCTATCCGATCTCTTTCACAGAAAAAACTATAAAACATCGGCTTTCCACAATCAACAATCAAAAAAAGAATAACAACAATTTTGATTCTTCCAGACTAATAAATGTTCCTTATACAAAAAACATCCATCATCAACTAATTCGTCTTTTTCAACAATACAACATAACATTAGTCACAAACAATAAAGACGACATTTCATCGATTACTGGCTCCACCAAAGATAAAATAAATAACAACCAAAAATCCAACATAGTTTACAAAATCGATTGTAAGGATTGCAATGCCACATACATCGGCCAAAGCAAAAGATACCTTGAAACCAGAATAAAAGAACATAAAAATAGCCTAAGACATACTACCACAATACGCATAGCCTTAGCACAACATGCAATGGAACAAAAACATGACTTTCAATTCGACAATGTAAAAATTTTAAACAATGAAAATTGGCTCAAAAATGACTAATCCTAAAAATGATCCAAATTAAGGCACACTCCAACGCCATAAATTTTAGAACTGACATACAAAAACTAAGCTCGATCTATAACTCTATTATATAACTATTAAAATATTTTACAATACTTTACTTGACATATCAATTTAAAAATTATTAACACTATAATTTAATTTTAAATACTCTTAAGGGAGACTTTTTCCTTGAAATTTTCAAAAAATCAATTTGAGCTCAACATGAGCAGCTACAAGAAGAGGAGGGATGCCTCTATGGACCAAGCATTGCCGATTAGCGGTAATTATAGACACATTTGTGTAAACACATTACAAAACTTTAAACGCGTTTTTCTCGAAAACACGTTTTTAAAAATGGCTGACATTCTCCTGACCGCTGTAATTAACATATCGACCTGAAATTTGGAGAGCATACTCAGAAAATATGTCTTCACGGAATGACGGATCGTTTTTTCGATAGATACATTTTTGCATTTATTATTTATCTTTTTATGCGAAAAAAACGCGAAAATTCGATTTTTTTCAAATTGCCATTTTCCGAAATTTGTACTAAACGAAAAACCCATCCGTTATTCCATGACCAAAGGGTCACAGATTGATAATATGCTTTGAATTTGTGTTTCAGATCAACAAAGAGGGGGCAGTGATGTCAGCCGTTTACCTCCCGCGATTTGAGGACCTGTTTCCGCGGCGCTGCCACAGCCGCCATTTGAGTTTTTTTTTTTTTTTAATTTTTAACGTTCTGTATATCATGAATAAAAGCAAGAAAAAAACCGCACTCAATAAGCTTTACTCGTTTCCTTTAAAAAAAAAATAAAATGTAAACACCTGAAATATGGCACTCCAAGGACAAAGTCTCCGTTAACATGACGCACCAATTTTATTTCTCTTGATACGTCACTGCCTAAAGGATCTTTCTCCCCCGATTCGCAAAATAAAGACTCTAATATGCTTCACGAAATTAAGACACCACTCAGTTTCTCTCGAACTCTCTGTGATCACACAACTCAATATGTAACTGAGAAATGTAAATTTCGAGTTTTTGTTTATTTTGGAAGAAAATTTTAAAAATCTTAAACTCAATAGGTAATCATCACAGTCATTTGATACTTCATTAAAATTTCTTTTAAATCAATCACGTACATTAAATTTTCACAAATAAAACACAAAACTTTCTTATAATTATTAATCCCTTACAGATGATAAAAATCGCTAAAAAACGATAAATTCTTCCATCTATTGAGTATACTCCAGTAAAACAGTATTTACTTCCATAAATACTGTCTTTTGAAATAACCTTCCAAATATAAGCAAAAGCTAGAAACATCAACAACATCGAGGTTAGTCGTTTCTCATATTTCATTTTTTATAACTCCATAGTATAATAAACCACACTCTCACACATCACTCATTTCAAACACCGATGAATAAAAAGAATTATCGCAATACAAGAACTTATGCATATCAAATCAATATAGTTATAAACAAAACAGAATTAACATAACAGTTATACAAAACGACACAACAATTTTATAACACAATCATAACATAAAACATTCGTGTATTTAATTCCTTCAAACTTGATTTGTAAAATTTGGGTATCAAAATTTATAGAGAAAAATATAATTTCTGAAGAGGACCCGAACCAAAGGGTCGAAACGTAAGAAAGCATCATTTATTTCCATCGCTGACCTTGGAAAACCTCTATTGGCCGGACTGAAGCCGAATATTCAACTAGCAACTTGTCATCAACACGGCCGCACACATATTTGACTCATTAATTCTCATACTTTCATCAAGCGATAAAGCATTATCCCCAAAAACAAGCCAATCATCCATCCGGCCGCGAATCGTCAGTACCAGAAAGTGCACATATTCTACAAGCGATGAGATGGTAGTGTTGCTAGCGTTCCTGGCTTCGGTCCGCAGGGGCGCGGGATCGTTCCCCGCGCTCAGTGCTTTTTTTTAAATTATTATTACTATTAATTCTTATTTGATAATTATTATTAGTTATCATTATTATTTTAATTAATTATCTTCTAGTGTCGAAAAATTTATCGCGCACTCCGACCGCTTATTTTATTAGTTTGTACGTTAATTTAAATGCAATAATAAATCTAAATTACAACTTATTTATCTTCTAAAAAATTGTTTGCGCTTTACTCACACTAGTCACTATGCCAAATAAATTGTAATTTATAAAAGTAAGGGGAAATATATTTATATTCGTATTATTATATTCATTCTCATATACTTACATCAAGCGATAAAGCATTATCCCTAAAAACAAGCCATTCATCCATCCGGCCGCGAATCATCAGTACCAGAAAGTGCACATATTCTACAAGCGATGAGATGGTCCCGTTGGTAGTGTTCCTGACTTCGGTCTGCAGGGGCGCGGGAACGTCCCCGCGCTCAGTTTTTCTTTTAAATTTATTATTACTATTAATTCTTATTTGATTAGTTATCATTATTATTTTAATTAGTTATCTTATAGTGTCGAAAAATTTATCGCGTACTCCGTCCGCTTATTTTATTAGATTGTACGTTAATTTAAATGTTACAATAAATCTAAATTACAACTTATTTATCTTCTAAAAAATTGTTTACGCTTTACTCACACCTGTCCCTATGCCAAATAAATTGTAATTCATAAAAGTAAGCGGAAATATATTTATATTCGTATTATTATATTCATTCTTATACTTTCATCAAGCGATAAAGCATCATCCCCAAAAACAAGTCAATCATCTATCCGGCTGCGAATCGTAAGTGCCAGAAAGTGCATTTTTAACACAAGCGATAAGATGGTCCTGTTGGTAGCGTTCCTAGCTTAGGGGCGCGGGATCGTTCCCCGCGCTCGGTAGTTTTCTGTTTTTTTTTTATTATTAATTTCTTTTCGTATGGGGTGAATTGTTTCTTCGTGAAACACGCTCATTGAAAGAACATTATTCTGAAAATAGGAAAACTGCTCATGATGTTTTACGATTAAATTTTTTTGTTCTGTCAATGCTGAGTGTTCACAAATAAACAATTCACCCCATTACAATGAAAATTACCTGTAAATGTAAAAACATACAAAAAGGCCACTTTCTAGCACTTAAGATTCGCGGCCGGATAGACAATTGACTTGTTTTTGGGGATAATGCTTTATCGCTTGATGAAACTTTGAGAATGAATATAATAATACGAATATAAATATATTTCCGCTTACTTTTATGAATTACAATTTATTTGGCATAGGGACGGGTGTGAGTAAAGCGTAAACAATTTTTTAGAAGATAAATAAGTTGTATTAAAATTGAATTATAGAGTCAATAATTTTAAAATTGTTATGTCAAGTAAAGTATTGTAAAATATATTAATAGTTATATAATAGAGTTATAGATCGAGCTTAGTTTTTGTATGTCAGGTCTAAAATTTATGGCGTTGGAGTATGCCTTAATTTGGATCATTTCTAGGATTAGTCTTTTTTGAGCCAATTTTCACTGTTTAAAATTTTTACATTGTCGAATTGAAAGTCATGTTTTTGTTCTATTGCATGTTGTGCTAAGGCTGTGTGTATTGTGGTAGTATGTTTTAGGCTATTTTTATGTACTTTCATTCTGGTTTCAAGGTATCTTTTGGTTTGGCCGATGTATGTGGCATTGCAATCCTTACAATCGATTTTGTAAACTATGTTGGATTTTTGGTTGTTATTTATTTTGTCTTTGGTGGAGCCAGTAATCGATGAAATATTGTGTTTATGGTTTGTAACTAATGTTATGTTGTATTGTTGGAAAAGACGAATTAGTTGATGATGGATGTTTTTTGTGTAAGGAACGCTCATTAGTCTGGAACCCGTGCGGAAAACTGATAGGGCATCCCTAATAAAAATAAGGGCCTTTCAGGGCTTTCCTAGTACTTTCCTTAGTAGGGATTTCCACAATGGGGCCAGACTTGGCCATTATCGGGATAAACTTGTAGGGATTTCCACAATAGGCCCCGACTTGGCCATTATGGGGATAAACCTGTAGGGATTTCTACAAAAGGACCCGACTTGGCCATTATAGAGATAAACAAGTAGGAATTTCAACAATAGGCCCAGATCTGACTATTATAGCGATAAACCAGTATAAATAGCTTAGGCTACATGGTTGATGGTATTTCAATTATTCAAATCGATTATATACATCGATCGAATAATAATATCGGACGCAAATTGGGAAAAAGCGCAAGGGCATTAGCAAATAAAAAATCAACGATGAACACAAATATGCAGACAAACATCAGACAGTATTTATTTATCAAATTAAAGAAACCTTTTACATAGATGCAAACAATTACTGATGGTTTCACTCATACATGGAGTAATGCTAGCGCATAAGTGTGAACAGTTCCAACCGGTTTTCTCGACATTTTTATAGCAACTAATTTCCGCTTACTATAAATATATTTCCGCTAATATAAATATATTTCCGCTTACTTTTATGAATTATAATTTATTTGGCATAAGGACGGGTGTGAGTAAAGAGTAAACAATATTTTAGAAGATGAATAAGTTGTGTATTTAGATTTATTATTATATTTAAATTAACGTATAAACTAAAAAAATAAGCGATCAGAGTGTGCGATACATTTTTTTGTATACATTAATAACGCAGAGAATCAAGAGCTAAATAAGCATTGAAATCATCTAAAAGCCTCGCTCGTGCCGTCGGGTAACGTCACGCGCGAGTGGTGCTCAGATTGCTTTTTCCCTCGAAGCCTTTGTTTCGGCTTGGCCGCACATGAACGTGCTCAGCGTCCATGCATTGGTGTAGCTGCCGAAGGCGCGGTCGGGAACCTTCGATCGCGCTCGGCTCTTTCCGAAGACGTCCGAGCGTCGCTCGCTCACGGACACGCGCTACTATGATTGTGTGATGGGCGCGCAAGAGACTAGAGAGGGGGTAACTTTTGCGCGCGATCTGGCTGCACTGGCTTGGCGACGAGGCGGATGCAATAGACATTGTCTTTCGGAATGGAACCAGCTGCATGTCATAAATATTGGGCTTTGAAAGGCCGCCCTTCACACACACAACACTCATCGACGGCGGCTTCCCCCTCCCGCTAGTCGCTTCACGGACCACATGGCCCCCCCAAGAGGCCCCCTCTGTGACGGCACACGCGCCCGGCGATCCCCCTCCGCCGTACCCCCGCACTTGGCTTTCCCGCGCTGGACCCCCCCCCCCCTATACACCACCCGCTGGACCCTCCCCCCTTGACATCGCCCCCTGGACCCTCCCCCCTGGACACCACCTCCTGGACCCCCCTTGACCCTTCCTGACCCTCCCCCCCTTGACCCTTCCTGACCCTGCCCCCAAAAGTGGTTTAGAATCGGCATAGCCCTACTACTAACATACCCTGAATTTCAAAAATGGAGAAGAAATCTTTCGTTAAAAAAAAATCATGAAAATCAGCAAATTTTTCCTCACCTAAAGGTATCTCCCCCCTTAATTTAGTAACTTAATAACATATCTCTACAACATTACAAACAAAACTTTCCTTCTACAGACGTTCAGAAAGCTATGCGGCCAGTTTGTGAAAAACTAAGTTCCATTAATTTATTATCACGTTGTGTCGGCGGCTCCACGCGAAACAATAACGAAAGCGTGCATGTCGTTATTTGGTCTATGGCAAAAAAACTACTTTTAGTGGTTGAAAAATCGCTGAAATCGCAGAAAATATTGCTACCAGCATTATTTTACGACAGGAATAACAATAGAGTTCTGATGATCCAAGTCTTAGGGTTCAGAATCAGACCAAACGCTCACAGAAGCCGTATGCGAATCTCTATCAGCAAATTGTGTATTTGCCGATCAAGCATCGGAAGAGGTAAGAAAATTGAGAAAGGCGGCTCAAAAAATAAGGAGATGATTTTTTTATCTGCAGAATAAAAGGGAGTTACAGACAAGGTAAAATTTAAAGTTCATTTTTTATTTGACACAAAACTCATACTGATGGTTTACTTCGCGGTTTTTCTTGAAATAGGGTTTTTCATGGCTATTGATAATCTCAAAAAGACTAGTCCAAGTCACTTCAAACTTGGTTCTTTATAAGATCACCTACACCAGCAGTTCTCAAACGTTGTTGGCGACGAAACCCTTTTGACACACTAAGTATTTCACGGAACCCTAAAATGAGGAAAATCTGGTTTTATGTTTATTTTTTAATGAAAATCGGGGGATAGTACGACATCGGGGGCGCCAAGTTTTGACCGTTGATTCTTGATATTTGAACCAAAATAGGAACCAAGTTTTGGCTTCCTTAAGGGATTATGAGCGCTTTTAGCGGTCATTAGAAATACGGTAAAATTCAACGATTGTTGTTGGCTCATGAGTACGATATCTTTATTTTATCGCAAATAATGGAAATTGACCGGGCGAGCTTCAAAAAGTATTTCTTTGTTTGGGTTTCTTTGGGTTTGTTTAGTGGTATCATATAATGTCTCTGTTTTCTTATAACAATAAGAATTGTTCTATATAATTACTACAACAAATTACTAAAAGATATATTTTACATGAACATAAAGTCTTACAAGTCCGAAAAGGGATTAACCGTACACTTTTAATCCCTCTTCGGAAGTACTACTTTACTCTCTGTCTAGTCGCACTTATAAGCTAGGAAAACATGGTAGTGGTATTAAAATGAATGTTGAGCTTCCGAGACCCTGTTGAAACTATAAATTTCCAAGTTACCTTGCCTGATGTTTCTTGAAATTTTCCAATCCAAAAAAATCGTCATTTTCGATACCCATCGAAAAATTCTAATTTGAACGCAAAATAAGCGAAATATCAACTTTTACCACTCTTCATATTTTGTTTATTTTTGCCCGATAACCCTAAATTCACCGTCAAATCTTGGTGCATCGGATATCGTACTCTTATCGGAAATCATACAAAAATGAGCACGTTACATAACAATGTATTAAGGGGTGAGATGGAGTCAGAGGCGTGGAAAACCGAGCATTGTCAATAATTTTTTTTTGTAATTAAGTTGGTTTTACAAAAGTGGTTACACCGACTTTTTATGTTATATTTCAACTTGACTTGTACAAATTTTCAAAGAAACATATTGATTATTTATAAAAACATCGCCATCTTTGTCGGACCCCCTTCGGCATGTAGTGCTTTGCGGTGATCATCATACATTTTTACTGGATCATCTGAAATAAAAAAAAACCAACAAAAATCATTAGTTTAATAATAAATCTAGTCCTTAATCGAAGCTTTTTTTTAATTCACAAAATGGCGGCTTCCGACAGATAACTTTCGATTTTCGACCAAAAAATCGCTCGTTTATTGTATTAAAAAAACAGAAATTTTCAACAAAAATGAAAATCCTTCGATCAAGGACTAGTTTTTAACGCTATCAACAAGCACACCAAATTTCATCAAAATCCATCGAGTGGTTTTTGAATTATAGTGGTCACCGACTTGAAAAACATAGTTTCGAGAAAAACGCGTTCAAAGTTTTTCGATGTGGATACGGTATTATATGTTCGTAAAATGTAGAGCTCGATGGATGAAGCTAAACTTTTTAAATGTATTTTGATCCGCTGAATCCGAATATAACAATTTTTTGCCGAAAAGTGGAACATTCAATTGTTTATAGCCAATTGTTAAAACAATTTGTCAAAAAATTGAAGTTTTTCAGGGTGAATTATCTTTTCAAAATATTTTGGGCAATCTTAAAACGAAAGTATTCTTTATAAAATGTTGCTAAAGTTCATAGTTTTGAGTAATACATTTTTGACCATTTCTGAAAGAGTTTTCCAATTTTTCAACTTGATTTGTGTATAGAAATACTAATTAAAAAATGACTTACATCGAATCATCAATTCCTGGCCCATACAATAGGGCTTCTGCCGATGTGGAAGCTTTCAAAATATCAATTTGTTGTTGTCTTCGAAGCATTCTGCCTTCCCGGGTATTTTCGTATGTTCGTTTGTCAGCCGCTACCTGCCATGGGGACCCGACGCCCCTTCACTAATTGTGGGATATCCCGGAAACTATTCATCGGATTGACTTGAAATTTTCAGGGAATATTTTCGAAACATCATACTTCAATAAAATGTAAAAAAACGATTTTTTGAAGATTCTGACTACATCTCACCCCTTAATTCCACCGTAAATTAATGAAATTATTTCCATTTATTGGGAGATATGAGTTTGTTTTTTTTCGCCGGAGCCCTAGCAGAGGCCTTAGGAACCCCAGGGCTCCGCGGAGCACACTTTGGGTATGGCTGATCTACACGATTCAAGTAGATCATGACAAATGAAGAGAATTAGATATTGAGCTGTAAAAAAGATGCTTTTCTTTTATTAATCGAAGGCGATATACTTATTTCCTCTTGACACCAAAATACACAAAATAGGAATTTTCCTTGCAGCGATCAAAGGCAATGGAAAATTCATATCTTTCTGTATAGTGAAGCCGAAAATACGAATTTTTCTCACATCGAGCGGAAGCAATGAAAAATATATTTCCTTATGAATCGGGAAACCGAAAAAAATGTGTAGATTTATTAAATCGTTCAAAATGAAAACAGATCCTCTGATATCGTGTACCTAGTATATTACCTAAAAGAAGAATTGTGAACATGAAGATAAAGTTTCTACATGGCTAATAAAAATTGTCCGATCGCTGATTATTTGTTTAGCTGTTTTTTTTACTTTCGTTCGTTTTTTCATACAGAATCAACGTCTATGATTTATGTTTCAAACCGCTCAAGGCATTACACGTTCGACATCCCTCCGGGCGGGCGGTCATGCCTCGGATTTTAAAACAAATTGAGATAATCCATGAAGTTTTTTTTTGCAGAAACTCTAAAATACCCCATGCAGAAATTTTTTGGGGACTCCCCAGATCCTACCAGATCCCTATGGGGATTTGATAGGGACGCCCCAAGTAAGGAGTCCACACTGGAATCCAAATAGATTTGTTGGGGATTCCCCAGATTCTACCAGATCCTTATGGGGATTTGATAGGGACGGCCCAGGTAGGGAGACCACATTGGAATCCAAATGGATCCTGGGCTGTTTCCAGATTAACGTGGTTTGAGAATTTTTTACTTGAAATTATATAAAATGGGATTTCGCGACGCTCTGTAAAAAATTATTCTTTGATGGTCCCGTGCACAGATTTGCTTGGGAGTTTCAAGATGCACCAATGTGTTTCTAGGAATTTGTTAGGGACACCGCACGTTAGGATTTCTCACCGGGATCTGATGTGGAAATGCTAAGGAATTCCCAAAAAAAAATTTTAAAAGGGCACAATGTAGGGAGGAATTTTGTTGCAATCTTATGGTTGTCAGATGAAGAGCGTAGCCCTGTGGACTTAAGATTTAGTTAATTAAGATGTTAGGTAAGTTCATTAAGAAATGAACAAGAAAGAATGTTTATTCGATAACAAAGAAGAGTTTTCAGACTACGAAATTCCCGAGGATGTCTCTCGAAATGCCGCGACTGCGTACTGCCCGGTCGCGCTCTATATACTCTCGCGCCTGCGCGGCAGTAGCGTGCACGGCAATGGGCGGAAGCGCGGCGCGCAACATTTAAAAAAACCATGCCTTAAAATATCGAACACTACAATATATAATTATCTTCTTTAGTAACCTCTTTACTTTAGTGCTTACCGATATTGTATATTTATAGTTTGTTATGGGCTAGTATTTTTTATACGAATAAAAAAACTTGTTATAAATTTTAATATGCACACTTTTTGAATTTTTAATCCTTGTGCGCATAAAAATTTGTTTTGGACGTGACGGCAATCGGGTTACGATTGCGTCTGCGGTTTATCGCTGTGGGTGTGGAGTTTTGTTAGAGCGGCTTAAATGAGGTTTTAAAAGAAAATTAAATGTAAGTATGAAATCATATTTTTATAAACATGATATACCTATTACACATTCGCTTAAGTTTGTAGCCCGTAACAGCAATTTCCACCCGACCCGGTGGATTTTTCATCGGGATCTAATAGGGATTCCCCATCGGGATCTAACAGGGATTCCTTGTCGGGAGCCAATAGGAATTCCCTATCGGGATCCAATAAGGATTCAGAAAATCGCTTCCGACAAAAGAAAGACGTCGGGCGATAGAACATAAGCGGCGCAGGGTACATATATATTCGTGTCGTCGTTGAAAAGCGTGCGACGATCGAGTTACTGCGCAATCGCGATCGTAAAATTTATTTACTCCAAACGCGCGTCGTATAAAAATAAGTCGAATTTGATTTAAAAAACCGTGCGCGACCTGCTCAACCTCAAGCGCAACCATAACCTGATTGCCGTTACGTCGGAAAGAAAATTCCATGCGCACAAGTATTTTTATTTAATAATAATATAAAATGTGTATCAAAAAACGTTGCAGTAAAAAAAGTATTCGTTTTTAAGTATTTACAATATAAAACGTATTCATATTTCATTAAATACAAAAAATATATGGCATTGAAGTTTGCATCGTTGGAACGCAACGAAAGTTCCTTTTTACCTTTTTTTTCCATATTTTTATTGTCATGGAAGATCTTTGTTATACATTTATATCGTAAATCGCTAAATATTTTTTTAAAAATGGTTAACGGATTTTTGTAACCAAAATCTGCCAAAAAAAAATTAAAATAATTCAAAAGCATTAATGTTTGTTGCATTCCAATGATGCAAGCATCAACCTTATTAAAGTGTTTAAATTTTATATAGTATGAAAAGTATTCAAAGAATATCCTGCCCATAACTGCACAAGTATTTTTGCTTAATAATAGTATAAAAAGTGTATAAAAACTACGTTACAGCATAAAAAGTATTTAAAGTATTTTTAAAAAGTACTCGAAGATATAGATATAAGATATAAGTATTCGAAGAATACTATACAAAGCACTATAAATATTCAGTATGGGTAAACAATTAAAAAAAAAACAAAATAAGTATATTGTGGTATTCGATATGTACTCCTTTGTAAACAATAAATTGATCTCTTTAGTGTATCGATGCTTTTATTTTTTATAGCATTTTGGGCTTACAGAATGCGAGATGATCGATCAAGCATCGTATCGGATTCCGTTCAATACTGTGGGGAAGCTTTAAGATTCTTACATTGGATTCCGATGGAAAATCCCTATTGGATCCTAATAGGGAATCCCTATGGAATCCCTATGGAATCCCGATAGGAATCCCTACTGGATCCCGATGGGAATCCCTTTTGGATCCCGATGGGAATCTCTTTTGGATCCCGATGGGGAGTCCCTCTTGGAATCCAATGTACGAGCGTGACGTTTCCTGATAGGGATCCAATGGGGTGTCCCATTGGATCCCTATCAGGGAGTAGGGAGAAGTAGGGGAATCCTATAGGATTCCAAACACAATTTCTACCTGGGACCACGCCGAATAGTTAAAAAATGGTCCATTATTCTCTTTCTTAAAATCGTTATAAATGCTTTCTCAAAAATAATTAAAATTAAAGTGACTCCACCAACCAAGTTGTAGAAGTCTACGGTGATAAGAACTTGGAATGCCAATTTTTTTGCAATAACTTTCTTACATACTGCTTTTAAAAAATCGACGGCGTATACGCTGCGGCCAATTTCCTCATTCACAAATCAAGACATCCCTCGCAGGTTCGTTGTTTTAATTTGTCTACGGTTTAATTTCACATCGAACAACAAGTGACACTACTAACCAAGTTGTAGTAGTCTGCGGTGATAAAAGCTTGGAATTGCCATTTTTTTCGCGATAGCTTTCGCATATCCTATTTAATTGTTGTGCGAAAAAAGTGTGAGAAAAATCCGGATCATATTAAAACCGGAATGCCATTTTAATTAATCATTATTATAAAGACCAATATAATCATCTAAATTAAATAACGCAGTCTAGACGAGATTTAACAGTAAAGGAGGATAGGGATTTGTATCCTTCTCTTTGTACGGAAGGATTCCGTATACTCCAACAATGATTATATATCAGATCCCAATTGAATTCCCAATCGAGCTTGTCGCTAGCGCGCACATAAGAGCCTAGCATCTCCCATTCCCATTTCTCTTGATTTCTCAACAAATTATGTACCAAAGCTATTGCGAAAAAAATATAACGCCAAGTTTTTATTTCCTCAGACCGCTGCATCTTGGCTGGTGACATTACTTTCATTAACATTATTTGGTGGAAAGCTTTTATCAGGATTTTATAAAACATGATATGAAAAGAAAAGGACCATAAAATAACTATCATACAGGGGAAAATTTTTTCATTTTTCTGCAGAAAAAGTATTCATGGATAATGGATTTCTCACTGAGCCAACCTTTGACCAGTAGATGTATGATTTAACACATAATTCCACTGTTGAGTGGTCTTTGTTATGTTTATCTTCTTTTCCACACAGTATACACGTATGTGCGAATTGTTGTGATTGAGCGAGAATGAAACTTGCCGACATGAAATATTATATCACTGCGAAATAAGAATGATGTATCTTTTTTGTGGGCGGTCGTATTCTGTTACAGTATCAATTACACATTCGCAAAATGCCAGTTCTCCCGTACATATAAATGTCCAAGACGAAAAGCTTCATTGTTACCTATCTGATGAAATATAGTCCGCTGCCCAGTTGTAATACGAAAGTAGTATCATTCGTCATAGAATTCCAAAAAACCATAATTCACGTCTCTATTTCCCTTCACATTGAGAGACACTGCTAATGCGAATCACCCCCTAAATAATCACCTAAAATTTGTCAAAAACTGAGTTGTCAAATCAACTTCATAGCAAAAACTACAATGTATAATATCTTCGTAAAACCCATTTTTCAATCATATTTGAGTACACTACCAGATCACCAGAAACGTGAACAGCCCCACATAAATTCAAAATACGTTTTGAAAAAAACTCATTAAATCTTTAACGTATTATTACTAAAACCAAACAAAGGAATCTACGATTTGCGGAAGCATTGAGGAATTTTGAGTGTGTGAATCTTTTATATTATCCAGAATTCCCTGGAAAATATTGAATACAATTTTCGCCAACTGATGGTAAGTTATTTATGTTATTATTAAATTATCTTCTGAATATTTCCGTTAACTTACTTTCCATCGATAAATGAGAATTTTTATTTTTTTCGTAGAATCTTTGAATTTTTTATCGGGTTTCTTTGAATACTTTGCACATTGTTTGGAATTATGTACTTATGTTTGCCAGAGCTGGTTTTAGGCTTCTTTGGACTTTTTTGGTCTTATTGTGGTTTTTGAAGTTTGTATTGGACGTGTTCGGATTTGTTTGAGTTTTTTGGATTTCGTTTCGGATGCAGTTTGAATGCAGGACTCGGGGCTTCGACACGTCTGTTTGGCCCTAAAATTCTCCCAAGGAGACTAAAGACTCAGACTGCCGATTCGATAGTTTTGGATCGTGCGTTTTTTCGCTTTACGGAAATTTCGTTAACATTGATTGTTAAGCGAAAGATCATGGCTTTCATACAACTAAGTTATTATTTTAAAATATCTTATAGAACACCTGTCTCCGTAAAATCGTACTACATGTTCTGAGAAGCAGCAGAATATTCGTTCGACAGAGAACGTCCGCTTTTGATAATACATTTTGGAAAATCGACGACAAAATATCTACTCCGTGTATTTAATTCGGTTTGCTCAATTGAATATCGCCCGAAAATAATTACATTTTGCCGCTGTTTTGTATTTCATATTCAACGAAATGTTTTTGACTCTATCCGAACTTAAATGAAAAGATATTAAGGGGTGAGATGCAGTCAGAATTATCAAAAAATCTTTTTTTCAAATGTTTTCTTGAAGTATGATGTTTCGAAAATATTCCCTGAAAATTTCAAGTCAATCCGATGAATAGTTTCCAGGATATCCCACAATTAGTGAAGGAGCGTCGGGTCCACATGCCAGGTAACGGCTGACAAACGCGGAGACGATAATACCCGGGAAGGCAGAATTCTTCGAAGACAACAGCAAATTGATATTTTGGATGCTTCCACATCGGTAGAAGCCCTATTGTATGAGCCAGGAATTGATGATTCGATGTAAGTAATTTTTTAATTAGTATTTCCATACATAAATCAAGTGTAAAATTGGAAAGCTCTTTCAGAAATTTTCAAAAATATATTACTCAAAAACTATGAAGATTAGCAAAATTTTATAAAGAATACTTTCGTTTTAAAATTGCCCAAAATATTAAAAAAAAAGAATTCATCGCGAAAAACTTCAATTTTTTGAAAAATTGTTTTAACAATCGGCTATAAACAATTGAATACTCGACTTTTCGGCAAAAAATTGTGATATTCGGATTCAGCGGATCAAAATACATAAAAAAAAGTTTAGCTTCATCGATCGAGCTCAAAATTTTACGCACATAAAACATCGTATCCACATCAAAAAACTTTAAACGCGTTTTTCTCGAAACTATGTTTTTCAAGTCGGTGACCACTATAATTCAAAAACCACTCGATGGATTTTGATGAAATTTGGTGTGCTTACTGATAGCATTAAAAACTAGTCCGTAATCGAAGGCTTTTCATTTTTGTTCAAAATTTCTATTTTTTTTAACAATAAACGAGCGATTTTTTGGTCGAAAATCGAAAGTTATCTGTCGGAAGCCGCCATTTTGTTAATTTTTGAAAAAAAGCTTCGATCAAGGACTAGATTTATTATTAAACTAATGGTTTTTTTTGTTTTTTTTTCAGATAATCGAGTCAAAATTTATGATGGTCACCGCAAAGCACTTCATGCCGAAGGGGGTCCGACAAAGATGGCGATATTTTTATAAATAATGAATATTTTTCTTTGAAAATTTGTATAAGTCAAGTTGAAACATAACATAAAAAGTCTGTGTAACAACTTTTGTAAAACAAACTTAATTATTATTTTTTAAAATTATTGAAAATGCTCGTTGTTTCACGACTCTGACTGTACTCACCCCTTAAGGGGTCTTCTCACTTTAGGCGCTAAAAAAGGCTATTTTCATTAATTTTTTGACAGGTTTATATTATAGATATTGACATGAAAGTTGGTACACTTAATAAATACACTTTCGAAATACATTTTTTTTAATGTATTTATTTATGTAACCCAAACAAACTTTAAACGCCTTTTTCTCGAAACAACGTTTTTCGACGGCTGGTTGATACAATCTTCGAAACTACTATACCGATCTTTCTGAAATTTTAACAACATATTCCCTACAACTATAGCTATAGCGCATATCAAGGATTTTTTAAAATTTCGATATTGACTTTTTTGGCGAAAACGGTGAAAGAACAAGTTTTTTTTTCGAAAAATGTCCACCATTTTGTTATTTCTGCATACATCAATAATCGTACCATAACATACTGAATCTAAAACCGTTTGATTTTTTTGTTTCGGCTAATCCATCTCCGAGACTTCATCATCAGCGCAGACCTACAATTTTTTAGGACATTTTTTAACTACCGTTTTCGTCTATAAATAGTGACTAAACCCTTTAACGGCCACGCCTATTTCTGGATAGCTTAAAATAATTTCCTCTGGTAGTATAGCTAAAAAAGGTCTAAATATGAATGTCCAACCATATTTTTGTCGATAAGGGTCTGGGAAGTAGTATTTTCGGCCTTGTAGCAAATTTGCTAGTACCATTTTCACCCGCTCGGTTCGAACTATTATTTTAATTCAATCAAAAATCTTCAAAGCCCAGTTCGCCCAGTTAAGGTTCCTTTAAACAATTCTATCAAAAAATATTTCAAGAATGTCCATTTACTTACTTTTATGGACAAAAACGGGCAGCAGATCGAGTGCTGGGGTAAGTGTCGTAAATTTTCACGACAACATTGTTGGCATATTAACATAATTCATGTTTACGTTTGAATTTCAAGCTGTCCCGGCATTTTTAGCTGCATCTAGCATAGATTGATGGAACTGTGAAGTAGCTTGTCCGCTATAGCGTCCTTACGTTGTGACCGACGGGGTCAAAGTGAACGTAGCAAACTTGCTACAATGGCAGTTAAGAGTTAGATGAATAAAAACATTTTTAAATGTGTTTTGAAAGTGTATTTATTAAGTGTAACAAATTTTATATCAATATCTATAATATAAACCTATCAAAAAATTCACGAAAATAGCCTTTTTAGCCCCTAAATTAAGAATCCCCCTTAATTAATGATTACAGTTTAACAAAAGTTTCTGCTGAAAGATATGGGCATGAGGCGTTGTGACTACCTTTGTTTTCGGACATGAAAAATTTAGATACTCACTCACCGAAAATAAATTTGAAACCTTTCATTCACGGGAAGAAATAGAGTGAAAAATGACTACTATGGCTCTTCGACGTGTTCATCACCTTTCCTCTCACCTTTCTTTCTCTTGCATCACTGGACTCTCCTGAATTGATGAAGGAATACGATTTTTCGTTCTGCCCCACATTATATATTCCAAGATTGATGTTCGCGAAGTAGAATTATCGGGCACTCGTCAATCGTGTAGCAAGAAGGGAGAACAAAGATTCTGACATGTTATACCTGAGCAATCGTAAATATGAGGAATGATTTTCAATCATTCCGTTTTTGTATCCAGCACTTTGATAAATTTATTTTTATAAATTTTGCTTTAATTTCAGGCGATAAAATCATATTGCCGCGGAATGGAATATCATTACGGACAATTTGCAATGGATGGGGCCGAATGAAGTCGATTCAATACAAAGGAAAAAGTTGCCGCTTACGAGATTGTTTGCTCAATTGTATGTCAGCTATCGATTTTGCGACTTGCACTGTCAACTGCTGTATCTGATCGAAACCGAAGAATGATGTTTTCATTTCGATATATGCACACCGCGTATCGACCCCCTCCTTCGAAGAGCAATAAGAGTCATTTTGCGTCTGCGCAGATTTCGTAGACGCATAGGGAAAGGATGCAAACATGCCTTAACGAGAAAGTTTTTCGAATAGTGAATTATCAATTGTATTTCGCGTTTCTTTCGATGGATCACGTTGTAGTTCCCCCTATCACGTCCGAATTACCACACGCTTCATAGTTATTAAAGACAGTTTTTTGTCTTCAGTGACTGGCGCCCCTTTGTTCATTTTTCTTTCGTGTGTCGAAAGAGTCACGCGCGCTACGAGTTTTTCGCAGGTTAATAGCGAAAAATGAGTAACAACTCGCAAACGGAAAACATCGGAAGAAGCGAAAAGGTAAGTTTTACGACTTTAGGTTGAAGGCGAGACGTCCGCATCACAGAGGACAAACAAATTTTAACGGATATTTTCGTCACAAGCGATTCTTGTAGGCTCTAACCTACATGGAAGAGTTTTTACTCGGCTTCCCATGAACCTCCGAACTTCCGTTCGCTTTATTAGGCTCTATAAAGCGAGTACGTTGACGTACTTTCGGAACTGCTCCACAAACGTACCAACTGTCTTGGTTGCTAGGACACCATCGCGATTCTGGACCATCGGAAGGACGACGACATCACGGCAAACAACGGCGCGTTTCAAAAAGGGGATCGGAGATCCGGTCTACCGAATCCGAATCCGGAACATTTTCCGAAGTCAGCGGTGGGCACGCTTACGTACAAAATGCTCTAGGAGCTATCAACCCTGACTCGTCAGATGACAAGCTGATTGACCATACAAACCGTGGACCACGAGCTGTCACAAAACTTCTCATTCAGAGCAAGCAGACATTACGAATGACCAACCGTCAGAAAATCCTGTCAGTTCGGTAACCACGCTGGTAAACAACACACCGACTATCGAACCGCAGATCGTTGAACCACTGGGTGAAATATTCTTGGAGGATCAAACATTAGATCAAGCAATTCCAAACGAAATAGTCATAAGATGGGAGGAAATTTTGAAAAAAGGACTTCCGTTGGAAGAAAAAGAAAAGATAGTTAATCTACAGCGAACTAGCTACTATAATCTACAGCGAAATTATATGTACAGCCTCGTTCGAAGAGATTACAACATGTAGTGACTCCCGAGTCCACTAGATGGTCACAACGTATAGAGTAAAGACGCGAAAAACAAAAGAGTGGGGATATGGGGCCCGCTCGTGGCGCCATATTCCTCCTCTCTTCATATTATTTAGAGTGCACAGGATTGTTGTTTGAAATATCTAAAGGGTGTGCGATATGATCTCTCATATCTGGGTGGGTGGTAATCTCTTCGAACGAGACTGTACATATAATTTCGATCGAACTTCGCCCGCCTTCGGCGGGCTCGTTTGATCGATTAATTATATTTCCCGCCTCGTTCTCGAGATTACAACATGTAGTTGTTTAGAGCAAACAACAATCGATATTTGCAGTTAAGGGAATAGTCTGTTTTTATTCAAAAAATCTTATCAACTATTGAAAGAACATGAAATATCGACGGCTAAAACGATTGTTAATCAAACATAAAATTCTTGCTCTTTCTTTTTTTTTATATCGTATTATCAAAGACTGATTTTGCAAAACCAGCCGTCTTTTCTTGAATTAGGCGGTGATAAAATCCCGCAAACACCTGCGAATTCTTCGACCAGCCTGCTGTTGCCCTAATTACATTCAACGATATACCCTTACTAAACGCCGCCAATGTAAACGCATGTCGAGTCGAATGGGCGGCAAAAATCTTTGTGTCTATTCCGCTCATTTTCATTACTCCTTTGATCCATCTACTGATGGTCTGAGCACCTACCTCTTTATGAGGTTTTTTAGTTGCTAAAAACAAACCTTTTTCAGTCTTTCTGAACTCTGCCGTTTTTTCTAGGTAATACTGGACCGCGGATGCGACACACAACTCTGGCTTCTCTTTAAACTCCGGAATGCTCAATAAAGGCTGGCTTTTTCCCGGACCAGACGTTTTTATCATTTTCGGTATAATTATTTCTAATCCTCCTGATGTTTTTCTTATTTTATCAATCTCGATACACGAAAGCGTTTGTGCACTATGAGCTGTTGCTAAAGCCAAAAGCATCACAGTTTTGTTAGTGAGATCTACCAAAGATAAGCTCTCTAATGGATGGAGCTTTGCTATATAATCTAACACGATCCCAACGTCCCAAGTACCCGTGTATCTTGGGGACAGCGGTCTTAACCTATAGACTCCCTTAAAAAACGCGTAATAATAGGCCTGTCGCCAATCTTTTCTACGGAAATTAGCGAAATTGCTGAACGGAAACAATTTAGAGAGCCATATGATGCTCCTTGTTCAAATTTGTTGGTCAAAAACCGCAACAAGCTATCTTCATTCGGGCTAAAAAAATTTTCTTTCTCCGCGTTACAAAAATCCCACCATTGCTTCAGGGCTGATTCATACTGCTTTTTGTCGCTGTTGATAACGATGCTAGCACGATATCTAGTGCTTCCCTTGGGACCTTCTGTCGTGTAAATGCCCTGATGAAACTTTCGTCGCTATTAAAGTGAGATTCCTGGCCCTGGGATGAATGACTGATCTACACGGTGAATACAACAAATTATTAGACGGACCAAGAATAATTCGTTCTCCCACTGAGAGAGATTTAAACAAAGGGTACCAGACTTGATTTGGCCAATCAGGCACCACGAGAATTCCCTCCGATCTGTCTCTTTTAATCTTTGTAAGGACCCTAAGTATTACAGAAAAGGGAGGAAAGGCGTAAAAATTCAAATTCGACCAACTTATCGTGAAAGCGTCGATCACCGACGCACCTGCCTCTGGAAACCAAGAACAATATTTTCTGCATCTGTTGTTCTGACTAGATGCAAATAAATCTATCTCCGGTACCCCTAAGGATTGAACGATTAAATCGAAAGCCTGTGGGTTGAGAGCCCATTCTGTATCAATGTTTTTCTGCCTGGATAACTCGTCTGCCTCGATGTTTTTCTCCGACGGTATATACGAGGCTAAAAGAAAAATGTTTCTCTCTTCTGCCCATTGCCAAATTTTTCGTGCTAACGAATTATATTTTGGGAACCTTGTACCCCCCATCTTGTTTACGTATGCAATCGCTGTCGTATTGTCTACGCACAGTAAAATCTGACAGTCTCGTCTATCATTAGCTAACTCACAAAGGCCTAACCACACCGTAAATAACTCTTTATGGTTAATATGCCACCTCATCTGGCTCTCGGACCAGAAACCATGCACTTTCTTACATTCGTTGACAGCCCCCCAACCTGTGTTGGATGCATCGGTGAAAATTGTCGTGTGATAATTACCCGATTTTATCGTGCTGTACCCTCTCTCTAGTTGCATTTTCCACCAGTGTAACTCCGGGTTAATAGATCGTGAGATTGCCATCTTCGAATCATAATTCCCCTTATTCGCTAATAATGCTAACCACTTTTCTCTCTCCATCTCCTTGGTACAAACCCAGCCGTATTCCATCGCTAGACAGGCGGCGACCAGCTTGCCTATAAGCTCCGAAAATTCTCTAATGGAACATTCTTTTAATGACTCAAAATCTCTTACTGACCTTAGCAATCTCTCTCTCTCTTCTCTTGAGTTAGCTCGATCGAAAATCTCTCAGAATCTATGATGAAGCCCAAATATTTACACCTTGTTGAAGGTTCCGTATTACTTTTTTTTTCATTAACTAGAAAACCTAAGAATTTAACCAATTTCCTTGTCTCAAAGACATTGATCCTGCACCTGTCTGCATCTTCTTCTATGCATAGCAAGTCTTCCAGATATATGACCGACGAAAAACCTCTCATTCTTAAAACTCGAACTACAGGCTTCATAATCTTCGTAAAGATAAAAGGAGCTGTAGACAAGCCGAACGGCAGACAAGTAAATTGAAAAAGTTGACCTTTAAACTCAAAACTCAACAATTTTCTACTTTCTATGTCTACTGGGACTAAGTAGTATGCATCTTGCAAATCCAAAGTACACATGTACACGCCCGGAAAAATTAATTTCGCTGCTGTCTTGATGTCCTCTAACTTAAAATGCGGGGCTTTAATAAATTCATTCAATCTCTTGAGCTTTAATATAAAGCGAAAAGAGCCACCTGGCTTTGGCACAAGAAAATACGACGATAAAAATTCATCTTCACTTGGGTCCCATATTTCAATTGCCTTTTTCTCAATTAATTTATTTACAGCCTCCTGGTAGTCTGTATTCTGTTTGGACGGAATTTTTACTCGTGGTACCTGACGCTGATAAGGGCTTCTCGTGAAATCGATCATGTACCCCTCAATGCAATTGAGAACAAAATTATCATCTATAATCTGGCGCCAATTATGCGAAAAAAGACTTAATCTCCCAGCACGTACGCCCTCGTCTATTTCCTCGGTTGTTTCGGTCTCTGGGCTACCGCCTTGCTGTTGTAGGTCTGCTGCTTTCCTCTGAATGCTAATCTTTGTCGGCCCTGTGCGTTTACACGCGAGTTGTCCGCGAAAGTAGGGAAGGTTCTCCTTCCCTGCGGGCTCCGGAAGTTTAAATAGCTTCCCGTCGCCTGATAAGATCGACTGCCGCTCCTAGAAAACTCGGTATTCTTGACAGAGCGACCGATTTTCTCCAGCGCTTTTGTCTCCTTGATCTTTTCCGGTAAGTCCTTCCCGAACAGCTCGGTATCCGATTTTGTTTTTTCCAGCAACTCTCTGAGTGGCTTGGCCACACCCGGCAAACTGAGAGCTCTTCTTGACTGATTTAATTGGAAAAACGCGTCACCCACGAGCTTTGCGGCATCGTTGAGATTTTCCAAGAAAGCCAGTTTGTCAATGCTTTCCGACTCATCCAGCATGGTAGAAACTGCCGCCCCTAGCGCCATCAAAGCTGAGCCCGAGGTCTCCTGGCATCTCGACGCGTATCCGTCTCGTCGAACAGAGGATTCCGACATCGCCGACATAATTATCCGATTTAAGTCCGGCACACTGAAGCCCTCCTTACGCGGATATTTCTCGCATAGTTTCTTCTTGTCCTCTTTATTTATGCCCTTCTCGACCCAATGTCTCCAACGAATGGCTATGGATGTGTGCAGATCGAAATCCAGTGCACTTGAGGCCGACGGGTCCTCGCCCAACACTTAGAGAATCTCGTCGCCCAAGATTTCCTTCTTCTGTGACTGCGAGGGCAGCACTTGATCTCCCTGGGGCGGGGCATTCTTCTCTGTATCGGGCGCCCTATTTGCAGCCTCCGTGCACAAGTCTACACGGGAAAGAAAAAGCACAAAGACGCTAAGCCATTGTTTTCTTTACCTACCATAAAAACAATAGAAGAAAAAATGATGAATTCATGGCTTGCAATCCTCTGTATCAACAAATATGTCTCATCTCTCGTACGAGCTCATTTGTGTATATGTGCAGCTGTTTTGTCTCTCGTATGACCTTAGCTGACCTTCAGTCTGACCTGTCATGTCTCTCGTACATGCTCATCAGCTGTATTGCGCCGATCTGTCTTGTATCTCGTACAAGCTCATCGGGCTTATGATACGACCTGTCTTGCCTCTCGTGCAAGCTCATCGTTCATGACAAAATACTCTGTCCTACCGTCGAGATCAATCTTTTCTCCGTCGTCCGAATCGCCATTGTTCTCGGAATGTGCTTCCTCGCTATCCGACGTCTCGATCGGCGACTCTGCTAGGGCAGCAATTTCTTGCTGCCGTCGCCTGATTTTGTCCTCAATGACTACCACTGCCTCGCGCTTCCTTTTCGGCATCTTGCTTCTATTCCACCGCAATGAACAAAAAAAAAATACTCTCTACACGATGTTACCTCTAGCGCACAACGAAAGAATATATGAAGAGAGGAGGAATATGGCGTCGCGAGCGGGCCCCATATCCCCACTCTTTTGTTTTTCGCGTCTTTGCTCTATACGTTGTGACCATCTAGTGGACTCGGGAGTCACTACATGTTGTAATCTCGAGAACGAGGCGGGAAATATAATCAAGAAATATCCACCACCGACAAACGCCGTGTGTATCGATCCTTCTTCCATTGATCCGGAGGTTAAAGCTGCCCTGTCGGAAACCATTATGAAAAGAGACGAGAGAATCGCTTTAAAACAAACAAAAATCGCCGCCTGTTTGGCAGCGATTGGTAAAATGTTCCACGCCGTTCTGAGCAGTAAACTGGAAAAACTCATTCTTTTAGAACTTTTGAGTGATGTAGAAAGACTACTCACAGACGTTCAACACGACGGATCATCAATCAGAAGAAATCTAATGTTGGCCAATTTAAACACGTCGTTCAAAGATGTACTGATCGCAACAACAGAAGATCAATTTTTATTCGAAAAAAACTCGAAGAATCAATTATCAATAAGACAGCTAAAGCTCTGGCAAATACATCTCGAGAGTTAAAAACAAGTCCAACTACCATGACATCGAAGATCACAAAAAAACGCGAAGGTCACGCCTTGTCATCCTCCGGGAAAATACCACCAAAGGACGACGAATTCAGGCGGGAAAAAATACCCACAAATAACGAAGAGCCTGAGCAACTCATCGAAACAGAAGGACAACCGTCGTCGAGGGTTTTTCAATCAAAAAACGGAAAATCTCTCCTATCCTATCAGTAAAATAAGCAGCAGACTCCGTTTCTTCAAACACGAATGGGAAGTATTGACGTTAGACTGACGAATCTTATCATAGATCGAAGGATATAAAACTCCTTTTGGGAAAAAACCACATCAGTCAACCCCGCTGAAAAATCGAATATTTTCAGAAAACGCAACAATTAGACAACCAATTATCGATTTAATTGAAAAAGGAGCTATCGAAACATGTCAATCTGATCCCAATCAGTTCTTGTCAGATATTTTTTCGGTATCAAAATCAGGCGGAGGTCACCGATTGATTTAAAATCTCAAAACATTAAATGAATTTGTACGTACCGAACACTTCAAATTAGAGGATCGTAGGACGGCTATACATTTGATAAAAGAAGGGTGCTTTTTAGCAACAATTTTACACTTAGTTATGCTTTTCCTCTATACGCGATAATTCCAAAGGTTCTTAGAAAAATTGAAGACGAAAGAGTAATTGTCGTTGTTGTACCAAGGTGCCCGACGCAACCATGGTATGCACTGTTTCGAGATTTACTCATTCAGGAATCGATAGTTTTCCAACCAGATCGAAATCTGTTATTATCTTCGGATAGACAGCCCCATCCGCTTTGGCGAGATCTTACCCTGGAGGTAGGGAAATCATCCGGAGGGCGTTTCAACTGAGAAGCGTTCCTGAAGAGTCACTGGATCTCATAACCGCATCACTTCGGTCATCGTCGATGAAACAGTACGATAGTGCCTTAAAGAATACAGGGTGTCTAATTTTGACCAGAACTGAAATTGCATGACATTTAAGGATTTTTAAGGCGAGGAATGGGGATTTTTTCATGACTCTTAGTATGACTTTCTGGCATAGAAGTATTTACTTAATGATTCTACAGTGCCACCGATTTTCTAAATTTTTATATTTTCATTTTGCTCTTTCAAACAGATGTGTGTTGTATGCCAATAAAAAGTATACGGAATAAACGAGAAGTCACCAAACTGTACAATTCCATATGCAGTAAAAAATGTGAGACAAACATAATTTCAAGATTGCTGTAAAGAAATATATTTTGGGAACAACCAGAAAAATATTACATACATTTCGGAACTTTGAGTAATATTATCTAGTCGCTTTACACGAATAACAAAGAAAAACTAATATGTTGAGATGACGAATCATTTTCTTTTACTTTCTTCTATTTTATTTTCTATCGATTCGATATTCGCTTCTCTATCGACAAGTACCACAAAGTTAGTTCATATTGGATATAGACTCAACGATAATTTAGTAGGGCATAATAATTCAAGTAGACTGGTAATTTTTCATGACGTTTCATGACTTTTTCAGGGTCGAGTGTAATTTCACGACATTTAAGATTTTTCATGACTTTTCAGGTCGGTAGAGCACTGGAATAGTGGAATTTTTGCAATCACGGGGGATCGACCTGTATAAACCGTCGATACAAGATGTGATATCACTTCTCATCCAAACTTTCAACAAAGGATCATCTTCTGGATCGCTTAAAGGGTGAGATGCAGTCAGAGGCGTGAAAAAACGAGCATTTTCAATAATTTTTTTACACCATTAAGTTTGTTTTATAAAAGTGGTTACACAGACTTTTTATGTTATATTTCAACTTGACTTGTACAAATTTTTAAAGAGAAATATTGATTATTTATAATAATATTTCCATCTTTGTCGGACCCCCTTCGGCATGTAGTGCTTTGCGGTGACCATCATACAATTTGACTGGATCATCTGAAATTGAAAAACAAAAAAATCATTAGTTTAATAATAAATTTAGTCAACCGATGTGCTGCTCTAGTGGTTAGCGTACTTGCCTCTGGAATCAGCACATCGGGAGGTCGCGGGTTCGAGTCACCGTCTCGTAGTTTCGGAGAAAAATAAAAACAGGGGCGTGACGTAGCTCCAGTTCTACACGGATGTCGTGCACACGGACCGGTAGGTGTGTGTCGTGTGTGTAGGGCTGTAGCATGTGAGCTATTTCTCGGCGAAACGCGACGAGCTCCAAGCCTGGGAAGCGAACTCGTGACCGGCTGTATTGGCATAGGTTTTCCACAGTATAGGGAAACCTATACCCATGGCAGAAAAATGTCATGGTGAATGCGATACAGAGGTGGAAGTCGACAGCGGCCGCAAGGTGGGGATCGTTTAGGGTTGTGGAGTGGAGAAAATGGTGGGAAAGTAATAAGGGGAAATACACCGTACATGGAAGCTACAATAAGCGAAGCGTTCGCCGTAGCAGACAAAAAAAATAATAATAAATATAGTCCTTAATCGAAGCTTTTTTATTAATTAACAAAATGGTGGCCTCCGACAAATAACTTTCGATTTTCGACCAAAAAATCGCTCGTTTATAGTTTTTTAAAAATATAAATTCTCAACAAAAATGAAAATCCTTAGATTAATGACTAGCTTTTAATGCTATCAATAATCACCCCAAATTTCATCAAAATCAATCGAGTGGTTTTTGAATTATAGTGTTCACCGACTTGAAAAACATAGTTTTGAGAAAGACGCGCTTAAAGTTTTTCGATGTGGATATGGTATTATAGGTTCGTAAAATGTTGAGCTCGATGGATGAAGCTCAACTTTTTTATGTATTTTGATCCGCTGAATCCGAATATGACCTTTTTTGCTGAAAAGTCGAGCATTCGATTGTTTATAACCAATTGTTAAAACAATTTTACAAAAAATTAAATTTTTTCGGGATCGTTATTTTTAACATTTTGGGCAATTTTAAGGAGTGAGGTGTAGTTGGAACGTTAAAAAAGGCCTTTTTTCCGATTTTTTTCGGCCAAACGATAAAATAATTTACAACAAAAGTTCTTCCGTTTAAAAGATATATATTTAATGTAAACATTATAATTTTTTTAAAGAAATATGTTTCAAAATAAGCCGATACGTATCAATGGCCGAGGACGCTGCAAAAAAAACAGGTTTGGCGGTGATCACTCTCACGCTGTGACGGATTATCTGAAACCAACAAAACAGGGGGGAATCTTTAGTTAATGATATAATGCTCCGGTTGAACGAAGGGTTTTGAAAATTTTCCATTTTTCACAAAATGGCGGACGTTGAAAGTCAAAAGTGTTGTTTTGACCAAAATTTCACTTACAAAAATTGACTGTAAACAAAAAAAATTGTCCAAAAAAAATCCTTCTCGAGTTCTCGAGTTACATTGATCACCGACTTCGAAAACATGGTTTTGAGAAAAACGAGTTTAAAGTTTTGAGTACGATTTGCATGCAGATGAAATTTTTTTTTTGTAACTTACATAGAGTCGTCTATTCCTGGGCCATATAGTGCGCCTTCCTGCGCTTTATTAATTGCATCTGAAGCCATTTTCAGTTGCCGCCGAGCTACCCTCGCCTCTCGAGTGTTTTCCAGGGATCGCCGGTTAGCTTTCTCGACTCGAATACAATCTTCGGCCTTGGCAAACGCGTGGGCGTGTGATCCCAACTTGATCTCCACGGCATCAAAGACTGCTAGTAAACCGTATGTACCCTCGTTAAAAGTGCAGGTAGCGATGTAAGCGGCTATGCTGACGGTAGTATAGCTGGCAGGTAATGTTTTCGGCATGATCTTCCAAACGATTTGGTTAAAACTTTCGTTGCTGTTCTGTGTGAAACCTCCAATGCACCTTTGCAACAATTCATCGTTTGTGAGACTGTCATAAATAGGTTTTATTGCATCGAAGACTTGCTTCGGCAACGCAGTGTAATCGTGTTTGAAAGACTTCAACTTCTCCTCGACCTTTGCTTGTTGATATTTGCACCACGAGTCAGCACCTCGTGGACACTTGTGATGCTGCGGTTTGTCGTTGGTTGAAATCTTGTGATAGAGCGTAGCCCAAATGGCATCCTTCATTTTTTCAACCGAATCAGAGTTGCCACGAATAGCCTTGCCAAAATTCACAGATAATTGGTCAATCAATTTAGCAGTCAGTTTCCCTTTACCGCCGAGTCCTTTATTATTTTTTTTTACACGAACGTAGACGAGTGCCCATCCGTATTTGAATATGACCAACACATTCTTTTTTCGTCACTACAGTTTCTCCATAAGGAGCAGCTGTAACAATGCCAGAGTAAGTCTTTGAATTTCCATCCCCGACGTAATACAAAAATCTCACTCCAAGATTTTCCCACGAACGACGAAACATTTCGATTACAGCATCGAACTCCATCTTTCCCGCACTACCTATATGATCCGCCGAACAAGTTTCTTTGTGTGTTTCATACCATTCTTCAAATTCTTCCGTGTCTTTTTTATCTTCCCAAACTTCACAAGCCTTGCAGTAAGAACTTTTTACAAGTACGTCAAGAACTTTGCCCGTAAAATGTCCTATTAGCGATGTGACGCCAAACAGAGACGAAAATCCGCGTTTGTGCCACGTTCCATCACCCGACACAATCAAATCAGTATTCTTACTTTAACTGGTAGTAGAATTCAAGTTTATCTCTTCTTTAGAAGCCTTCTTCATAAAAAATTGAGCCATATTTTTACTCGTTTCACAAATACCCTCCAGTAATATGTAGTACGTAGATTTAGCCAACCATGGCGGGAAGTCCATCAATGCGCAAATTTTTTTTGCACCTTTATAACCAACGCCTATGACACGCATCGCTAATGCGATCTTTCGATTAATTTCAAAAGAATAGTTAATAAAATCGCATAACGGTATGTATTGAGGAGTACACTTATCACACACAACAGAAATTTTGAACTCAAGTCCGCAGTTTTTGGATTAAAATGCTGTTTCCTTTTTAAGGTTCGCGACTTATAAATTCGTCGATTTTTCCTGTCTTCTCGCGATACTTTTTTATCCATTTTGCACTGAAAAACTCAAGAAACTGTTCCGAATATAAACGTTCGCACGGTTCAACGTTTCGAATCTAACTGCTTCTGAAACAGTATTTCGAACTACAAAGGTTTTTCTTATTTTCTATATATATATAGGTATGAAATACAATAAAGACCTTCAGCGACCCTTTGGAGTCGAGCGCACAGCTGCCGCTACCTGTTTACTTTATATGGCTCAAACACGGCGTCCTTCAAAGTTATGTATTTCGGCGAATAATGGTCTGATTTACATTCAATTAGTCGGAAAATACTCGTAAGATATTATACTTTTAGAAAATGAAAAAAAAATCGATTTTTTGAAAATTCTAACCAGACCTCCCTCCTTAAAACAACAGTATTCTTTATAAAATATTGCTAAAGTTCATAGTTTTTGAGTAATACATTTTTGAACATTTCTGAAAGAATTTTTCAATTTTACACTTGATTTATGTATAGAAATACTAATTAAAAAATTATTTACATCGAATCATCAATTCCTGGCCCATACAATAGGGCGTCTGCCGATGTGGAAGCTTCCAAAATATCAATTTGTTGTTGTCTTCGAAGCATTCTGCCTTCCCGGGTATTATCGTTTGCGCGTTTGTCAGCCACGTCTATACGTTGAGAATAGACGTGGCCCCTTCACTAATTTTGGGTATCCCGGTAACTATTCATCGGATTGACTTGAAATTTTCAGGGAACATTTTCGAAACACCATGGGATCTCACTGGTCGGGCGCCCGCTCGTAGGTCAGGACCCTCACCTTAAACGTCTTTTCAAAGGAATCTTCGAACTTCGTCCTTCAAGACCGAAATATAATCGAACGTGGGATCCAAAGATAGTGTTAGATTACCTAAGCTCCTTGAAAAATAATGAACAGCTAGCCTTAAGCGATTAGGCAGGCAAGCTCGCCACACTTCTTGCTCTTACTACTGGTCAGCGAATGCATACTCTGTCGCTGATAAAATCACAATCCATCGAGAACTGATTGGACGGAATACAAATTACAATACCTGATACAATCAAAACATCAGGCCGTAATAGAGCGCAACCACTTATAGTTTTACCAACGTACTCAGAAAATAAGCACATTTGTGTAGTGGAGGCACTGAAAGTCTATGTGAAAAGAACGGAAGAAATCCGGAAGCAAATTGAGTTCCTGTTTATCACACTGAAAAAGCCTTATCACAAAGTGTCTTCTAAATCTTTGACGAAATCGGTATAAAAAATACTCACAAACAGCGATATTAACACAGAAATTTTCTCGGCGCACAGTACGCGTCACACCTCGTCATTAGATGCAAAACGAAAAGGCATCTCAAAAGATAGTATTAGAACAGCGGCAGGCTGGACAGATAAATCAAAAACTTTTGCACGGTTTTATGATCTTCCAGTATTTTCGGAAAATTCCGCATTTGCGAAATCTATCTTGGATATTAAAAAAAAAGAGTTTTTGTTTGTTTTCGTACATTGTACAATCTCGTTTGATTCTCATAACATGAGAACCATTTGTTTTATTATATTTTCCGAAGATCAGACATTTGTTCTTAGGATCATAAGTTGAACACCTCTGTTTCCTCTTTTGAACGCGAAAGTGTTATTTCGTTTTTATAAATATCACGAGACTACACTGTTCCATACACAACGGAGTTATCTCTACGTATAACTCATCATGTATAGTTGCCGTATATATCTTTAAACATCTATAACGTGATCTATCTGAAGAGACACGAAATACAATGATATGATTAAACGAACTTTCCTGTAAGTAAAGTTCGATCGTAGATGTATGAAGCGTCTTTTCCGATAGATCAGAACCCAAAATACTAAAATTATAAACGAAGCCCATATCGTCATGGCAATTATTTCCCATAAATACGGCAACACTTTCAGATAATGAACAAAGTAGCGTCAGTCACTGAAGACAAAAAACTATCTTTAATGACTATAAAGCGTGTGGTAATTCGGGCATGATAGGGGGAACTACAACGTGATCTATCGGAAGAGACGCTTCATACAATTACGATCGAACTTCACTTACAGGTAAGTTCGTTTAATCGTATAATTCATTTGCATTTTTACAAGCACAGTCGGGACCTTTTTCTCATTAAGGACAATTAAGCGGTGCATGGCGTTTTTTTCTGACATCTGTGACCCACTACGGTGGGTCAAGGTATATAGGTCGTGCCACCCTCATGCGGGCTTGCCTCGACTCCTATTCTTCACATTCTTCTTACGTACTACATAATACACATCATATACAGGGGGATCCACAATACCGTTTATATATCTTAGTTATAAATGTTTCAGAGTTTGTTTCCAGTGTAAAGCATCGGGAAATATGAAAGCCACAATCGAAGCGAGGACAAGTTTTTTTTTTCGATCGCCTGTCTTATCGATACATCTCGACATGTGACTATTTTGTATGGGAACTATAGTGCCGTCATATGGAAGAAGACGGCATCTACAAAAAAAGTCGAAAATGCGTTTTACTATACGGAGAGATATGTTTGGTGTTCTCAACCATATTTCAACTATATTTTATGTTTCCCTGAGAGGACGATAATACTCGATAGCTATAGGTACTGCAAAATGTATAGTACTGCTTATTAAAATTTTAGCAGTTGCATAAATTATGCACATATGCGAACCGTAACCACCGATCTTACAAACATACGTTTATTCTCTAATGCTATATAACATAATAGGTTTTCATAAAATAGATATTCCCTGACACTACAAAAAATGTACTTCTCCAAGATTCTAATAGTGAACTGAAATATAAATACATTGATCAAGATTGTTGCCTGTGATTTGCGACGATGTTTATAGTGACTTGTACCACATTATAAGATACGGTCTGCAATATGCGTATTTGGTGTGTTATTCAAGTGTTGGTACTAGGCATCAATGCCCGTCTACTAAATGCATAGAATGTTTCATAAATCCAAAAAAAGATAAAATACGCAACTGAGAGATCTACCTCGATGATTTTTTATTGTAATTCGCCATTCCCTGACCTCCTGTAATGATTTATTTTGAAGAAAATATTTCGCCTAATCAGAATCGAACCTAGAACATAACTGCCTACCTTCTGCCTATCCTACGCACGCTGCCACTACGCTACTGAGTACGTTTGGCATCTTTAGCACAGATATGGCACGAGAGACAAAAGTAATTCCGGCTGTACTTCCGAATAGCTGTTACCTGCGATTTAGGTAAAATTTTGGACATATTTTTTTATGATATAAGTCACTGTTTTAATGGATTGTTGACGCTTCGCAATAGTTTTGTACCATATAATAGTGATTTACACCATAGTATATGATGCGACCTGCTAAATGCATAGTAATGTGTGTCCTACAAGAACAGAAGGTGAACTACAAGAAGAAGTGTTGAAATAATATCCTATTTTTGCAATGCAACATACATACTATGTAACAGTTTGTGAGACATGCGTAGTTCTTAAAACTATCACGATGCGGTTGCACGAACTGCAAATGATTTACGTCTTCGCGATAATTAAACTTTACTATAATTTTTTTTCGTATACTCAATTTTTATAAGGTCTTCTTACAAATTGAACTCGGTAAACGTTAATGTTAACCATATGAATTGTACAAACTTGAAAAGAATAGTAGAAGTTTTACTGAACAAAACTTAACGTACATCTTACAACATTAGTATTTGTACGCCGATTTTGTTATAGCACTGAATTAACCATATCAATATTGTCAAGCCTTTTACAATAGTAAATAATCATTTCGGGAATTAAAGATAGTCAAACACGCCACCTACACTGAGATAAGAAAATCGTTGGATGTGCAAAAGGCATTTTATTGTCTCGAAATTTTGTTGTTTTAACAGTTGCCCAGAAATGCCAAAGCTACAGTTCACACCACTAAAACTATCAGTTAGATTGACAAAACGTGTTTTATGCCAACCAAAAATCAAGTTGAACGTATTTAAACATACAGTTTCTGAAACCCACTGAATTTTGGATGGATGAACGAATTTTTTTTCAGTGTAGTTGTATGTTTAGGTAAACTTTTTTCTCATAGTCGTGTTAACCATATTATGATCGCGGTGTCAATGAACTATAATTAATTTGGCTATTCCCTCTTTTACCATAGGCGTTTGTTGTAAATTCCATGGACTTTTCTCTCAGTGTATACAGAACGATGGTAATTTTTGTACTGATTCCAACGGTACCAAAAACGCATTGTCGATTTTTTTTTGTAGGTGCCACCTTCTTCCATATGACGGCAGTATAGGTCAAAATCATCGATTCGCACTCATTTTATGCAAAATATAAGGACGTCGGGAAATATGCAACTAATTTTTATTGGGTGTACAACTATGACTCTATGGATTTTCAATAGATGCCTCATGTCGTACTTGTGACATTATGTTGAGGTTGGTAATACTTGTAATCGAAAGGTATGCATGCAGATGTTAATTGGGGTTAATGCTGTTTGACTGAAGAGTACACAGTTATTTATCGCAGAAAAGATGACTACTTTGGTAAATACCGAATAAATGTCATTTGCGGTAAGTGTTACGGCATTATTTAATCCTGAAGAAAAGTGCAGCCGAAAGTCCCCGTTTGCATGTGGATGCTTACAAAGAACATGCTCCATTGATAAGCATATGTGAAAAGTGGTTTTAAGGTAATCTTATCGCTTCACACTTGTCATACCACTGATCATACTTGAGACTTGTACAATTACATTTTAACATATGCAAACAAAATATTTTGTGATAACTGAGATTTTCCATGTGCAAACTGTTTAATGAATCTTCACATTTAATTAGAAAAATGAAAAAATTATCATTCCAACGATTCACGTAGTATTTCTAGGTTTGATATTTGGCAACATTGGTTCTATCTCCGTCTTTTTTTACTCAACCAGGCAAGTTTAACCTCCATGCTTTCCAACGTCGATCTGTTAAAACAATGTCAGGTGCGGGAAATATAAAGCATTGTATTCGGGCCACGACTGGTAAAAAGCTTGGGAAATTTGTGTAGGCGAAATATGTCGGTTAAAAATGAAATTTGTGTGGAAATTCGAATGAGTGAGATGAGGTTAGGACTACAGCCAGCTGTTGCCTTGCCGTCACGTCTGTTTATCGTAGCAGGTGGTAATAAATCAATTACCGGAAGTTCAAATTAAACTTGATATTACATAAAAATTAGGTCAATAAGCGTAATTTTTTCTGAGAGCATTGGATTACTACAAGTGTGAAGTGTGTAAATCTGATTATTTTTAAGAATCTGACGGATTCCCACTACTATATACACTTTTGTAGCGACCGGAAATTGGGTTTTTGTATGTCGTCTCAGAATTCCTTCACAGAAATACGCAATTTTATTTATTTTTCTCTGTAATTAGGTCGATAACCGACCCTGAAATTTTACAGAGACGATAATCAATATATTTAGTGAAGATAAAAAGAAATTTTGAAAATCCTATGGATTAAAGCCTGGCGATAGGATTATCTTAACGATTTGGAACGTATGATTTTGATTCGGATGATAAACCACATGCAAAGCCGCCGAAACAATGCGAAGGCGCACACTTGGAAGCATTACTGGACGGAGATGCGTGTCAAATGGAAAAAGAACTGGCAGCAGCAATGAACGTCACTCAACAATCCATTTTCTTACGCCTAAATAACAAGAAGATGATCTAAAATGATGGCCAAATTTTAAAACGGATTGAATGCATTTTATAGCATGACAATACCAGACATGTTTAAGGATCCATCAAGAATTATCTAGAAAGGCTGAACTGGGAGATTCTACCTCACCGCTATATTAAGTTGGCATTGCCTTCTTAGATCACTATTTGTTCCGTCTATGGCGTTGACCATTTCTAAAGGGCGGTTCAGACTTTATAAAGGGATCACACATTGACTTCATAACTGGATGGCTTCGAAATAACCAGACTTCTACCAGCGTTGAATCCGTTTATTGGCTGAAAGATGAGAAAAGGTTGTGGCTTCCGATACGACATATTTCGAATAAAGTAAGAATGATTTATTACGTTGCAAAGCAATGTCTTATTTTATCCAAAAATGCGTAGGGTCATACTTGTACATCCAATATACAGTTCTTTACTTTAAAAACGATTGCCAAAAAGACGTTAAAGATTTCCCTTCTCTTGCCGTTTCAAGGGACAATGTATAATATTTTGCGAAATGCCGACCTTTTTTTGCCTACATTGTCCTTTACGGTATTCTAAATGGAGTACTCAGTTTTAGAAGGTAAAAATATTAAATGCTTCTTCCGTGAACTGTTGTTTAGCACTTCGTAGCTCACTATGAGCCTGATGTTGTGGCATATGCCAATTAGATTACGGACGGATTCGCAAACTTTCAAAGGTATATGACATGCGCATCCTGATAAAAATTTAGCATTGAAAAAGAAGCACATAATCGATACATTGGTATCGATTATGTGCGAAAGCTGACGGGCACTTGTCTCCGCAATTTGGGAGAAAGGTCTCAGAGTATAGGCAAATTAACCGGGAGGCTTGTAGACCAACTTTCGTTATACTCTTCACTAGTCATCCGTCGAAATCATGCTTCTATTGGGAAAATTAAGAACGAAATTTAGACGTACCGTGCCATAAGCTTTCAACCGATGGTAAGCCGCAGCACGAGAACAACCTGTTTAGTGAAAATTCGTGATGTTCGTGGCAAAAAGCGAGAGCGACTAATACCTTGCATGAACATTCGCATAACCATGGTTTATCAAGCATAATCGAGATTATGAAGGTATTAGGTATAACACTCGAACGGAATTGCTACAATTCCCACACGGAGCTTAATGCGCGCTGTATCAAATTTTCGAAGTGATCATTGTTTAACGTTGTGAAAGAGGATCGAATGTTTTTTAAATCAGCCGCAAGGGAAAAAGAGGCGGAGAAAAAAGCTACGTAAAACCTTAAACGCGTTTCTCTTAAGGGATATTCTCAGTTTAGACGCTAAAAAGGCTATTTTTATGATTTTTTATAGGTTTATAATATAGATATTGATATAAAAGGACTACTTTCGAAATACATACAAATTTAAAAAAAAAATGTATTTATGTAACCCAAACAAACTTTAAACGCGTTTTTCTCGAAACAAGGTTTTTCGATGACTTGTTGATAAAATCTTCGAAACTACTGAACTGATCCTTACGAAATTTAAGCCACATATTCTTTACAACTATAGCTATAGCTCATATCAAGTTTTCTTTTCAAATTTGATATTTACTATTTTTTTGCCAAAAACGGTAAAAAAACACGTTTTTCGTTGTTTTTTTTTCGAAAAATGTCCGCCACTTTTCTCTCAAACCGTTTGATTTTTTTGTTTCTGATGATTCATCTCCGAGATTTCATCAACAGCGCAGACCTACATTTTTTTAGGACATTTTCTAACTACCATTTTCGTCTACAAATAGTGACTTAAATAAATTAATTTTTTTTTAAATATATTTTGAAAGTGTGTTTATTGAGTGTAACAACTTTTATATCAATATCTATAATATGAATCTATCAGAAAAATTCATGAAAATAGCCTTTTTAGCGTCTAAAGTGAGAAGACCCCTGAAGACTGCATTTTTTAACTCGGGGGAAACAACTTTAAAAAATCATCATCAATTCACTGGAAATTTGAAGCATTTCTTCAAAATCGCACTATCGGAAAATACGTACGGATTTCGCGTTTGTGTGACAACCGCTTTTCAGCTAATGTTTTACCTATGAATCAAACTTTTTGCGTTATGTACTCGTTTTTTACAAAAGAAGAAGGGGTATTTTTTAATTTCTATACGTACTTGCCACCTAATCTTGTATCGAAATGAGATATGTCTGGTTTTGGGTTCGAGGTTAAAAATTGGAGCAATCCTTCCACACTTTTTCAGGCTTAGTCGTTTTGTAAAAATAAACTTGCAAAGTGGTTGGCTATACACCTCAAAGTATGTGCAACAAAGCTTTGTTTTTAAACGAATTTTTTAACAGACAGAATTATATATTTTATTATATCATTACATTATATAATTATATTATATAATTATAATACTGCCAGCAAAAATCATCAACATTAGGATATTTGTCGGGACTTAGAGTGGCTTTACTTTTTGAGCCACTCCACCTATTAGGATAGTGCAAATTACTTTGTATAGCCCTATATATGCGTATGTAGATGCATTATGAGCTATATGAATTGAATGACAAATAAAATACATGATTTTTCATAATTTAAAGCCAGGGTCAGACGCCACTACACTCGCGCTTACCACTTATTCGTACGTAATGCAGAGCATGTTAACGAGCATTGATCCGGTTAAACAAATTATTATGACGCAAGAGCAACCGATAACAATGAAACTGGCGGAAGTCTGCGAGACAATAAATGCTTTCATTATTTATTTGTCAGTCGCTAATTAATGATCGATTTCTTAATGACTTGCTTATCATTGATATTTTAATCGCTCATTAAAATAACTCATTCAGTTATTGCAGTCTGCCTTGAACACATATCACCGTGGTATCACAAATAATATCATTGTTCCTTTTAAGCACATTGAGCGACCAATGATGTTACGTCATTCTTTTCACGGATTATTGCCTCATTATTCCATCATGGAGACTAAACTTGTTTTCAAGGAATGCAAATTATTACGTCTGACAAGTAAATGCTTATCATTAAAGTCTGCGTGGTTAATATTTAATGAGCGTTTTCCGATAACGGTTAAGAAACATTGTATTGCTGAATGTTTAACCGTGCAACAAACGGCAGCCAATACAGGTGTTCGTGTGTGCGGATGAAACAATTTTTCTAAATCCCTGTTAGGATATTGTACGGACCCATTCGACGTAATAACTGATTTTTCAAACTGATGTTACCGCCACATAAATATTCCTATTATCGATGGATTAAATTATAGGCCCATAGCCACTTTGCATTATTCATCATAACGCTTCGTGTATACGTTTACCTACACTCTACAATAATAATCTCAGAAGTAGTCATTCAAACGATCTTCAATTTTTTTGAATCCACAACAAATCGGCCGAATAAAAGTTACTATTACTTCGAAGACAATCTGCCGTCGAATGCAAGTATGGTCGATTGGGCTACGGTATTTTTTGTTTAGTTAAGAAAAATTAGAAAACTCTAAAATAGGCTTCCGAATGCGATAGCTTCTCAATTTAAAAGAAGCTATGTTTAGTTTGCTTGTGTGCAGGAAGACCACTATCAACACTAGTAACGACGACCACAATAGTGATATATAATAATAATCGTAATAGATAGATAGATAGATAGATAGGTCGAGCCAAACCATCGGGTTAGGTGAAGATTTCCCGGTACAAAGTGAGAATGTGCGTTGCTCGGAACAATAAAATCTTATAATAATGATAATAATAATGATAATAACCCTGTCTGGGAGCGGGGCAGAATACTCCTAGGGTAAGCCCTGCCCGTCGTAAGAGGTGACTAAAAGGGCCCACCGATTTCAATATAGGTTCGAGAAGAATAAGAAGAAGCCTCGGAACGGAGCCGCTTCCTGGGGAACGCCAGGCCGCATCTGGAGCTGATGCTGGATGTCGGAGTAGGAGAGCCATCAGTGGGGCTGTACTGAGCAGGCGGGTCAGCCCCGGGATACCCGAAGTGATACAGCCGACGATTACACCAGCAGCGCAGTCTTCAGAGAACTACTTTGTCAATACAATGGCACGGGCCGAACGAAAAGACCGGAGATCCCAAGAATGAAGACGTCAAAGAAGATGGTAATCGCCTTAGCGGACCTGAACGACGTCATAATCCCAGAGAGCCTTGCAGCAACCACCGAGGATATATCCATCTTAGACCTCCACACGATAGTATTTGGGGTGGCAAGGATTATGGGATACAAGTGCAGTAGCGGGATAGGAACACCAAAGAAACGAACAAGCCGGATGCCTCGTTGGCAAAAGCGACTTGAGAACAACATCGAATCGATAAGAAGAGATATAGGACGAATAACATAACTGCTCACACTGCAAAGACCGTCAAAGCGCCTCAAGAAATAACTACCACCGGTATTTCACAAGCTAGGAATCCACTCGACACACGAGATCGCCAACCGATGGGATACGAATGCATCGGAATAGAAGACGGAATAGCATCGGTATAGACGGCTGAACTGCCTGCATCTGCGAATTGCGGAATGCTTTACAACCATCATTCAGTATCCTGAGATGACCCCAATTTTTTTTACGTGCGGTATCACATACATGCTGCCAAAAGGAGCGGATACACAAGACCCAGCGAAGTATCGACCGATTACCTGCTTCCCAACTATCTATAAGCTATTAACTACCTGCCTAGCCAACAAGATCTACGCTTACACCGAGGTTGAGAACATCTTAGCAGAACAACAGAAGGGCTATCGCAAGGCGCATATGGAGTGCAAGAAGCAGCTTACCATCGATTCAGTTGTACTCAAACAAACGCATAAGAGCAATCGGAACCTGCACGTAGCATACGTAGATTATCAGAAGGCCTATGACAGCATACCGCATTCTTGGATGACCGAGGTACTACGGATATACAAGATACACCCAGCCATCGTGAGTTTTCTGCTGCGGATCATGGAGCAATGGAGAACAACACCAAGATTGTCCACGGAGGAAGACCAAGTGATGACCCCGGAAATCCGGATACGGCGTGGAATATTTCAAGGAGATGCCCTGAGTCCGCTGTGGTTTTGTCTCGCACTGAATCCCCTGTAAAATCAACTAAACAGCTCAAAGAACGGAATCAACATAAAGATCGGCCGGGAATACGGATATACCATCTCACATCTTCTGTACATGGACGACTTCAAACTCTATGCGACCAAACAAAAAAAACAAGTACAACACCTTCTGGACATAACGAATACCTTTTCGCAAGACATCAAGATGGAATTTGGATTAGAGAAGTGCGAGATTATTCACATCGAGAAGAGGAAGATGCGAGAGGGGGACCACCTTACTCACGACCAAAGAACCGTAAGGGCGATGCAGCACGGTGAAGAATACTAATACTTGGGAGTGATGCAAGCAAGGCTGATTGAGCATACATGGATCAAGAATAATATTACTAATCTAACAAAATTCTGTTAGTTCGTTCGTTAATAAATAATGTTCGTTATCTAACAAAATTCTTATCTCTCTTACAATAACTTGTTATAAATAATCACTCACACAATATCAACATGATTAGAAAAATTATGAGAAAAAACTAACACAAAATTTACACAAATCATTAAAACACATCTAAAACTTATTTATAACAATAAATACAATTATTATTTTATTTTAAAAAAATCTGTAATTTCTATTAATATAATTTGTATCGCGAAATTTGTAGAATAAATAAAGTTTCTGAAGAGGATCCGAACCAAGGATCGAAACGTAAACGAGTGAAAAAAACTCCTTCTTTCTTTCCACCACGACCTTGGAAATCTCACGGGCCGAAACGAAGCCGATTCCTCAACATCTCGTATTATCAACACGGCCGCACACCACTCATACTCATTTTAATATTACTAATAACTACACGGCGCGGCTGGACCAAATTTGCAGGAGTAGATTGGCGGCAAAGAACCTAGTCAAGGCAATCAACACCTACGCCATCCCAGTGCTGACATATTCCTTCGGAATAATTAAATGGAGTCGGACGGACCTGGAAGGCCTTCGACGACTAACAAGGACCAAACTAACGGCAAGCAGGTGTCACTACCCGAGGTCAGCCGTGGAGCGGACGATCTTACCAAGATCCGAAGGAGGCAGGGGCCTGATCAACATTATCAGTCTTCACGAGAAGCAAGTCACGATGCGGAGGGTATTCTTCTATTGGAAGCAGCGAGTCTCACCGATGCACAACGCTATCGTACGGGCAGACCGGAATCACACACCACTGAATATGGCAGAGCAACATCCGAACGACGGTGAAATCACCAGCACCTACGCAACCATCTTGCAGCCATGGGCCAGAAAAGAACTGCATGGAAAACACTACCACGACCTCAACCAGAATTATGTTGACAAAGAAGCGTCAAACAAGTGGTTGAGTCGCGACGGCCTCTTCCCGGAGACTGAAGGTTTTATAATTGCTATCCAAGATCAAGTCATCGCCACGAATAACTACCGGAGATACATCATCAAGGACCCGCTAATACAGGACGATAAGTGAAGGCGCTGTCATCTTTGCCCCGAGACGATTCAGCACATCACGTCGGGATATCGGCTCCTCTGTCAAGGGGAGTATCTACACAGGCACAATATGGTAGCCAACATCATTTACCAGCGACTGGCGAGTAAACATCAGCTACCTCAGTGACCCACAGCCGTACTACAAGATACGCCGCAGGCAGTCCTGAATAACGTCAGACACAAGATGTATTTCGACAGAGCCATCTTAACGGACAAGACGATAGCTGCAAATAGGCCAGATATAACGCTGATGGACCACCGCGTGAAGACAACAACCATAATTGGCATTGCAATACCAAACACGAACAACGTGGAGAAGACCATCCGAGAGAAGATCGCGAAATACTCGGAACTTGCGATAGAAATAAAGCGCTTATAGAGGATGGACAGTGTTAGGATAGTGCCAATAGTATTATCATCAACTGGAGTGATACCGAAACAACTCAGTGACACCCCGCACACCGTTGGGTTCCCGACGCAGACGTATGAGCAACTGTAGAAGGCAGTTATCCTCGAGACCTGCCACCTCGTGAGAAAGTTTATGAGCACCGACGATGCTGGAAATTTCGTGGATACCAACAACAACAACAGGGACAAATGCGATTTAGTTACTCAAGACCTACACGAGACTGATCTGTAAAAAGTGTGTAAGAGAACCCTACTTCACATATGTCCGTAGGATCCTCATAGGTGCCAGCTAGATGCCCAGACTTGTATAAAGTGCCAAAATAATAATAATAATATCGAAGCGTTTATCATCAACGTAATAGGGTTTATCATAAATTTCTTCCCTTAGCCCAACAGATAAAAATCGACTTTCATTCTGTTTTTTGACAATAAGATAAAGATTAAGGGGCTGAAACTACCCGGAGGCCCGAAAAAAATCGCGACATTCCGACTTTTTTCTGGGAAACGGTTGGTGAAAAAGAAACGCATTTTTTACCACAAAGGTGCATATATTGAGAGTCTTTAAAGAAAATCACCAAAAAATACAGAAAAACAACAAAAACATGACCGCCGGCAGATGGTGACATTTTTTCACGCCGTCTGGCGGTGCATATTCTCCAAAACAGTTCGTCTGAAATCTAAAAATAAAACGGTTTATTCAAGTTAACGATAAATACGAATCGGTGACGAACGGCGATTTTTAAAATAATTTTTTTTAACAACCGACCGTTGATTTGATACTCGAGCAGACAAAATATATGAAAAAATTCGTCACTTCTACGTAACTTAAAAAATAAAGATCAATTTTTAGAAAAGTGATATCGTTTACGATCTTTCAATATTTCTCACCGTATCTCCTGTAAATTTGGAAACAATCTAACGAGTGGTTGTCGAGATATCATGTCCACCGACTATGAAAACAGTGTTTCGAGAAAAACGCGTTTAAAGTTTGAAGTACGGTGCTCCTACCACTCGCCCGGCCGACTGTTATAAACGATAGCTAATTCAATTTCCGAAATATTTCAATGTAATTATCAGGGAATATTGCTAGAAGATGATATAATCGAATCAAAATATTTTTGGAAAATGCAATCTTTGGATCCACCGTCAAAGTCTTTGAGTAGTCCGTCAAAAATGCGTTAAGGGATCATCACAGTGTGACCGCCCTAAAAATAGCCGATTTTCGCGATTTTTTTTAGGTAGATAGGATAAGCTAATCGGTCTAATTTTTTTACAAATTGAAGCACCGATAAAGAAAACAAAATGATTTTTTTTCAATTACCTTATTTATTGCTTAACATTGTTTTTATTTGCGGAAAATTGCGTAGGAAAAAATGGTGTCCCATAGTGGCCAGGATTGCGGCCGCTAATTTTATCTGAAACATAATTTATTAATGTTTGAAATGATTATTAATCTTTAGGAAAGCCGCTATGTTCCTCTGGAGGTTTTTTAGTTTAATATGAAAAAATAGCGGTGGTTTGAACAAAAAGTATCAAATTTAGCCCTTTTTTCGACAGTTTTGTGTAAAAAAATAGGAAGATTTCAAAAAAAGCTCCCATAGCAACATAAGGATTAACGTGAAGAACGTTCTGTTAAAATTTCAAACGGATTGCTTGAAAACTCTTCCTTTGAGAGTAGCCACCGTTTTGAAAAACACGTTTAAAGTTCGGAGTGCGGGACTCATGCTTCAATCACTTTTTCTAAAAAAGGCTGTAGCGCTCGAAATAATTCGAATTTCGGTCTATAGAATGGACAGAACCTTTATAACCGTGTATACTATCGGATAATGCAAAAAAATCTTATTTTTAAATTCTACACCGTCCTGTCTCTTAAACAATACCTGATTTCAAGTTTATCTCTCCGCGTGCAGAATTTATGTAGGTCAATGCCAATACTCAGCAGTTATTCATCGATGAGAACAATGAATTCCGTTAACAAGTGGTCCAAGTTCATACATTTTAAGAACGAGGTTACGCAGCAGCGATATACATCGTAGATAAAGATGTCTGGTGCCATAAAAACTGTAGAGTCGCGTTAATACTCGTTCTTAGATCATGGTCCAATGCCTTCTATTTATTCTCGCGACTGCAACCCAGGTGTTGAATTGTCATGAAAATCCGAATTGCGCGAACCCGTAGCACTCCAAGTAATTGAGTTTCTTGTTTACGTCCCTTCCAGCCGCCGATAGGCACCTTTTTCCACCCCAGTAACGCGAACCCAAATAAGTTTTAGAATTTGATCCTCACAGTATCGTGATGCGTGGCGCTTTCGGGCATGGAAATCGCGGAATTCCATTCGTATCGATTGTACGTGCTCCGGTACCCATGCACGAAAGGACGACCAGGAGCCGAACAAGTAGCCAATATTTTGGGGAGATAAGAGAATTTTATCCCTTCTAATACCCTACGAGAAACAGCTGTCGCAGTCGAAATCATTCTTATCTTACGTTACATAAGAAATCATTCTTATGTAACAATAAGAATGAAGATTGGCGCGACATTTCTCGAAATACGTGACTCGATCGACGCAATTCCGATCCTTTTGTTTCCCCTCACAGCTATGGCCAAACTAGGGAACTGTAAAACGAAGAAGTTTATATGCAGACAAAAAACGTGAATATCCTTATTCACGAAACCAGATGAACATCAAGATTAATTTTATTGTTGGACTTCATGTAATCTTTTATGTGTTGTGGATGCATTGATTACCATCTTTCTTACCTTGACTTTAACAAAGAAAACTACTGATAATTGTCGTTGAGAAAGTGAATAACGTTTTATTTAATATGTTCTTGACGCCAACTTTCGCTATAAGTCGTATTTTGAAAATCTAGAATGAAAGGACCCTTTAATAGTTATATCCGGGTTGTTCTTTGCCAACGCCCTCATTATTTATCTAAAAAAAATGATGACGCCTATCCAAACATGGGCAGAATTTATCTACTTGAGGATCTTTTTCACATTCATAAGATCGACTGGTTATAAAATCGGGACCTCTCAAAGAGCGCATGCAAATTTATTATCACAAGTGTTGATTGAATCGAGTAGAAATGACTAGTTACATTGACCCGATTGGTATTATGTAATCCGTCATATGTTACGTTCACCCATTCGGGACACGGGACAGGTGGTCTTGAAGGTTTCGAGCGTATTCTGCAAGAGGCGAAGATGTATATTCTGAGTGAAAAGTGAGCGAGGTCATGGCTAGTAAAATTCTATAGAGTCATTGTACCAAGATTACCACCTATAGAAAAGTGCGTCGCGTGTGTTTCGAAACGGGCAATTTGTTTTTGTATTAGAAGCGCCGAAGCCCGCGTCAGCTCGTCTTAGATATTTAAACAATTATCAGCCCGCGTCCTCGTGACGTAGAGTATGAGAAGTCCCTTCATAGAAACGCAAGAGAAATTAGCATTCCGTTAATTAGAGCGTGAGCTTGAAATTGAACAACATCCACTTTCAGCTAATAGGCCTTTCTTATAGCCTAGCATCTGAAGTTTTGTTCTTAACTAATCTTGTATACGAATTCCAATAATTGAACAAGTTATGACGATTTTTGTAGAAATGGGCCGGCTGGGCAGCTGAATTATTGTCACAGTAGCCTGGCCTTTGCAATACTTCAAATGATAGTCAACTTGACTATGAGCTTATTTAATTACGGTTTTAAAGGCCGCTTACCAATCATACGAGTCATAGGTGTGGTGATTCAGCATATGCAAAGTGCCCCCAAATCGATTCATGGCCCATAGGGATGGCTGCCCACCATCCACAGGAGGCAAGTTAAGAAGCGTGATAACTTCGTCAAGCAACTCAAAAAGAAGCAGATGATAACACTATTGATGGGAAAGGATTACTGCCGTGTGGTTCAGGAATCACAGATCAAAGCTACGAATATTTATTTTATTATATTTCTAACTAGCGGTCCATTATAAGAAATCAAAATTACATTCATATATGATAATTGGATTGAATCCCATCCTGCCTCCTACCAATTTAGCCATCCTAACACTTGTGTAAACACAATTTTACACAAGTGTACACAGATTTACACAAGTGTTGTAATTCAATCTGATTGTTCAATATCTGTACGAGATATTGATTTCTTGTCCGTTTCGCACTTTTCAATGAGGATTGGTAAATTACAAAAAAAATAGAAGGTTAACAATTGAGAATGTGGGCAATGACGCAGGTATATATATCGATATATATCCACAAAACACCTACAATGCAATTCTGCAAAATAAGCGTTTGCCCGAAAACGTTTTTTGCACGAATGTATTATACGGTAGTATTGCTTCGATAACCGTGCGAGTAAAAAACATTTTCAAAGTACGCCGTAAGGATTCAACGAGCGCCCGATGATTCAACGTTTCACCATATAAACCATTCCTAGAAAGAAACTCTAGTTCAAATTGATAATGAAAATTCAGCGGTCGATTTTGGATCAGGCTGTCCGATTTTGATGCAGCAGCCTGATCATTGATCAGGTTCGTATGCATAAGGTGCGGTCCGGAATTACCCTAGTACGGCAGTAAGACAGCACCCTGATCATGCTATTCAAACCACTGATGCGGAGGACATCCGGCACACTTTAGGCGTGCTATAATCGAGTATTCCGGACCACAGCTCGATAGCAGCCTGATTAGTGTTCAAGCTGCTCGATCAAGATTTATCCTCGGATATTGGTATTTGCAGTAAGCAAGGACACGAAAACTTACCAAATTACAAATTACCTACTAAAGGTAGGTGTCTTCATTTTCCATTTCAGATCACCCCAGTTACCGTAACCGCGTTCACGGCGTGGCCACACAAGGGCTACAGCACTTTGTTCATACTATTGTAACTCTATTTTTTATGAATATTTATCAACTAAAAAAACAATAATTCGTTAAGATTATATACTAGCTGTGTGTAAAAGCTCGATTTTCTTATCCCAATACGCACATTTAAAAATATTTAAAATCGACCTGTTCTTCATGCACTAACCTCATGCATACTCATTAAGAAATGCACATGTATTTTTGCAAAGACTTTACTGCTTAGAAAGTATAGATATAAAAATGTAAGTTTCTTAATGAATACTTTTGGCAGTAACTGCGATCGGCGTTATCAGGCAGGAAAAAGATGCAAGGAGATTGTCCATATTCATGACTTGTTAGTAAAACTTCGTGCTTAAGTTCCAGTAATATTTATAGCGTTTCTTAAAATGGTATGATCGATGATCGGTAGCACCTATTCCGCATGAGAATGTCGATGTTTGCTCTTTCTCTGGAATTATGTCACTGCAGTTCACAAGTCCCGATCGACGAAAAAATCTATTCTGGATAAAAATTGAGTATCATTTTATTGACTATCTTTTGATTGACTATCAAATTGATCATCATTTGGTTGAGTATAAAAAATTTAGTATCATTGCTATTGACGTTTAGTTCGAAATCCACCGACGGTTAATCGTTCGATTACCTCAACTGACGATTGAGACTTGCAATTGACAAGAACATAATTGGTGTTCACTTCCAATAAAATGCTTCTTATTTTTGTGCACCGAAAAATCTGTCGGATTTCACAATGACGATTGTCAGGTTGAACGAGACATAATGCAACTTTCAATTTCGATCCGTTTGTTGGGATTGGTAAATCACGCTTATGACATTGAAACGCCGAGGTGGATGAGCGGAGTTCGTCGCGCCCGAAATAAAGAGGGTCTCGTGGATTTGATACTGACACTCATTTTTTCGCGCTGTCTCATTCGCTCCCTCTCTCATTCTCGTGACATTGGATTCTCACGAATGACTTGGCGTGGGGCGATGGTCGCAGCTCGATACGAGTCAGGATTGCGACATCGTTTTCCAGCCGATATGAAACAACGGCATCGGTTACACCACCAACAAACAGCGGCGCAAACACTTTTATACGAATACGTATATACATGTACGGATTTACATGACGTATTTGTAAAGAGTACAGACGCAAGCGACCGATGATTTAAAGACCTGACGGCACATCTGCCAATGCAAGCGCACCAGTCAAGGTAACTCAACCCCCACTGAACCAACCTTTATTAGTTATAATTTACTATAAAACGGCAAAACTCCCCTGAATCCATACCTTTTCACGCCACGGCACGACGTGTGACACTATACATTGAACCTCGACGCGTGCTCTGTCATGGTTTAAATTCTTCATTATATAATAATAACAGACTGGGTTTCGACGTACCAACACCACTCACCGGGTCTTCAAGTATCTCAAACGGTTTTCGTGTAGTTGGCCATCGAAAAGTGCACGCAGCATACACACAAATCGGCCATGGCGACGTTCCCGAGAAATATTGCATTACGATGCATCGCTGCATCCTTTGTATGCATTTACTTTGCACACGGCTTGCCCCGAACGGTAAGTTCCAGCATCTTTTGTTTTTATTTTTTTCCTCGATCCCTTTCGTTGATACGATTACGAATGGCATTTTTCGCGCATTCATTGTACACTCGTAACGAAGAGCCAATCGGTTTTCGATCATGAAAGTGAAAACGTGATTAACGCACGTGAAAGTTGTCGTACATGTAACGTTCAACGCGTATATGCATACAAAAAGTGCTATATTCGAGATCGGGAAGGACCCACCGAAGCTGACTTTTGTATTCAATACTGACTCGAATACTCCAATTTCCATCTGGCGCCTAATCGATATTGACGGGGAACTCGGCACCTTTTTTTAATGTCTTGAGAATGTTCATTCATAATCGTATGATCGGCGCAGTTAAAAAAAATTATTGATGGCCCGCCAACAATTTTTTTTAAAACAATTTTGGTAAGCAACATGTCGCCATATTTCTATTTGGTTTTCGAGAAAATATTTAATGAAAATATTAAATTTGAGTTCTTTAAAACGAGATGGAACGGTTTATCAAAGGTTACGCCTTTAGAAATGTTAGTTCTGACGTCGCGTTTTATCTGACGATGATGATCAACTCTTCAATCGACCCTAAATAGTCCCATGCATACTAGAAAACGCATATAACCAGTGTGGCAGACGAAAAATAATGTGAACTTATACTACGCTCTTCTTCATACAGGCCTTACCAGAGAATCGTAATAATGCAGAGGACTCGAATGTTGGACTGCCCATGAAACGGACTGATAATCACTTGATAGCTCTAAACTTTCCTTACATCGGTTACCACCCACAGAGAACATTCTCAAAAAGGCCGAGAGTTTGCAACGATTGCGGTAATCCGATATGCTTAAATTTGCTCTTTAGTTTTATTTCTGCGATAATTTTTTAAAATCTGGCAGTTGTAGATTTTCATTAGCACGAAATTTGAGAACAGAAAATGAAAGTCGATTTTTCCTATCGTTATTTTCAAGAACAAGGCTTTTTCCTAAAACCGAAAATATTTTGTTTGTCTGCATTTCCTCTTTCATTGTATTTCGCTCTGTATATGGCATTTAATAAACGACAAGAATCAAGACATGAACGCAAAAGCTCGTCACGATAGAAATCAATTGGCAGAAGCAAAAAATTAATTACAAATCGGAAGGGTAAAAATTATTTTAAAAAAAAAAACAATATTCTTCTCCGCTCCATAAAAAGGTGTTGATTCTATTCTGGTCTGTGTACTACGTTGTTATAGCTGAGAGTCATTATCAAGTCATTGTCAAGACAATAAACATAAATTACGGGACATCAATTTGGTGTTTTCAGTTTGTGGTGTTGGTCGAAAAACGCGTATAGTCGGTGGGAATTTTACTACCATATACGAATATCCATGGATGGTTGGTCTGCTCAGGCAGGGTCAATTTCACTGTGGTGGTAGTCTGATAACGCGCAATCACGTGCTTACCGCTGCTCACTGTGTTAATGGGTAAGCACAACGATTTTCCATTGCGTGATCAACAAATAAAAAAGGACGAAATAAACTTATTTTGAAATTTGACGTGCAGTAAACTTTATTTTTTAGATACGCCAGAACAACTTTCGAGCTTCACATGGGCGACCACGACATCACAAAACGTACTTCAAATGTTATTCGTAGACGCATCAAATCTTGGGTAGTACACGACAATTTCAATGCGTACAATCTGGACAATGATATTGCTGTTGTGGAGATGGACAAACCTGTGGATCTTAATGGAGTTGTTCGTACAGCTTGTCTCCCTGAAAATAGTGAGTATTGTCTCATAACTTTCAAACAAAGTTAAATAATATATTCTTTCAAAATTAATAACATACATGTAAAGTCAAGTACCCTTATAAATAGTGAAAATTCACACATTTTTTAAAATTGGTCCATCATTATTCTCGTTTTATATTAATTGTGAAAACAATCGTGTTTATCTCTGACAAAGGTTCTGTTTACTATCCGTTTTCATTAGTAGCTAATTTGTTCAATTGTATGAATAAAATGGATAAAAACCCTATAGAGGCCTTGACTAAAATACATACTTTAGATGATTTACTATTCGCTTCATTCGTTTCCAAATAAGTCAAATGTAAGAAAATTGATATTTAACTATCAGTTTGTTATTTAATTTGGAGATGCGATCGACTATTCGGGCTCGATGGCGACGGCGATTGGCTGGGGTCGCATAACAGAAGGTGGAGATGTCAGTAAAATATTACGCGACGTTACCGTGCCGGTGCTATCAGATGAAGAATGCAACGATTCGGGATATCCGAAAACACGTAGAACGGAAAATATGTTTTGTGCTGGTTATCTCGAGGGTAACCTGGACGCGTGTTCCGTAAGTATTTGACTTTTTTGCTATATTTTTTATAAACTGTACATGATGGACGGTTTCCCCACGGATAAACCTCAGAAAAACAATTAAGTGCTATTCCCAATATTATAAAATTAAAATACCCGAGAGAATCATTTTCCCGGAACTTTTGAGTTTATTTACGACGAAAGACGTTGACGATCGCTCGAAGTTTCCTTCGTTACACGTTGTTGATGAAAAAAATTCACAAGCGAGTAGTCGAAAATATCAGGAAGTTTATCTGCACGATTACATTTCGAGGAAATGAGACATACTCTGTTTTCCTTTTTGCAGAAAAAGTACATTTTTTTTATTCTACCGGAGTATTAATAGTTCAAAAAAACTAATTACGTAAAATACTCTGCTGTCTCGCATACTTATGGCAACTCGGTTAGTGTGCACTTGACTCTCAATGCTAGAGTTTATGAACTTCACATTGTATTGATTTCTACATTTTGTCCCGCTTTAGTGCTAAATTCGACATTTTTGAGAGCCCGCCTTTGTTCTTAAGATCAAAACCTTCGAAACGCGCGGAATTTTCTGAAACCCTGAACTTTTCGATCATCGTGCAAAACAATAGCATCTCGCTCCAACAGGAATCTTAATGGATCAGAAAATGAGTGCTGAAGGGAGCATTTCTAATACGCGTAACTTTCTTCCACATTACACTGTATTTAGGGGTCTTGTCACTTTAGACGCTAAAAAGAAGGCTATTTTTATGATTTTTTTATCGGTTTATATTATATATATTGAGATAAAAGTTGTTACACTTTATAAATACACTTTCGAAATATATTAATTTTTTTTATGTATTTATGTAACCCAAACAAACTTTACACGCGTCTTTCTTGAAACAACGTTTTTCGACGGCTTGTGGACAAAATCTCCGAAACTACTGAACCGATCCTTATGAAATTTGAACCACGCATTCTTTACAACTATAGCTATAGCGCATATCAAGGATTTTTTTTAAATTTTGATATTGACTTTTTTTGCCAAAAACAATGAAAAAAAGACGTTTTTTTGTTTTTTTTTTAAATGTCCGCTATTTTGTTATTTTTGCATATATCAAAAATCGTATGGTATATACCATTTTTACGCCGTTAACATACTGAATCTGAAACAGTTTCATTTTTTTGTTTCGGATGATCCATCTCCGAGATTTCATCAACGGCGCAGACCTACAATTTTTTAGGACACTTTTTTAACTACCATTTTCGTCTATAAATAATGACAAATAAAAAAATGTTAATGTATTTTGAAAGCGTATTTATTAAGTGTAACAACTTTTATATCAATATCTATAATATAAACCTATCAAAAAAAATGCATGAAAATAGCCTTTTTTAACGTCTCATGTGAGAAGGCCCCTTTAGTTGCATTCGTCTAACGAGTTATTCATTTATTAATTATTTGACATTTTACAGGGTGACAGTGGTGGTCCGCTTCTAGTTCGAGGATCTTCTGGATTCTTGGAGGTCATAGGTGAGTGCATCACACTGAATAACTTGTTTTTTCTTTGTTCTCTAATTCATGAATACTACATATTTTTCAACAAGTTACGAAAATCAATAACCTAAATAAATCATCTGAATGCAGGTATTACTTCGTATGGGCGTGGATGTGCGAGACCGAGATTTCCTGGTGTATACACGAAAATAACAAATTATCTCGGATGGCTTGAAGATCAATTGAAAGCGGAGTGCGTATGTCCTGCACCGAATCGGTCTGCGTGAAATTCCCAAAAAATTTCAATTTTCTACATTTGTATGATACTTGAAATTTACGGGTTATGATCGTCAAAGTTCTTGCCGGAAACGCATATAGATGTTATACATGAACGCCAGATACGCCGCCATTTGTTAATTCGAAAAGTGAATTAACGACTGCTCTAGTCCAATTTTTTTTTGCTAAGTTCGTATTAAGCTAGATCTAAGAAGAATGTGTATGCCTTGTGATGTCTGTTATATTTACTCATTTCCGTTATGATTGTTCGAGAATAAACGAGGCAAAACTTAAAAAATATGAGAATCGTCTAGAACGAGGTTTTTCTCGTTTCTTTCCGTACCTTAAGCGACGAAAGGCGTTGAGCTCAATTTCACAGCTCGAAGACTGAGTGCCCAACAATTGAAATTGCAATTGTTACGGTTCGCAGAGCATGGCGTAAGCGCAGACGGCAAAGAAATACGTACAGCGAGAATTGAACTTACGTAAATATATAGGCGGTGGCGTGAATTTCATAATTTTCGCCTACTATTTCCAATACCAGACTGAATATTGCAGTGGAATAATTAAATACAGTACTGAACTGGTGTAAAAAATTACACGGAAAGAAAACAATATAGACATTTTTATTATTTTTCACTTGGGGGCCGGTTTGAAATTCCGAACTTTTAATGATCAGAACGCCCAAAACTCCGAAGAATACTACCCCGAAAGATCAAAGCTCCAAAAGAATTTTACATGAAAGACCAAAACTCCGAGAATCTGAACACCGTCAAAATAATTCGGCTGTGGAAGTTTAAAAAATGTTAAACTTTCAACAAATCGACGAATTATTTCAAGATTTTTTTTTATTAAGAAGTGATTTTACGTCAATTTTAAAATTTGGCCAGACAATGTTATACGTTCTACATCATTTACAGTCAACTGTGTAGACTTTCGCTGGCACAATCTTGACGAACCTTGTAATTTCAGAACATTGAAATTTGTAATTTTAAACCGTCGGCGCATTCAAAGTTCGGAATTTCAACCCGGCCCCATGTCAAGATTATGCCAGCGACAGTCTACACAGTTGACTGTAAATGATGTAGAACGTATAACGTTGTCTAGACAAATTTCAAAATTGACGCAAAAGCACTTATTAATAAAAAAAATCTTTAAATAATTCGTCGGTTTATTGAAAATTTTGAATCTTTTAGAACTCCTATAGCCGAATTATTTTGACGGTGTTCAGATTTTCGGAGCTTTGGTCTTTCGTGTAAAATTCTTTCGGAGTTTTGATTTTCGGGGTAGTATTCTTTCGGAGTTTTGAGCGTTCTGATCATTCATAGTTCGGAATTTCAACCCCGCCCCTTTACTTCTTTTAATTATGCAATATAATTTTGAAAGATTGGCAAAACATCAACAACTGGCTCGGAAGTAAAAATCAACGAGTAATTTCCGATTGAACCTAATGTTTTAATGTAAAAATTGACAATTTCCGTACTCTCTTTATAGTGGTAGATATGGTATCAGAGAATTCATCGCATTTCGTAATCTCGTACTCATACATTATATTTGAAAACAAGAGTATAAAAAGCAATGCGAGAATTGAACGAAATATCGATAGATATGAAGTACTGATCAAGTACAGGATCTGATCACGAATTATCCGAAACAAGTGTTATTTTTATGGCTGAATGATTCCAGAGAGAAAGAAAGTGGAATAAAGTGAAATAGCAACTCTTCCGAAAAGCAGATGCATACCTGTTTTCGCACACCAGCTTCTTTCTCAATTTTAATACTTAAAATGCCAACAAATGTATATATATGTATATAGGTACTTCTGAGCTTAAAACGATTGACGCTTCAAACTTTGATCTCAAATCGTGGAGAAATTTTTACAAAAACAAAAAATCCGTAAAAAATGTATAGGAGAAATTATTTTTTACCCACTATTGTCGTTGTTGTTGTTATTATCGTGATTATTATAATTCTCATTATTATCGTAGTTCTTGTTATTATTACTATTTTCGTTCTTATCATTATCATCATTTTTATTATCATTGCTCTAAAAAAAAAATTTATTTTACTTCCTGAACCAAAATGAGCATTTTTTAAAGTTAATTCGAAGATGTCATTAGCGTAAGTGGAATATAGTATCGACTCTAAAAAGCACGTGTAACTCGTGATGCGACGTTATAACCGGGTCACAGGGGTTCTCAGTGCGACGTTTTGCTTTTGACGAAACGAGCAGCAAATGTGGGTTAGTGAAACCATCGAGTCGTTACGCACAATGCTCCATCAGCCCACGGAAAAAAGTGTTTAAACCGATTTTGAAGATACCACGCGAACAGAAATGCATGAAAGAAGCATCCGAAAGTTGTTCTGTACGATATGAAATGCTTACTGTATTGTTTATTGCTAACTGTATTGTGAACAAAGAACGGATGTTTTATATTTTTGAAAAGAAATCATAATTTTAATAAAGCATAGGTCAAACAATAATAGTTAGAAACATGAACTTAATGACTAAAATAACAGTTAGAGCATGAACTAAATTATCAATTGTGAACGTTACTTAATATCAGTATATTGACATTGAGTGTTAATGTTAAACGTCTTATTCCCCCAGTAAAACTGTGAGCAAGCAAAATCCGATGATTCTTTAGTCTCCGAATAAATTATGTCCACGTAAATAATTAACTGAAGTGCGAGCGCGATAATCGCATTTTAGAATTTGGTCTTCATTTGTAGGTTTATTGCTTTATATAGGACGACTAAGGCAAATTTCATTACATTTTTCGTGCATAACGATGTTTATTTAGCTTAAAACATCGGTTACGGATTTCTTTTTATTCGTACACCTGGAGGGGCTTTCCTTATCGAAAAACCGATTATAAAATCTATGGCAATAGAAAAAATGCATAAAAATATTATTTGTTTTAAAAACACTTTACATAGCCTTGCATCTAAATTCTAGATATATATGCACTACACTGGATCATCTAGACATACAATATAGGATACCTTTTACTACATCGCAGACGTTAAAGAGTTTGCGGTTCGAAGAAGGGCTTTTTCAAGTCGTGTAAAATTCACAAGCATACCCAGCCACGCGTCAAATTATAGCAAGAACAGATATTTGCATAATTACGTTTGAGAAAAAAAAATCAAATCAAAGTACACTGTGAGTGAATTCTAAAACGAGCTATGAAGCGGGAACAACTAGGACTTTCGATACGAGAAAACTTACAAATGAATTTGAAAAATGCTCACTGCTAAAAATGAAGTATGGAAAAATATAATCGAAAAATTTAAAAAATATTTAAAATGTACGTAAATTCTTAATACAGTATTAGTCTAGTAGTAACTATTTTTATACGATTTTTTTCCAATATAAATAAGAAAACTTCATGGTTGACCAGCTGAGACGAATTTATTTACGATGTGACGAAATAATGAGAGTTTCAAATTTAGCAATGGTGGAGAAGGAACGGCTCGCAATGCCGAAGCAAATAAGTAGGTCCGGCCTGAGCGTTCTGATATATTCAGTAGTGGGATACAAGATCGGTGCAGCTGCAAGAGGAGCTTTGCACCTCCCGCAAGTCCTCCAACTCTCACTGCCGGTCCTAAGTCAGAATAGAGCCAGTCTGCCAATCAAGTGTGTCTCACGCAGTCGTACTCCAGTTCGTCGATGGATATACCACTTTCTAAAAAGTGTACACAAATAAATTACCAAAAATAATTTCAAACATTATAAATCAATTACGTTCCATTTAATTGTGTATTAACATGACATAATTTATTTATGATTATACGGACAAATTGAGCACACGCATTTCATTGTATATCAAACACAGCATTCAGAATATGAGAAGAAATACAATTTTTCATGTTCGTTACTCGCGGGTGCACACTTTCCGAAAGAAATAAATAATAACATGCCTAGACCTCGCTTTTTGTCCTTGCTTTTTGTCGGGCCATTAAATGAAAGAAATGAACAAATATTCAATTTTCCGAACATCGATAAACAAGTAGACGGAATCCGCGGAATAAAGAACATAGACATAATTTTTTGTTTTTATCGGTTGACATTACAACATACTGAACAAAATTAAGTTGTATAGTCTAACAAACACTTTTTGGATCCATACTGACTCTGATTAGACTTTCTTTTCTTTTTCTTTAGAATTCACAATACAAAAACTGAATAAAACAGCTCTTTAACTGAATTAACGCATGCATTCAAAGTGTTGCTTGTGTCGGAGAAAGAAGAACTTTCATCGTGTTCTCGGTTGAGCAACTCATACAAACGTCTGTGGATCTTCATATATATACATATTTAAATCTTGAGGTCTAGTGGTTTTATGAGACGAGTGAAAGCAGCCGGTGGTACAGCTGCCTCGCCGATCGACCATCGCGGCAATCGCGTTTCGATCGGCGCGCCACATGGATTTTCGTCGGAGTGCGGGCCATCGCCCATTTTCGAATATTTGTCTGCTGCGATGAACATCGACAAAAAATTACGATGATCGAGTTTCGACGAACTACCGAAAACCAAAAGTGCAGAAAATACGACAGCGACAGCTAATTGTGAAACTATTTACGAAAAATAAACGAAAGTTGAAGTGATTAAAACAGATAGTTTTTTAAATATCCGGTGAAAAGTGACAAGAATAACAATGTCCTCGGATCGCGTAAAAATATTAACTGCACTTATTATAATAAGTGCTCTTCAAGTGGAGGCTTATCTCGTGAATTTCCAGAATGATTTATCCAATTCGAAAATGTCTTATGTGAGTCAACATTTTATTCCGACCGTTTTATTCCGACAGAGGAGTCAAAGACGTTTGGTTTGCTTTAAAAATTATTGCTTTAGCCCGTGGGCATTACCTGACACCAAATACCGAATCGATTCTTGACGTCACAAAATTAGGGAAATTACTGGTGCTAAATAATCGACACTATTGATATTTCAACGTTGTGGCTATAATGAAGAAGTTCAGAGCGAATTAATCAAAGTTTTGTCAAGAAGACGTGCATGTTAACATCCCGCGTTATCATATCAATATTATAAGCATATCCAAAAATAAATTTAAATCCAATTGACGAAAGTTTTATCAAGAAAAAGTGCAATCATAAAACAAGCTGCAAATTAAATATTTAAAACCGTTTGGTCTCATTCTTTCGGAAAAGCAAAACAGGTTCGCGTGCAAAACGCAGTGAATAAAGTACGGCCAAATCTATCCATAAATGCATTTACCTTATGGGGAATGGAATAAGGCGAAAGCTGCTCATAATACCTTATCCAAAAAGTATACTGTCATCAAATATAAATAAACATTTGTAATGATTATGATGTCGGTGTGTGTGGATTATATTTCTTATCCACGTACGACATGCTGTCAGTCATGGACTACGCAACAATAGCCATAAGCGTAATGCCCAAGGATATAAATGTGTGTGAGTGGTATATATACATATATACCACTCAACCATTAATTCGCATATGGGAAATTCTAGCCAGAAGAGCCCGTCGACTTTTAAAAATGACTCCAAATCATGCAAATGTGTCGTTTTTCTCAATGTATAGACTTTTATTGTTAATCTTCAACATACATTACGAGTCATAAATAGGAGAAAAAAAAACAGAATTTGTACCCTCCTCTCCAAAGATCTAAATATCGAAAAAAATGTATGCAAATAAATTTGTATCGCAGATGTATACATGCCCTCATGAATTGAGATACGTACTGTGGACAAATTTTCAAGATAGTGCTTTCAATACTCAACTTCTAAAAGGCACAAATGAAACTCAACAGGGACTCGAAGTTTCATACTGAATACTTTTCTGGGGTATGTGGAACTGAGTACGAATCATTTCTGATAGCTTGACGCGTTCTTGCTCGAAGTTCTACAGGAAAAAAGAATGTTCTAGCCATCCGCATCTCTCAAATATTTTGTATTTAAATATGCTTATGAACTCATATTTCGCGGTCTTTTTGTGAGAAGGAAACCTCGTGAATTGTACAAAACACGATGTAGCACAAGAATATATATTTCGTCGGCATTTGAAGGACTTCCTTTAACGTCTATGGCGTGGCGTATGGAGTCCGAAAAATCTAAATAATCTTTTATATTTCATCAATATTATTTGGAACAACAACCGGAAAAAAACTGAATGATCTAATTGGCGTGAAATGTCTCATAGATTTATTGATACGTGAACGATTGATTTTATGAGAGTAGCTCAGACCTTGACACACAATTCAAATCATGGTCACTTTCTCTCTCCTTTTTCTTCGAATAACTTTCTTTCGAGCAGCCCACTGCCGGCTTCACGCAATTTATACCTCCACCGTGTTAGAAAGTGAGCGCCCGAAGAAGCTACAACTCGCATGAAAAAAAAACTTACAGGGCATGTCTTCGTGTATATTTGTTGAGCGCTGATAAAGAAGAGAAAAATTATTTTTAGCGACCTGTCAACAATCGGACCTCGCGTTTCCTTTTTGACGAACTATTCGGTATTGACGTCACGGGCGGTGACGAATCCGCCGACATTGACGATGAACAAAAACTCCGAAATTGTAGTTGTGGTGAGTTTTTTTTCCGTTTAGTAATTGAATAAAGCATTTTTAAGATTTTTTTCATTCGTGAATGCTTTGATTTCCCAGTTGATCCATTTGTTAAGTATATGTATCATTGATCACCTTTCAATTATATACATTACCAACCTTATTCTGTTTCTACTAATTATCTTGCACTATCTTCAACATTGAACTAACCATGTATAATATATCGAATGTGTGCCTATTCCAATTATGAATTACATTACTTTGTCAACAATTTGTGCAGTTAAATTGGAATTTATTTTTTGTTGTAATAATTGTGGATTATTTTGTGTTGTAGAATGCGGTGTCTTCAATCAGGAAAATCGTATAGTCGGTGGTCGTCCAGCCGAGCCACATAGATACCCATGGGTGGCTCGTCTAGTTTATGACGGCCGTTTTCACTGCGGCGCAAGTCTTGTTACAAACGACTACGTAATTACCGCCGCTCATTGCTTGCGGAGGTGAGACGTGTTTTTTTTTATTTATCATTGGAAGGTTTTTCAAAAACGACCTGTTTTTTATTTTCGGTAACCCTAAATAGTCTATTTATTTTTCAGGCTAAAACGCTCGAAGATTCGAGTTATTCTTGGTGATCATGATCAATACGTTACGACCGACGGTGCTGCCATAATGAGAGCCGTCAGTGCGATTATTCGTCATCGTAATTTTGACATGAATTCCTACAATCATGACGTCGCATTACTGAAACTTCGAAAACCCGTAAAGTTTACGAAAACCGTCAAACCTATTTGTCTACCAGGACACGGTAGGTATATTTGAAAAGGATTCAAATTTCATTTTTTGTAGAAATACCTTTATCGAGAAATTATCTCACTATTTTCGGACTTTGATTCAAGTCAAAGTCTCGGAGTGCATGAGGCACTTCGGAGCCTCATGCACTCGAAATTATCTCACTATTTTCGGACTTTGACTCAAGTCAAAGTCTCGGAGTGCATGAGGCACTTCGGAGCCTCATGCACTTGAAATTTCAGTATTTCAAGCAGCCCATGCCACGAACGTTTATCAAACGTTAGTTCCGTTGTGAAGTTGATATATTTTCTTTTAAAATCGTGCAGACGGTTCTAAAGACACTATAAAAAAAATCTGATCGCTTTACATTTTCATTAGTTGATCATGAATTTTCAATGCATCAATGTATCATCTGAATCAAGTCACTTTCTTTTGTCAAGATTATAGAAGTATTCAAACCACTATCACATTTTTTGTCTTAATACTGATATGCCCGCTTATGTTAATGACCGGGCTGAGATTGATTTTGTGAACGACTGTAAAATATTCTGTATTCTAATCTATCTCAGAAGATATATTTCGGATTAGCTATTAAAGCGCTAGGCGCACCTATCCATTGGATTAAAACAAAGGACTTGAGGGAATTAAATAAAGGCAAAGAGTATACTAATGAAAGATTTGAATGATAAAATACAGAAATATATTGTTATACCAAATTTGAGAAATTGATAATGACGGTACAATTTTATTAAAATTGATTGTTATCGCAGTTGCCTTTCATACATTAATTTGATTGCGGTTTTAACAAAGTTAAATACGATTACATAAAATACGCAGATTGGTTTGATGAACTTGTAATTTGATATCGTGCTGACGCCTAGACGTTCGGGTCTCCTCGAAGACAGCGTAGTGGTGTGACACTCACGTACGCAAATTACGATATGGATGTTGTTGGTTGAGAGATTGGTTGAACGAGTAATTATTTCTACACGCTACTAATGTAGCGCAAGTTGTTAGACTCATCATTGTGAAGAAGTTGAAACTGCCAAGGTGGATTTTGTTTTCGCAATGAGGATTTTGTATACTCCAAAGAATTTTATGGTTTCGAAATATAAAGTTCGATCGAGTTCACTATGAAGTGAAGAGAATTGGTATAACATTTATCCAACGAAAAAAAAAAATAGAAAAAAAAATACGAATATAACACCCTCGTTGTAAGATTGAAGCGCGGGGTTGAAATTCGCGAGATTCAAGTGGCTCGTCCCCGAGTCACAAAAAGGATACGTTAGATTCCTACGTTACTAGCGTAACCGCTGGTGTTGGATTGTCTGGTGAATTCGTAAGAGTTGGTTGGTACACCACCATTGGAGGGGATGTCCTGTTTTTGATTGTTACCCGGTGGTAGAAGGGCTGCGTGCGACGTAAATGGAGGCGCTTCCCGCAACATCCACATGCGGCTCTCCTATTTCCCTTTTAGTTCTTTGAAATAACTTTCGACAGCATACAGTCTGATATCGGCCCGATGGGGTTGTCTTTGTAACAATGGGTTCCTTCTGTTATTATGACCTTGAGTTCAGGCAGCTTTTCATAGTGGATGACTGGATGGTCCCGAACCTCTTGCATCTTCCCCCGGGTTCACGTGAAATAGATACTCGTCGAAGCGATAATTGGGTGGCCAACTTTAACTTATTAGGATGTTTCATTTCGGGCTTGCCACGACCATTTCCGTACACAATGTTTCCCTTTTCTGTTATGTCAGTAATTTCGTAAGGCCCCAGATGTTCAGAGCTGATGTTTACGAGGTTCTTGGATTACATAGACAGCGTCGCCTACATTGAACGAAATAGGGTGGGCGCCGCGGTCGTAACATTGTTTAGAATGTCGTTTCGCCGAATGGAGATTGCTTGCCGCGACATATTGAATTTCGGCGAGTCACGTAATAAAGTCGGTCATGTATTCGGTATATGAATCGATGTTCTCTACAGATGGAAACGCAGAGGTCGGCCGCGAATTCCTCCCATACATGAGATCGGATGGGGTAAAATTTGTCCCCGTATGCACGGATGTATTATATTCATGCATGGCAAAAGGTAGTGATTCGTTCCAGTCGTCAAAACGATCGTGGAAGGCTTTCAGGTAGTTGGCTAGAACAGCATGAATACGTTAGAGCGATCCGTTTGACTGAGGTCGGCACGCCGTAGTTGTTATCCGTTTAACTTTAAAAATTTCGACTAATTATTTAAAAAGGTTGCCTATAAATGCGGTACCCCGATCAGCGAGGATGGTCTTCGGAGGGCCATACAAGGCAATCCAATGTTTTGATAATGCCAACCTCGGGAAAAAAGTTCATATCTGAATATATCTGAATCATATCTGTAGAATCAGATATGATCAGACAAGAAAAATAGCCATATCTGTTCATGTAGTGTCATGACAGATCATGTATGCTGATATCTGAGCATGTATGATCATATCAGAGCCATTTTGATAATTTTGAGAGCAGACCTGTCCATATTGCAGCAGGTCTGACCAGATCCAATCCCCAGGCAAGATCTGATCTTGTTGGACCAGACCTGATTTAATTGGGCCAGATCTGATCATGTCAGGTAGATCTGATTTTATTGGACCAGATCTGATCATGTCAGGCAAATCTAATCTTATTGGACCAGATCTGTCTGTCCGTATAAGAATAAAATACCGTGGATTCCAGTAGACCTGGACATCTATGAATAATAGACCTGCTCATATGATAGAATCATAGTTTACCTGAACTATCAAACCAGGTATGACTCCGACTATATCAGAGCAAATCCTACCCTGTTAAGACAGATTAAATCTTGTTAGTGCAGTCATGAAGATATTATAATGTTTACATATATAGAGCGGGGTTATTAACACGTCATCACTTGACGTGTTAATAATTAATAATATTATAGTAACTCACATAATCACATATAATACAGTCAGGTGAGGTGCCATATCTGATCGGATATCGTCTCATATCCTCATATATAGTTTCATATATTCAGATGTTTTCATGTGTGAACAACTGAGCTGCATATAGGATAAGGTATGAGTGTATAAGACTTCGTATATTTTCCAGGTTTGTTATCGTATCTGATGGGATAAAATTTTATATGAACGTGCCTGTTCATATATCACATCATATATGTCCAGATATGGTTTCACGCTGCCAACTCGCCTTGGTACTTTGCCAGATATAAACAGATATGAGTTCATATATGGTCAGGCCAGATACTGTATTTGATCAGATATGATCTTCTATATGCATATGTGGTGTGGAATATGATCAGATCTAATCATATATGATACTGTAAAATGTCAGATATAAATATATCTGATACATATATGACAATATCTGAAACATATATGAACATATCCACTCAGACATGAACGTTTTTTCCCGGGTGGCTAATGTTTCGGCTTTGATGTCTGGTACCGGAACGCCTGCGCAGAATTGTGAAAAGTTATTCTGGATGGTCAGGATATGTCGGTTACTCCTGGGTGTAATATTGAGAGGACCGACGGTGTCAAGAGCAATTTTCTCTAAGATTTCTGTGGGCGTATCGGTGATTAGCATTGGTTCTTGCCTTTTTACTCGTGAAAGTTTCTGTTGTTGGCAAGTCTTGCATTGCCGTATAAAGATTTCCGCTTCTTCTTTCATTCGCTTCTACTGAAATCGTTCTCGAAGGCGTCGGTATGTCTTTGTCATACCTTTGTGTCCTCCAATGAGGCTTTCGTGTGCCTCCCGAATGATTTCATTCCGTTGTTGAGGGAGTTGATTGTTTTGGATGAGGTCGCTAAAAATCGTGATTACAACAGGTATCCCATAGAAAATGGATTCTAACAGTTCCTCAAGGGTGTCATACGAAAGGTCCCCGAGGTCGTCTCCAGGTTTGGATATTCGTAGAGATCGCAGCCCGTAACGCACGCAGTCGGCCACGTTTTTGGAGATTCTGGACTTCGATATTTCCGAGATCCGAGAGTAGTTGACCGATAGTAAGTCAGCGCTTCTCGACTCGATTCAATGACACAATTTCCAGCAGTGTCCGAATAACCAGGTCTGTGATCAGTGTCAGATTGCTCCGTGTCAGAATCGCTTGAGTCAGCATCGACGGATGCAGCCAATTGACCAACTGCATGTGCGCTGACGAAACTGCTGTCGCTGTATTGCCCGGCGTCGAAGATGGTTGTGTTAGGTCGGGCAAGGTCGCAACTTGCGAGTCTGTTATGTTTTTTTTCTGTATGCAGTCTCGCGGGTTCTTGGATGGTAATATTCCGATAGTCGTGGATGTCCCTGGGAATGGGCTCGATTTTGCCATGGGTTTATAGGACGGGAGTGGTGTAGGGATGGTCGATTTCCGATTGTTCGGAACGAGATTTGAAGTTTCCAGTTGTGGTCTCGAGAACTCGGTGTCAGATTTATCCGAATTACGTTCCTTGAGAGCGTTGCCGAGATCGTAAATACATTGATACCCTTTTTCTATTAAGGAACCCAGATCTTCTGGTGATGATGGGTAATCCTCGACTTATGGTTCTTCATCAGGTTCTTTGCGTAAACGTATGGAATTAACGTCCTGTCCGCAACGTTTTTGGCCTCACTTTCACCTGAAGGTGGGGGAATTACCTCGATAGTGATGTTAGAAGCCTCTGGTATCGGTAGCTCAAAGGTTAGCTCGGTTTCCGGTAAGAAGACATTGTCGCAAAGATTCTCAGCATTCGAGGCGTCGACGGATTTTTCTTGATTGCCGACGATCCCCTCTACGCTGGGTAGCATGCTGCGATGGACTGTGCGAATCGGTGAAACGATGTCTGTCGAAGATTCGTTATTAATGATGTCAGAATCTGGCTCTTTGTAGGTCACCAGCTTTGCGAGCGGCCGAATTTCTTCATGCCGTTTCACTCGGGCACCGATTAAACTGATTTCTCGTCTGGATTCCGCTCCAGCCAAGGGTTCTATGGGTTCTTTGATTACAGACGGACCAGCTCGAGAACACTGCAAAATAGAGACTGCTAGCGTGGGGCCGCTTTTCGTGCGTGGTTTTACGCTTGATACACTCGATTCTTGTATCGGAAAAGCGGTGACGGTGGTGACAGGGTTACGCGAAAGAGAGTCAGCATTCTGCTTGAGGTTTCCGGGTTTATACCTTGCGATGAAATGGTATTCCCCAACCTTTACCCTCCAGCTTGCACGTCGGTTAGATTGATCGGTCATATTATGCAGCCATGCAACGACTTGGTTGTCAGTAATGAGGGTGAAAGGGCGACCGTATAAATATGGTCGGAAATATCCAGTCGCCCAGGTGGCTGCTAATCATTCTTTACCGTTGCTGTGATAATTCTTTTCGACTTCGTTCAGGGTGCACGACGCATAGGCGATGGGTCGTGCCTCAGCGTCAATTGTTTGGCGCAGTACTGCGCCAAGACCTGCATCGGAAGCATCGGTGGCGAGAATGAACGGTTGGCTGAAGTCCGGGTATTACAACGGGCCTCATACGGAGAGCTTCACGAATTTCGTCAAAACTCCTCTGTTCTTTCTTGGTCCATACAAATGTTCTGTCTTTCCTCAACAAGTCACTTAGCGGTCTAGCCTTGATGGCAAAGTCTTTAATGAAGTGCCGATAATAGTTGGCAAATCCATGGAACTGTCGTACTTCTTTGGTGTGCGTGGGAGCAGGGTAGTTCTTGACCGCTTTGATCTTCAAAGGGTCGGGTCGAACCCCATCTCGAGAGATGATATGTCCCAAGTACGTAACGTCTGTCCGAAGGAATTAGCATTTCTCGGTCTGCAGGGTCACGTTGACCTGCCGAAGGCGCGTGGAAAGATTTCGCACTCTTCGTCCGTGTTCATCCAAGGATGGTGCATAGATGATAATATCATCGAGATAGATGAATAGTTCGCTGGCGTTGAGTCCAGTCAGGGCCACGTTCATGTGCCGTTGGAAGAGAGGAAGAGAGTTACGCAAACGAAAAGGGAGCACTGCAAACTCGTAGTGACCCTCGGGGGTAGAAAATGCTGTATTGAGCCGATTCTTCGGGTCTATTTCGATTTCATGAAATCCACCGGCCAGATAGAAAATGCTGAAATATTTGACACCACCAAATTGATCCAAAATGTCGGTGATATTTGGGAGGGGATAAGCATCCGGTAAGGTTTGTTCGTTAAAAGCGCGACGAAAATGACAACGCGCCATTTTCGATTCCCATTGGCATCCGGTTTTTTGGAACAATTCACAAGGGCGAGCTGTATAAAGAGGCGGTCGGCTGAATTTTTCCTTCAGTCAGGAGCTTGTTCATTTGTCGCTTGATTTATTTCTTGTGAATTACTGGGTAACGCTACTGACGGGTGTTTACTGGCACCTCATCTGTGGTCGGTATGGTGCATTTCATTAATCACGAACGACCCAGTTCATCCCCCGGAAGGTGAAAACGGCCAGGGAACGCGGCTACGAATGAACGTACATTTGCTGCTGCTTCGGCGTTGAGATAATCTAGTTTGAGTAAATCCACGATTCCAGTAACGCGATCTTTGTCAAGGACGGCGTTTACATCGGGTGACTCCGTATCTAAAATTTCTCTGGCAGGCACTCGATATTCAAATGGAATTAAATGGTGTGGCGGAATAGCGATCTCCATGTTTTGCTCGGTCGTTTTGATGGCCATCACGTAACACGTGCCATTAAGGTTGGCCACGGCGACTTCACCCAGAAAAATACCTCCGTCACCTGTTAGACACGGAAGATATCCCTTTTGCAATGTTGTGTTTTTAAGTTTTATTTGTATCGGTTGTCGAGTACGAGCGTGGATAGTAACGCGAGCGGCGTCGTCGCTGGAATCTGCTGCGTCAGCGGAGTCGGGTAATATCTGGGACACGCGCTTCTCAGTCTTTACGGAAAAACTGCGTACCTTTCTATTTTCGTATTGAGAAACAAATCTAATTGGTTTAGTAGGCCGATCAGCGATTATTAAAGCGCGATGATGATACGAAATTTCAGCGAGTTCTTCCACGAGGTATTCTTCACCTAATATGCCTACACCTGGTGCGGGAAGCGTTGTTTTGAAAATGTAACATTTTACGGGCTGGTCGAATACGTATACTGTCAATGTATTGATCGCCGTTAACATTTTGTTATCAGAAATTCCGCGTATTCCGACTTGGTCATTTTCATTGATCATAACGGTCCCGTGGAGGGCGTTAACTTCAATCATATTGATAACCGCACCGCTATCGGCCAAAAATCTCACTCGATTATTTTTTAATTCGCGTGCTGGTACTTCTACTATAGCTTTTGCGGTGTGGTAGCACGACATGGACGCGTCGTTTGGACATCTGGGAATCTCGTTTAAAGACAGATTTTGTTCGAGATCCTATCTATTGGGTTAAAATAAAGGAGTTAAGGGAATTCAATAAAGGCATAGAGTATACTTATAAAAGATTTAAACGATAAAATACAGATATATATTTTGTTATACCAAATTTGAGAAACTGATAATGACGGTTACAATTTTGTTACAATTGATTATTACCGCAGTTTCCGTTCATACATTAATTCGATTGTGGTTTTAACAAAGTTAAATACGATTACATAAAATAGGGCGGATTGGACTTACGGTTTGATGAACTCGTAATTTGATGTCGTGCTGACGCTAGACGTTCGGGTCTCCTCGAAGACAGTGCAGTGGTGTGGCGCTCACGTACGCAAATTACAATATGGATTTTGTTGGTTAAACGAATAATTATTTCTACACACTACTCATGAGTTCTTATTAGCCTGCGAAGAGTAATGAGATGCTGCACCTCGGTGCCTCACTTAACCCTCGGGCAGTGATGCTTGATTGCGAAGAATCGAAGACGCATACTCGGAACTAACTTCTAAGGGCACGGAATAAGGCTCAGGGTACAGGGTGCATCGGCCTCTGTAGAGGTCCGCTCAGTCCTAAAATTCGCAAGAGACTAACTAATTTGGTTACGACGATGGTGGGTTGCTTCTTGATTTTTGTACAACTCAGCAGTTTTAATTGTCGCTGAGCAACAAATTTCGAAATTGGTATAGGATTGAGTGGCCGAGGCTTGTTCCGTGTCCTCGTTAAAAGTCATTCGCATTGCAAGTTGTTAGACGCAGCATTGTGAAGAAATCGAAGTTGAAACTGCCAAACCGGATTTTGATTTCGCCATGAGGATTTCGTATACCCGAAAGAATTGTATGGTTCCGAAATGTAAAGTTTGAACGAGTTCACTATGAAGTGACGAGAATATGTTAGTATAACATACAGGGTCTGTCCTTAAAGTAGTCGGACTGAGTCGATTATGAAATATTCATTGACAAAAAGGATACATGCGCTCAATATTCTTCAAAGTAGGACCCGTCTGCATCCACACACCGCTGCCAGCGCGATTTCCAACTCCCGTACGCTCCCTCGAAGGCGGCGGCCAAAATGCTGTTGATCTCCCTCGTCACGGCCTGCTGTAACCGAGCCGTGATGATGTCCTTTGGGAGCGGTTTTGAGGCGGGGGAAGAGGAAAAAGTCTGATGGGGCAATGTCGGGACTGTAAAGAGGCTGGGGCAGGGTTGCGATCTTGTGTTGGGCCAGGTACGCTACCACGCGGAAGGTTGTGTGGCTCGGCGCATTGTCGTGATGGAGCCGGCAAGAGTTGGCGATGGCTGGGCGGACGCGGACGATGCGTTTTCTTAGCCGTTCAAGGACTTCCATGTAAAAAACTGCATTAACGGTTTGTCCTTGTGGCACAAATTCCCTGTAGATCACTCCTTAGCGTAGCGCTGTTCCAAAAGACAAGCCATCACGCAGCGTGACGAGGGCACTTTGCAGAGGTTACGAAAACAAGCGATCTACACTTCGCTACGGCTAAAAGCCAACTGCCGTTGGCCTTTTCTTAGACCCCTTTCCACTAACAACAGGCAAAAAACCACCGGCAGTCCGTCCGTCTGCCCGACAAAAAATCAGTCTGACTACTTTAAGAACAGACCGTATATATCCAGTGGAAAAAAATATAAAATAAAATACGGATATAACAATACCTTTCGTTGAATTAACCCAACATGAAGAACACTTTTCCTTAAAGTATTCTCAATCATCATAAAATCAATTCAAGTGTTATCAATTAGCAAGAGCGTACCCACGATGTAAGCTAGGGGGAGGGCAGCTCATATTAGTTTCGCGGAAGACAACGTTGGACAACAGACGGTGCCCAACAGATATGTTGCCCATAGACGGTGGGCAACAGATAATCGACTTAATTTTTTCTTCCAGGGGAACGGGAGCTGCCCCCCCCCTCCCCTTTGTTCGCCCTTGTCAATTAGTCTGTGCTTTATAACTGATAACTTAATGACTTTATAACTTCATAACTATCGGTCGAAACTGAATCGGTTGCAATGTAATACATATAGCTAAAGTATCATTTACTAAATTGCCATAGTGCCGTTTAATTATGATTTTTTAAATTTCAATTTGATCCAACTCCAAATTATTAACTAGTGTGTATACATTTATACTACACTGGACGAAAAAGTACGCACCTTGACGTTTACTTTGCCTTGTCTTTCGCGTTATTAACTTGACCCGTACTGTATGTATATATCTTTTAAAAACTTTTGCCAAGTTCAAAAAGTACGTTAAGTAATAAAAAATCCCCTCGCAAACGTTGTTTGTTTTACCTTATAAAAATATATGGTTTACCTTATAAATAATTCAAACTAATTTGTTTCAATTTGAATAACGGTTTTATTATATTTCTTTCCCTCAATCAATTGTACAAAAAAATGAACTGGTTCATACAATAGCCAAGTACAATGTAGATATTACGCAAGTGTAGAAAGAGTGGTGCACACAAAATTGTTAAACCTTGGTAATAATCTTATTGAAAATGTTTTAATTGTATATGAAAAATCACATTGCTATAACAAAAAATTGATATTACCATTATAGAAAAATACAACGTATGAACCACACAACTATACTGGAAAGGCTGTGCAAGGTCTTGGCCTGCATGGTTAAGAAAAAAAAGGTCGGGAAGATATAGACTTTTCCTATCGTACCATGGGCATAAATAACTTTTGCGAGATAATATGTATTTTTTGTTAAATTCTTAATCGCACCAATTGCCAGTTAGTGGCCAAAATATATTCAATGTAATCCGTAATAGATTTGGAACAGATTTTAAATTATTTAAAGCAAGTAAGATTTCAAATTTTCGGGAACTAACGGGCACATCACTGATCTGATCTGTACTTCTCGGGATCATTAATTTAATTACCATTCACATAACCAATTCAATATAAATAACAAAGTATTTAATGTGGTTATGTGAATAGGTTGGAGAATCATTTTAGTTCTTTGAAATACAATCATGCAAAATTCACTTCTTAGAACGAGCATATCGCCATAATCTAAAAGTACTATCTCCAATCGCTTCCCGACTAAGCAATTTCATTGCTTTAAACCGGAGAGTTAAGTAGTTAGGAAGCCAAAATCCTTCGTCGGGCTTTTTTTTCTCAACCGTGCATGCCAAAAACCTTGCATAACAATTTCAGTGTACTTGTGTGGTTCATACGTTTTTGTTACAGTAATGTGATTTTCTAAAAAAAAACATTTTTTAATAAGATTATTTCTAAAGTTTAACAATTTTGTGTACAACATTCCGTGTAGACTTGCATAATACGTACATTGTACTTGGCTATTTTCTAAACCGTTTCATTTTTTTAATACAATTGATTAATGGATCAAAAATATAATAAAATCACTCTTTGAATTAAAACCAATTAGTTCGAATTATGTATCAGGTAAACCATACATTTCCATGAGATAAACAAATAATAATGTTTGCGGGGCAATTTTTAATTACTTGGCGTACATTTTTAACTTTTTCAAAGTTTTTAAAAGAGATTTCATGTCCTTTTTTTACATGGATATGACGAAACTTCACATGTATAGTTTCAAATTAATATTTAGAAGGAAAAAAGGTAAAACTATAGAATCACGGCTCCAGCCCAAAATCGGTCCAAATTTCTTTTGGGGTATTGTTATGGATAACAAACGATGTTATATGTTGAATTAAGGTGGGGGAAGCCCTAATATGAAGAAAAAAAACGTAAAAAAGTGTTATTACGTCGCACATGATTTCCATTGATATACTAATATTTCGAAGTTCGTTCAAAATATACTTACCTTTTCACTCGGTTTACCTTACCTTGTTTATGTTTCATCAATTCACTTTGCTTCGTGCGAGTATTATATATATATATGTGTGTGTGTGTGTGTGTGTGTGTGTGTGTGTGTGCGTGCGTGCGTGCGTGCGTGCGTGCGTGCGTGCGTGCGTGCGTGCGTGCGTGCGTGCGTGTGTGTGTGTGTGTGTGTGTGTGTGTGTGTGTGTGTGTGGCGTGCGTGCGCGCGCGCGGAACAACATAGCGAATTATAGACACACACTCACATATGCACACACGCACGCGCACACACGCATTCATGCACACGCACACACACACGCACACACGCATTCATGCACACGCACACACACACGCACACACGCATTCATGCACACGCACACACACACGCACGCACGCAAACGCACACACACACACATACGCACACACGCATACACAGTGATTGTTAATTAGACGGCTTAGATTAAAATTAAAAGAAAAAGGTTGAAAACAAAAAATCATGTTACGTATTTCTTTTTACCCTCCGTAAAACGTTTTTTTTTTTCATCTTAGGGCTTCCCCCACCTTAATTCAATATGTAACATCGTTTTTTATCCATAACAATACCTCAAACAAATTTTGGACCGATCTTGGGCTGGAGCCGTGATTCTATAGTTTTACCGGAAAAAATATTTAAAGATATTCGAACTCGTAGAAACCATTGACGTTGAAGTTTACTCCGTTGAAATGGCAATGATTTTTTGTTAATTTTTCATTTCTTTATTGTTATAGTTATTGTTATGCTTATCCAAAGCCTTCTTTCTTGCAAAGTGAAGTCGTGAATGCTGATAAGAATACGCTAAAATGTTCCAGAAATTTTCACAGCCACAAAATTAAAAAAAAAAATTAAAAAATTGAAATTAAACAATGAAAAATAATTAATTTTCGTTGCGTTTCAATGACACAAATTTCAACATCATGAGAAACCTAGGTTGCATCCACAACGTAAGTCAGATAGTAGTATTATAAATGGTTTTATAAATTTTTATTTTTTTTTTAGAATAATTTAATTTTTATTATTATGATAACCACGAACTCCAGTCAGTGAAGTGTAAATTTCTTAGATATTCATACATTAGATTTACATGGATGGTGCTCTTTGTTGATCTCACTTGCATTTCCATGCATTGTGCTTCATGCGAGACAAATATATATTTTTAGTTCCCTGATACCTACGGGTATGCATTTATCGTTGCCTTTGAGCAATAGAAAGTTCATATTTCTGGATTTTCAGTACCTGAAAATGTACATTATTTGTTAGGCGTTGTCGATGCCAGAAAACTCCACATTTTTGGCTTTCTGTCCTGTTTAACGTAAAGTATTACTTGATTGCCTTCAAATGAATTTTAGCAACCAAAACTGTATATTTTTTATATGATTAGCTTAAGGAAATACACATTTGTGGCCTCTCGATACCTAGAGGTATTTATTTTTTGTGGTCCATGGAGCGAACAAATTCATATATTTGACTTAGCAATCCCTAGACACTTTTCAGTCGATAAGGTTGACGCGAGACAAATCCATATTTTCGGCTCCTCGATACTTGCAGATGTACATTTTTTATTGCCTTCGACCAATACATGAAAAACTCATATTTCTAGCTATTGAGTAACTGAGCTTATGAATTTCTCTTTACCTGTGCTCGATGCAAGAAAGTTCCATGTTTTTGGCTTCCCATCCTGTTTAGTGTAAAATATTATATTACTTGATTGCATCTGGCCAATTTTTGGTTGACGGTATCCAAAGATGCTATTTTTGTTTAATTCATTCAAACCAAATTCATTTTTTTGGTCTCTCCACTCTTAATTTAAGAATTTTTAATTGCCCATATTCGAGCGAGACATTTTTTTTGTTTTCTGCGATCAAGCAAGCAGATCTATCGATTTGACATGACGATGCTTAAGTATTTGATGTGCTTGATGTGAAACTAACTGACGTTTCCAGCCCTCGATACCTGCGAGTACAGATTTCGTGTTTTCCCTGAGCAATAAAATGTTCATATTTTTTACTTTCAGTACCTGAAAATATATATTTTCCCTTATCTGTGTTCGAAGCCGGAAAATTTCATATTTATGACGTTTTATTCTCTCCAGTGCAGAGCTTTATGGAGAGAATCTCAATGTTCTGCTTGCTGCCGTAATCACAATTTCGAAGAATTTTTAAATGTTAGAATTTGTGACACGAAGAACCTTCATCAAGTTTGTTTTTGGCCCTGAAAAGGGCCTTTTTTACGTACTCGAAGAACTTTTTGAGGTTAGAATTTGCAACTCGGAGAACCTTCGTCGAAATGATTTTTGGCCCCAGAAAGGCCCGTTTGTCAAACGCTTGCACTTATAAACGCTCCAACCACTGTTAGAGGTTAGAGCTGTCAACACCACTGTAACACATTATATATGTATAAATAGCTAGCAAAGTGCAGTCAGCTATAGAGAATTGCGAGCAAGCGGAGGCATTGCGTTCGCCCGGGCTACGCCACGAGGCTACGCAGAACAAGCTAAGATGACTCATGCGACTTTTGAGAAGTATTTGCTAAATACTCAGAGGGCGAATGTAGTTATGACATGAGCCAATGAGTTTGTACCATTCGCCATATGAGTGTGAAACAATTTTTGTGCTCATAGAATCACTCAGAAATTTGGCCGTACATTATGAGATCTCAGGATTGAGTGGACGAATCGAAAAAAAAACCCAAACAAAATTTATGGGGAAAAATGACATTACATTAGTAAAATATCATTAGATTTCCGACTCGTCGACGCTTTTTCGTGTGATGTCCATTCAAAATAAAAAAACGACGGCAGGCTATCCTTACTGTATGAAGAGTAAGTGGCATGTTTATCAGTGGCGTCGATTTTTTATGCCTTGGAGACAAGACGCTACCGCTTTTCTTGATTATATATAAGGATACTGTCACGTGAAAGTTGTGGATCCTTATAAATTATCTCAACAGTAGAAACAGGCGCTATTGGTACTTGATATGCAAAAAAATAATCAACACCTATTTTTTCTATACACCCAATTCCCGAGATAGTTGATATAAAACATCCTTGCCCGACCTCCATGGACTTCAACCGCAAAAACCCGAAAACTACTGATACCACAGAACTGGTTTTACCATCTTTCATTTTTCAACGTGAGGTCAGGAAAAAAATATTCCAAACTAGTTTCACCTTCCGTTGACACACCTACCGCTGGCCACGATTTTGGCACACCGGTTCAATTTGACCCCAATGTTACTTCATCCACCTGTCATTATCAACACTTCGGTCGGTTTTTTTATTTAAAAAATCATGAAAATACTATTAACATTCCTTAATACGTCTGCATAATTGAAATTCAAAGAAAATAAACATAAGTTGTAAAAAAATTATTGAAGGTTCTGAATTTTGGGAAAATGAGCCATTTTATTTTAATTTCGTCCGGGTCAAAATGACCCAGTAGGTCAATGGAAGGTTTGAAACAACTCATGTTCTTGAAGACAGCCACTTTTTTTATTTATGAATTGACTGCTTTTAAAATTTGATGAAAAATTCCGACAATTCGAAAACTGAGTAAAGACTGAGCCGGTTTTCTTTTAAGGTAGTACGAGTACATACGTGATTGTTGAAACACTGCTTAATCTCTTTTATATGCTACAGATATTGCACGCAGGTGTGTCTTCAAAAGTAGAGCGAGGTTACCGGCTGTTTAAGCTTGATAAAGAAATCCAAAGTCAAAAGATTCAGCGTGGTTTCTTGTGAACAAGGGATCATGATCGTTCTCTTATTGTTTTATTCGTATTTTGCAATAAGGCGAATATAGTTTTCGAAAAAAAAGCGTAACGGAATATAGAGATTTCGAGGGTTGAAATAGTATTGAAAAACATAGATAATAATAAAAAATAATGCTTCAATGAGAATGCCATAGTTAATAGCAGCAATTAACCTGGAAGCACATGACATACTCTGAACCAATAAGATCGCATCAATTTAAAACCACGAGTTTAATGGTCATGCTGAGGCTTTATGTGAGAGCGGCAGTTCAAAAACGGAGTGACATCTGTGACTTTAAGGGGTTAAGCCACAGTAACGGGTATAAAATCATGTACGAATTTAACAACAACAAAAATTTCGTGTGAAAAAGTGATTCACTCATGAAATTAATTACACATCTATTTAGTATGAATATCGAGCTGTTAGAAAAATATATATATATATATTTTTCGATGTACAAAATGGCCGACTACCAATATTTTCTTTTGTTATCTTTTTTTAGGCGCTCCGCGGCGTAATGTTTAGAATCCACAATTTTTTACCTAGAACAAAAAACAAAAATTGTCGTCAATCTACATTAAAATACCTAGAGAAGTACGTACGGAATTAAAAAAATCTTGTTTTATTCAAAAGTTGTAGGTATTTGAACTTGAATTTGAATTGAACTTGAATTTTCAGTGGAAAATTTCGTATAAAACTGCTCATAAAATGAAAAGTTTTCGATTAATCAGAAATTCCGTACGTTCTTCTCTGCGAAATACAATTAGGAACATAACTTTTAAATTTAAAATAAATCGAGTGAAAATTGTTGAAGTTATTTGTCACGCCAATTGGAAAAAAGCTATTTCGAGAAAAACGCTCTCTAAAAACAAAAATGTTCTTGCTATAAATCGAATAGTAACTTATTCTTATGATTACAAAGCACCGTTTTAGCGAAAAAAATCGTTTTTTTAAATCTATTGTGCCCTTACCCCTTAAGGTGGTAACGAAGCATCTGCAAATTTATGGTCGATCATAAAATTATAGCAACGCATTTGCTATATTGTAATACATTTGAGAGGTTATTATTGCATGTCAATTTTTTTCTCCCAGGCAATCAACGTGCGTAAAAATTGTTCCTGGTCCAATATTTTACAGATTACTGTAGATTCACAATGCAGAGCATCACATAATTTTACGCACATTTAGAATTATACTTTATCGTATTACGATTTTTTGGTATTGCAATAGAATTATTTAATATTTTCAAAGCGCAATTCTCTTCTGCCTAACTACAATACATGCACTGCCTTGATAAGATAATCGTATACCTATTCAAAGTTTGGAAATAATTGACATTCGATCGAATTACGTAACGTGATATTGTTTACCTCCGAAAAAGCAGCGGTAATACTTCATCAAAAGTGGAGGCAGGCCCTTCTTCGTAACCTGTATTTACTCCACAAAGACTTGTTACATGAATTGAAATCAATAAAAGTACCTTTAACTAAGCCTACATAAGTATCGCGTTGGAATTTTTTTTTATTTCATGTTTCTTCTTTTCCCATATAACGTAGCTTTATTGACTTGGTAGCAGCTGCTTCTACAGATCTTAATTGATTCGAAAAATGTTTGCAAAGCAAATACAGCCTATACGCAAATGAGCTTGTCTCTACTTTTTGTTCAGCATTTCGGCTGTTTTTTTTCGGGCTTCGTCTCTGGTTTGCGAAAGTTTTATATGTATTTTTACTTGTAAGAAAAATTCTTCGCGAAGGATCCAATGGGAGAAAGGATACTAGATTTCATGAGCATTAACTGTGACCTATTCTGAATGGCCACAATCTCCACCCGTAAAAGCACGACATTTTCAATCAATAAAAAACATATTTCAGGTTAGCTATTCGCCATATTAATTATTTTCAACGATCAATCAAAAATTACAACGAGCGATTACGACCTTATGCAACTTCTTCTAATGATCAGTTTCTTGTGAAAATATTATAATTCGTCGAAGTCGTCCACTCGCAATTAACGAGTAAAGTCATGTTTTCAATCTCATATTCTCTTTATCGAGACTTAGCTTTCTCAAGCTCAATTCATAAATGCGTAATAAATAAATGCGTGGATTCCTACTTCCTTGTAAAATACTTTTCGTACGGATGTGACAACAATGGGGATATACTCTTTTACACTGTCCATTACGTGAAGCAATCGCCGTATCCACAATAAGGTGTGACAGTAGCTAAACAGACATCATACGATGAAGCATTTGCGCCTTTCTACGAAAAACAATAAAATGCAATATCGTCAAATGTCTATTACTAGATCTTTCTCATCCCAATCGAAAGACAACAAAAATATGAAACTTGAAACACATTTGAGTAGTTCCAATACGCTATATTCCATTAGTATTGGTGGATCGGAATTTTTTAAGGAGCCAAAAAGTGGGCTAAAACTAGGTACCTCGGAAGAAAAGAGTGTAACGGCAGCTCTCGCCTACAAATGTACTGTTCTTGAGTCACTATTTCGAGTATTCATATATCGATATTCCGTTGGAATATTACTTTTATAGTGTCGTTGTGCAGTAAGACGTAAATCAAGTATTTCTATGTCTTTATTTTTCAAAATAATCAACTTTATTCTAAATTTGATTTTTTGTACAAACGAACGGAGAAGTTATAAGCAAGATTTTCGCCAGCGACCGATTTTAAAATTTGTAAATTTATAGACCACAATCAAGTCGGACAAACAAATCATGAATCGTTTATTTAGCAGATATTGCAAAAATACTTTCTAATATCAATGTTTCAACGGACATTCAATATATAAAGAATATTTTACAACTTATTTCCATCTAATTTCAATAACGTTTAAGGTTAGAGCAGTCCAGTTAAGTCAAATGACGGTTTATGAATATTTTGTTTATTGAACCTCAAAAAAATGCTTGCGAGATATCGATTTATTCGGTATATGCGAATTTTTCATAAAATATATAATTAAGGGGGGAAATTATGCATCCTTGTATTATATATTACCTGAATAAGAAAAATATTTGTGTTACCACCAACTTGGAAAGTATAACATTATCACCGATTATTATGCAAAAATTGCGTTAGTGAATATTTTCTAGAACTCAGAATGAAATTTCGAGTAATTCATAATTATGCCTTTACATATTAATGTTATTAGATTATTTGTTATAACCATTAATTAATATTAAGTGTTGCCGAAATGAGGGAACTTCGCGGACATTGAGGTTGGCAGTAGTGATCTTCGTTCGCCAGCCAAAATTCGTAATCTTTCATCAAACCTTGATGGTTCAATATTTAATGTATATGGTTTACAATGAGCAGGATGGGTTTTCTTCCAAAGTTGACATCGGTTTAGTTTGCGTTAATCCGTTGTTTGGATGGGAACTGCTTTATCTTGGTGCTAAATAGCCAAAATTTACATCACCCGTAGCGTGAACGTCTTGCCCATATGACCGCACGTAAAATTACATACATTACACTATTTTTTATCTCTGGTGCTGTGTGGTGAAAAATGAATCCAAAAATTCGTAAAGCCCCAGTATAGTTTGAACTATCGTCTAAATCATACTGAGTCTGTACGAATAACATATATCTATATATACATATATATTTTTTGTTTGATTTTGATTTGCGGCTTACGCTCCTTATACTTTGGATAACTGCATCTTGCTAAAAAAGGTCGACCCACTCTGCGTTTGACCTTGCGTTTGACCTAAATGGGCACAATTTTACATGGAATTAAAAAAATATATCTTGAAAAAATTTTTTTTTTCAATTGCAATGTTTTTGTCTGGCTGCACAACAATGGTACAATTAATTTTTTGCGTCGCATCAGTAGTGTCTGAAATATCGCGGCATGATAATTTGTCCTTTTTGATTGTGCAATAATTGAATAAATGGAAAAAGGCGAAATAGAGTGTCGACTATTCTCGTGCGTATAATAATATATTTAAAATGTATACTAATGAAAGACGGTCAGGGTTTCATAATTAAAGTTGCACGTCAAATGTGTCTTTATATTTTGTATGTATATTGTTTGACAGGTTCAGATCCTGCAGGAAAAGAAGGTACAGTGGTTGGTTGGGGACGGACAACCGAGGGTGGTATGTTACCGGGTGTAGTTCACGAGGTAAAAGTGCCGATACTTAGTTTGCAACAATGTCGACAGATGAAATATCGTGCAAACAGAATTACAAACAATATGATATGCGCCGGCCACGGAACACGAGATTCTTGTCAGGGTGACAGTGGAGGGCCTCTTCTCGTTCAAGAAGGCGACAAGCTTGAGCTGGCCGGTAAATAAGTTGAAATAACCCATTTGTTTTATTCCCCTCTACAATAATCCACTAACTTTTCATTTGTAATAAAAAAAATCATTTTCAGGAATTGTTTCATGGGGTGTAGGCTGCGGGCGTCCTGGTTATCCTGGGGTTTACACCCGAGTTACAAGGTATCTCAATTGGATTAAATCGAATATGAACGACACGTGTTATTGCGTGAAGTGAACAAAAAAAATGCGATACTAAGAATAGTATCGTCGTCCTACGTGTACTAATACGAGGCTAATAATCAATTAATTGTTCTCCAATTGACTTGAAACATTACTTCTTTTGTGAGGATAGATCAAATTTCATTCCAGTTTGGTATGAAATTTCATATGGTATACCTTTATCGAATTTTTGCCTCCGGAAAAATGACGAATTGACAAACGAGCTGAAATGAATTGAGATTTAGTCAAGTTTCAATTATCGTTCTGAACGTTTTGTGTAAATACCTCAAAGCTTAGCCGATCCACAATTCTATATCATATTTTGGTTGAGCACGTCCACAAACATATCTCAATATATAAGCACCAGTGATTATTATGAAACCGAAATTATTTATGAAAATTGTACATATTTGTGTATACTGCAATGTGTAGTTAGTAACGTGTAATTTTGTTATTGTACAAAAATCTTGAGTACGCAATGTGTGCTTTATATCGAAGTTATATTGCATTCAATTGAATGCGTCCAAATGCATATTTCTATTTTCCTATGTATCGAAATAGCATTCAAGTAAGCTACATCGAAATGTATATAGAAATGCATCCAAATGCACATGCGCCGATACAGTTAATTAAAGTCCACTCTATATGTTTTTAATGCATCCACACGGATACAAGATTATAAAATGCATCGGAAGTCATATCAAACAATGAGTGTAACGACATGACCACCATATTAAAAGAAACGCCGAACCCTTTGAATAAATTGAAAAAAAAGCAGTATCAATCTATTTGAGTAAATTGAAAAAAAGGAGTATAAATCTATAGAAACTCTAAAGGAGTGTCAATCGTAAGAACTGCATTTATGCGGAAGCCTGAAATTTGTAGGTTCACCAAACAAGTATTCAGTCAATTACACTTCGAGAAAACTTTGTATGCGTTTGAACGCACAATTTCAACCTTATACACGATACATCAAGGTATTTCGAGTGTCAACCGTATACGATTCACATAACGGTTCATGGCCGTGGAAGCAATACAGTTGAATCCGTCAAGAATCAAAGTATACTACGATAGTCGAGAACTATTGTTATGTGTCGTCGTGTATATTGACCCATGAAAAATGTTACCAACGAACGAAAGTGCAATACCTTCAAAATACTTAGATAAAGTATATATGTACACACACACGCGTACATATATGTATATGTATATATCCAAAGACGCGCACTCGGTTATTAAGATTTTCAACCGAGAACACGATGGATTTATTTTTCTTCGACACAAGTAAGAGTTTATATACAGGCACGTTTCACAATTTAAAAAAACGATGAAAATAACCGCACCAAAAATTGTAAATTACCTCAAACGAAATCGATAGGAGTAGGTTGATCGCAGTAACTAGATTACTGTTATCATGTGACTTTTTGATATTGTACGCACCATTCAATAAACTTGCTAGTTCGTAAATGCGTATCCACGCGTATGCGCGTATGTATATACGTATATGACAATTGTGACTGAATGACTCATGTTCATACCGAATTTGACGAACCTACCGATGCAACTAATAGCGCCGTACCGTTACGAAACTTTCCATCGCCAAAAATGCGTTATCAAAGTCAGACTCCTTTTATATCGCTCGATTGAACATGGAGCGAACATGTTTTGGGTTAATGTTGTTTTATAAGTAAAGAAAAATAAAGAAAAAATATTCGACGAATCAGTCCTTCTCGACGAGCGAAGCAATAAAAATCGAATGACCGAAGGACGAAGAAAAGAGCAACATCCCATTAGGTATTTCCGACCACCTCTATACGCAAAGTCTCTAATCTCGCATAATTGGAGGATGGCAAACCGGTCTTCGGAGCGACGCAAACAAAAAGAATCTACAAAGCTAACGTTGAGAAATATTCCGAGAGATGATAGCGCCTTCGCGCCAAGCTTTAATCTCTACCTCAAAAGAATAAAAGACGATCGCAACGTTCGTTCGCCGGGAGGATTAAATCTGCATAACGTTAATATCCGGTTTTCCCTTCTTTACCTCGATCACGCTCTCTCCCTCTCTCTTGTTCCGCTCAACCCTGGGCATGTATCTTTTTCGCACCTCCGTTGGGCTCGCGTAGGCGTTATTACTGGCTTGAAATCATACCTTGAAGAAAAAATACTGGACTCACACATCGAGATTGAACGTGCGGACGGACTGGCTTTACGGTCAGTGACAGCAGCGAAGGCGCAACAACATCAACGTGTCCGTGAACATGAACTCGAACGCAAACGTAAACTGGTCAACGTATAAAATACCAGGTAAGAAAGAAAGACCGAAGGATAGAGAAAGAAGGACGGTTCAACACACGTATTGCTCACTCGTCGAACTGTTTTATCCATACATACAGATATATAGGGTGTCCCATTTCCACTGCATACCCCAAACAAATCGCGGAAACGATGCTGGATCAGAAAGCGTTCCCTACGGAAGATTTACGATATTAAAGGGGGAGATACCTTTCAGCAAAGAAAACATTTGCTGTTTTTCATAAATTTTTTTAAAGGGGGCTTCTCACTTAAGGCGCCCAAAAAGGCTATTTTCATGCATTTTTTTGATAGGTTTATGTTAAAGGTATTGATATAAAACTTGTTACACTTAATCAACACACTTTCGAAATACATTAATTTTTTTTATTTATTTGATTAAGTCACTATTTATAGACGAAAATGGTAGTTAAAAAAATGTCCTAAAAAATTGTAGGCCTGCGCTGTTGATGAAATCTCGGAGATGGATCATCCGAAACAAAAAAATCAAATGGTTTTAGATTCAGTATGTTCATGGCTATAGCGCATGTCATACGATTTTTGATATATGCAAAAATAACAAAATGACGGACATTTTTCAAAGAAACAAAAAATAACTTGTTTTTTTTCACCGTTTTTGTTGACAGTTTTGTTGAAAGTGTATTTATTAAGTGTGACAACTTTATATCAATATCTATAATATAAACCTATCAAAAAAATGCATGAAAATAGCCTTTTTAGCGTTTAAAGTGAGAAGACCCCTCAAAAGAAAGAGTTCTTGACCATCTTTGGATTTAGGGTATGCTTTATTACTACTTTTGGCTGTTACATGGTATTTTTTTATTTATTCGTCTTTACCAATGACGGAGGTAGGCACGGTCTTCCAAACTACATTTTCAAAGCTGGCGTGACATATAGCCAAAAAACTAATCGATCAATTCTAATGCAATTTGGTGTAAATCTTTCTAACCTTAGTGTCCAAAACACGACCCTAAATGTTTTTGAAAATAAAAAGAAAGTATTTTTTATTGCAAAATGTATCCATTTTTCGCAAATTCGATCTTTTTGTTTCAAAGCGTACCATTTAATCGATTTTCAACATTTCTCACTTTTTCTTGATTCATCTTCTGCGTATCAGTGTGAATGAAAGAAAAATCTTTATTGGTTTTTTTCCCCAGATGAATCCCGCCGACGCTACGTGTCACGCCGTCTGACAACATCCGGTGCAACCCGTTTAAAAGACCGTGCCTCACCGCCACTATTTTTAAAGATTAATCAAAAGTAATACCATTTAACGGCCGAAACTAGTGATAAAACTCACCTTAAGTCTCAAAAGTGGTGCAGACGTCTTCCCTTTAAAACAAATCACGAAAATCAACAAATCTTTCTCACCTAAAGGTATCTACCCCCTTAAGACTTTTATCGACTCGTTTTTTGTTTCGTCGAAATCGAATTTTATTTTTCACAGAATCTTGTTATTGATCATCTTAGGGACATTCATGAGAAATACCAGGTCACAATTCGTAAATTTAACCTTCAATCCGTGAAGGTATTTGAGGCACCTTAATCCCATGAACCTTGGTCGTTTTCGTTTTTGCACTACCAAACCAACAATTGTCAATGAAAAAAATGTGAACAAATTCATGGTCAATCTTTAGGCCGTACTTTTCAAGGGAAAATAGGGTTTTTTCATCCTTATTTTTAGCAATTTTTTCCATTGAATATTAAGCAACCTGCGAAGAAAATGATTTTGGGCAGGACGAAAACGTCCCAGGTTCACGGATTGAGGGATAATAATGTTATAGATCTCGGTGCACAGATCAATTCAGAATCATGCGACAGCTGCTTCGGGCCTTAAGGTGAGCGGTTGATTTTGATGAAGGGGTATTGTTGTAAATTCGTTGTAGGATAATGTGGGAAAAAAACCGACTCGATAAGCAAGAGAAAGGGATTTTATACGGCCCTGGAATTGCTGATTACCTATACGCGAGTCATTTTCTTCCAATAACTGTATATACAACTTTTAACGCACACTTCTCGAAATCACTTTTTTGCACCTAGTGAACATGGTTAATGAAAAACCATTGAATCGATCAGTTTGAAATTTTAGCAGTATAGTCAGAAGGATCTTCTTATGGCCCGTACCGAAATGAAGGCGATATGTGAAACATTTTCTTGTTTACAAATTTAAATTCAGCTGTTTGTTTTGTAGAATCTTGCAGTTTAACTATAAGCGGCCGCCATTTTCTATTTTTTTTTCCTTTTCCGTAGGAACTATACCTACATCTGTATCGCACTAAATACCACTCGATTGATTTATTTTAGATTGCCTGGAGTCAAGAAATCCCGTCAACCACCCATGAAGAAATGTCGCGCGGTCGCTTGATTAATGGGGTTGACAAGCCATATTTTCCAGTCAACCCTTATACAAAATTTTCTGTAGTTACAGAAATACTTGTTTAATATAAAGGAAAATAAATGAATGCTGAGTGTATACTTTTTTTCATAAAAAATACATTTAAAAAAGTTGCCTTGCAGTGACTCAGGGTGCACTGAAAGTTATTGCAAGGTCAGATTTACGACCCACGTATGTACGCACATTGTTTGACATTATTATGTCGCCAGCTACGAGAGAAATTTGTATTTCAGCAAAAAATAATTCTAGGCAACTCAATTTGCGAATCTGACAATTCTTCTTGATAATCCCGAACAAATCATAAAACGAACAAATCTGACAACTAGAAGCTAATGCTTTATCCTTATCCACCGGTATCGCCAGTTAAATCAAGGTAATGAGCAGGAATGTACCCATAAGTTTTATGGGTACATTCCTGCTCACTACCTTGATTTAAAACAAAGACAGAGAAGAGTAATTCTATAAATTCTAAAGAGTAATTCTATAAATTCTAAAGAGTAATTCTATAAATTATCTATTTTGTCACCGTGAGGTACAGGCTCAAAAAATGTCAAAGCAACAATCTTTCTTGATGGAAGCCCCCTCCCCCCCTCCACGCAACAAGACCGTAACGCTTAGCCGGACCCCCCCACTCTATTCCACTACGTAACGGGTCCTTTGTTGTCAATAATAGCGATTTTTTCAATAGACATAACTAATTATAAAATGATCGGGCTTATACTCATTTCATGAAGTATATATTCATCTAGTTTTATACCAATTTTTATGAGAACATTTTTTAAATTGACCGAGACATATGCCTTGATTGGATGACGAAAAAAAAATGTCTCTTCATTGTCCCATCGATATATTTATGAAAGGTTATCTGTAAATCAAAAGTCAATAATTTATGGATATCTATACAAATGTAGCTATCGTTATACGGAGCCGTTTTTTTATTTTGTTTTTTTTTTACAAAATTCGGACAGATTGGGCTATTTTTCTATTTTCATGGCCCTTTTTTATATTCAAGCAGTCATTAAAAATAATAATTATCCAAATTGAAAAAATTGGCTACGTGCAACCTTAGTCACTGCGGTTACAAAAATGTCAACAAATACATTGAAAATCGGTTGATAATCTTTTGAGTATTCGCTGGGACAAGATCGAAAAAAGTAGTTTCGAGAAAAACGCGTTCAAAGTTTTGGTTCCGTTTTTCTTGATATAAAGTTATGTTTTTTTTTCGAAAATATTGATAACTACATTGAAGTATCTAGCCGCGGGCGATATAACGGTTCTTCACCTTTATTATATTTCACAAAACAATAAGAGCCTGCACTTTATCTATTGTTGACGATGCCACACTATAGAGACTGAGGGCACTAACCGGTCGCGCTACCTGTTCTCACTAAAGTGACTGGAACTCCGTCAATTTTCGAACTTGTGAACAAAAATGTTGCCAACATATTTTTCAATATATGTTCTGTCAAGAATTATAAAAAAACAATTTTTTTCCAAATTTTCCTTGGGGAAAATGGAAAAGCTACTGTGCAAGTTCTTGCACAGTAACTTCCTCTGCACAGTAAAATTGCAGGCGAGTTTAAACTGAAAAACTTTAACATGCAGAAATTTTGCTATTTCTGGCCGTTCTAAAATCATGACGTAACGCAAATCTTGACCCCCCTCCCCCACGTACGTAGGGCGTAACGCATGGTCGGACCCCCCCCCCCCCCCCCCCCACCTCCCCCAATTTGCGTTACGTCATTTGCGTACGCCCCACTATCAATAAAGTAACATGCATCGGAATTTCCTCTATTGTCAAAATTCAAAGACGCATAATTTCCGAGTTTTTCAAGCGAGAAAGATCTTACTTATCTATACGTATATATCTACACACACACACACACACACGCGCGTGCGCGCGCGCGCGCGCGTGTGTGTGTGTGTGTGTGCATATGTATATATACACATAAGTATATTCATATAATATATAAATATACAATACATGATCTTATTCAAAATCTTGAACATTGCTGCGTCATCGATTCAAAAAAATCTTCGAATGTCTCTCTCGAAACCACAAATCTTTGTAAAAACTTTTTCCCATGTAACTTCGTTGTTGCAATTCATTTGGGGTGTGTAACTAAAACGAGACACCCTGTATATGAACGGGCTATTTGACATGAAAACAATTCAACGGGGGCCTCAGCGAAAACTTGATATCTTACTGTTGACAAACAAGAAATAATTCAATCCTGATAATCAAATTATTCTTGGCGACTACATTATATAAAATTAAAACAAATGGTTTCTATAAAGTGACGTGCAGTAATTGTAACTGCGCATGTTTATTTTCTTTTGCTCTTTAAAGTCGGACATTTTATGAAAGGCTTTCTTCTATGTCATAGCACAGAGTGTACTTACGGAAAAACTGATGTTCTTTCCATTTTATTGATAGCCATTTGTGTATAAGCTTTTTGTGGTCCCGTGCAATTTACAAATCGAAAGGGAAAAGATTATGAGGACCGCTATGATACTATGTATATATATATATATATATATATTATAAGATGGACGAGAAACAGAAAATTGAGGAGGACGGAGGCAATGTATGTTTGTGTGCGGATATATTTTCCTCTCTTTCTCAATACCGCTATGAACGAATATCAGGCGTGAAAGAATACGAGAAAGACGAGCGCCGTGAAGGCTTCTTGGTGTCTCTATTCCGTCACCATTGGTCACTCGCAACGAAGTCTCGCCACGGAGAAGACAGAAACCATCGACGTGGTTTCCCCTCAATCATTGATCGAATTCAGGTGCCATGATCACTATCAAATCTCAATAAACGTTGCGCACCTTTCCTTTTTATTCCGTTCCTTCTCAAATTCATTCGATGATCAGGTTTAGTAAAAAGAAATCGGGCACCTTTTAGTACCACGGTAAAATTATATCGATTAAAAGTGTAATTTGTTTACGATTAAAATACAAAACGTTACAATGAAGACGCGAGTGATTTTGCTGTGCGCGTTTTTTTTAGTGGTAACTGCCCAAAGTAATCAAACTCATGTGAGTATTACAATGTCATTTGTTCTCAAAAAATAATCATCTTAAGTAACAGTGTCAGACTTGCAGTGTGTACATAGTGCTGGCAATCGGTAGAGCAAAAGTTTCGAAGAAGTGCGTAAAGTTCCACACCGTTTCATATGACTGTCATTAAATTCTACCTCTCTAGATTTAACCAGGTATCTTACGCGCTCTTTTGCAGCGATGTCGTTGAAAAGTATACCCAAATCCTGCTCTTATAAATATAGATACCTTATTTTAATGTCGATTTTATATGTCCCCCACCAAATTTAAACGTCATTGGATCTATACCTCATAACTGCATAGGTATTTTTTATCTATAAAATCACTTATGTAAACAGTTTTCAAAAGAGTTTCTGTTGACGAATTTTAACCCTCAATCCGTGAAGGTATTTGAGGCACTGTAATCCCGTGAACCTGGGTCGTTTTCGTCTTCGCACTACCAAACCAACAATTGTAAATGAAAAAAATCTGAAAAAGATCGTGATCAATCTTTAGGCTGCATTTCTCAAGGAAAAATAGGGTTTTTTTATTTTAAATATTTTCTTCATTTGATATCAAGGCGTCTTCCCACTTTCGACGCTATAAAAAGGCCATTTTCATGATTTTTTTGATAGGTTCATATTATAGATATTGATATAAAAGTTGTTACACTTAATAAATACACTTTCGAAATACATTTTTTTTATTTATTCATTTATTTATTTAAGTCACTATTTATAGACGAAAATGGTAGTTCAAAAAAGGTCCTAAAAAATGGTAGGTCTGCGCTGTTGATGAAATCTCGGAGATGGATCATCCGAAACAAAAAAATCGAACGGTTTGAGATTCAGTATGTTAATCGCATATCATACGATTTTTTATATATGCAAAAATAACCAAATGGCGAACATTTTTCGGAATAAAACAAAGAATACATGTTTTTTGCCGTTTTTGGCAACAACAAATAATAGTAAATATCAAAGTTTTTAAAAATCCTTGATATGCGCTATAGCTATAGTTGTAAAGAAAATGTGGTCAAAAGTTCATACGGATCAGTTCAGTAGCTTCGAAGATTTTATGAACAAGCCGTCGAAAAACGTTGTTTCAAGAAAAACGCGTTTGAAGTCTGTTTGGGTTACATAAATACATTTTTTTTATTCAGTATTTCTGAAGTGTATTTATTAAGTGTAACTTTTATATCAATATCTATAATATAAACCTATCAAAAAAAATTCATAATAATAGCCTTTTTAGCGTCTAAAGTGAGAAGACCCCTTAAGGGAAGGTTCTGCCTTGTTGGGGCAAAAAATGTTCGTGTTTTCACCACTTTTTTATGCGAAACGTATTAAATATAGGATGTTGATATTTGGTATGTTGACTAAGCGGTCTTTATTGAACATCAAAATATTTTTTAAAGTTTGACAAAACATGGTGGTTGGAGTGGGAGGAGCCACGTATGTCGGTGCGCGGCCGATGACATCCTTCGCTTGCGGAGGATGTCGTCCCGGACAGGTGATCGGAAGCAGAAAAATCAAACTTATTTTTACTTTGTACAATATTGTGTATAAGTTGACCTAGAATTAAGAACAAAATTGAAAAATAAAGAAATAGTAAGCAAAAAACTGTGAAAATATTTGGAAAGGAAAGCAAAATTCCATCCGATCGCCCACTATTTTTGTATTTTTCAATTTTTCTTCTTGATTCTAGGTCAACTTGTACACAATATTGTACAAAGTAAAAATACCTTTGATTTTTTTGCTTCAGATCACCTGTCCGGGACTAAGGACTTCCGCAAGCGAAGAATGTCATCGCCCGCGCACCGACATACGCGGCTCCTCCCACTCCCACTACCATGTTTTGTCAAACTTTAAAAAACATTTCGATGTTTAATAAAGACCGCTTAGTCAACCTACCAAATATCAATATTCTACATTTAATACTTTTCGCATAAAAAACTTTTCGCATACTTTTCGCATCCTTCGCTTGCGGAGGATGTCGTCCCGGACAGGTGATCGGAAGCAGAAAAATCAAACTTATTTTTACTTTGTACAATATTGTGTATAAGTTGACCTAGAATTAAGAAAAAAATTGAAAAATAAAGAAATAGTAAGCAAAAAACTGCGGAAATGTTTGGGAAGGAAAACAAAATTCCTTCCGATCGCCCACTATTTTTGTATTTTTCAATTTTTCTTCTTGATTCTAGGTCAACTTGTACACAATATTGTACAAAGTAAAAATATGTTTGATTTTTTTTGCTTCAGATCACCTGTCCGGGACTAAGGACTTCCGCAAGCGAAGAATGTCATCGCCCGCGCACCGACATACGCGGCTCCTCCCACTCCCACCACCATGTTTTGTCAAACTTTAACAAACATTTTGATGTTTAATAAAGACCACTTAGTCAACCTACCAAATATCAATATTCTACATTTAATACTTTTCGCATAAAAAAATAATGAAAAATCGAACATTTTTTGGCCCAACAAGACCGAACCTCCCGTGTAGAAATTGTGTTAGGAATCCTATTGGATTCCCCTACTTCTCCCTACTCCCTGATAGGGATCCAATGGGGCACCCCATTGGATCCCGATCAGGAAACGTTACGCTCACACATTGGATTCCTATAGGGATTCCCTATCGGGATCCAAAAGGGATTTCCATCGGGATCCAGTAGGGATTCCTATCGCACTGCCAAAAAAAATATTTAATTTAAATAGGATCTATTTAAATCAAATAGGTTTTTTCCTTGGCTCACAAATATTGCATATATTCAAATTGAATAAATAAAGATTCGATTCAACTAAACCTCTATTTGCTTACAATGTACACTGTAAATCTAAGTGCACTATATGCATAAAATATTTCATAAATCCAAAATAAAATGAAATACATAATTGAGAGTTTTACGACAACGATTTTGTATAATAATTCTTCATCCCCTAGCCTTTTGAGATGATTTCTATCGAAGAAAATATTTCACCTATATGGGTATCGAACCTCGAACCTACCTACTCATAGCTACACACGCTGCCCCTATGCTACCGAGTGTTTATTTCATCTTAGTCGCAGATATACCATTCAATCAAATAGAAAAATGTTTGACTCGACAAAATTGTATTTAATTGAAATTAAAAAAAAAATCAAATAGATTCATTTAGTGGATTCAACTAAATTGTTTTTTAAGCAGATGAAACCGAATCGCAGATTTATTCGGATTAAATAAAATATTTAGTTATTAAACGATATTGAAAATATTTTGATTTGAATAAATAAATATATATGAAGTAAATAATTTCAATAATGGAATGCAATATGAAAAATTTCATTCCACGAAAAATCTCGTTAATTCAAATAAAGAAAAATCAAATAGACGCAATTAGTTCATATCAATAGAATTTTTCTGTCAGTGCGGGATCCAATAGGGCTTCCCCATCGGTATCCAATAGGGATTTTCCATCGGGATCCAATCTAAGAATTCTAAAGCATCCCCACATTATCGAACGGAATCCGATACGATGCTTGATCCATCATATCGCATTCTGTACATCCAAATTACTAAAAATAATTAATGTATCGATAGACTCAAGAGATCAATTGATTGTTTTAAAAAGAGTACATGTCGAATATCACAATATACTTATATCCTTTTGTTATCTTTTTACTTTATTGCTTACCCACATAGTATATTTATAGTGCTTCATAGGCTAGTATTTTTGGTACGGATATTCTTCGAATACTTTTTATACTTTGTGAACGTTTCATAGTTTTTTTTAAATACTTGGATACACATACTTTTTATGCTGTAACTTATCTTTAAAAATTTTCCTTTTTTTGATTGTTCGTCTTATTATTTAATTCTTTATTTGCGCTCGGTTTGTGAAATCGAATAAATTTTTTTTCCATGACACATGCGCGGTTCAATCAATGCAAAAATCGTTTATCCCCGTCGTCTCGCCAGTCGCGTCTTTCAACATCGACACGAATATGCGCGTGCAACATTATGTTTGACCACCCGGTTTCTTTGTTTTTTATCTGTCGTGGTTTTTCACTACTTTTCTTTTTTTTGTTAAATTATTCTTATGCGTTCTCATTTCCGTTGTTCGGTTACTTTTGATTCGTGCGCGGTTTAAAAAAATTAAATTGAAATTATTTTTCTGCCACAAATTATTCCGACTTATTTCTTATTTTGCTGCACTATATTAAGGGATCGTCACAATGTAAAAATTAAAAAAAAATCGATTTTTTTTACATTATGCTACAGTATTTGTTAAAAGTATTGTTATAAGTTCTCTGTCATGTTGTTCTATTATTTATTCGCGAACGGTTTTTTTAATCGACGTCGACTTATTTTTTGTACGACTCGTGTTCGGATTAAATAATTGTAACGATCGCGGTTGCGCAGTAACTCGATAGTCGCGCGCTCTTCAACTGCGACACGAATATACACGTACCACGAGGCGTGCCGCTTAGGTTCTATCGCCCGGCGTCGTCCTTTTGTCGGAACCATTTTCTGAATCCTTATTGGATCCCGATGAGGAATCCCTATTGGATCCCGATAAGGAATCTCTATTAGATCCCGATGGGGAATCCCTTTTGGATCCCGATGAGAAATCCATCGGATCGGGTGGACATTGCTGTTGAGAGCTACAAACTTTGGCGAATATGTGGTGGGTTTATCATGTTCATCAAAATATGATTTGTTTATGATTTTATACTTACATTAAACTTTCTTTTAAAATCTCATTTAAGCCGCTCTTATAAAAGTCCACACCCACAGTAATGGACCGCGGGCGCAATCGTAACCCGACAACCTCGTCACGTGGAACATAAATTTTCATGCGCACAAGTATTGTAAATGTAAAAAGTGTGCATATTAAAGTTTATGAAAATATTTTTTATTCGTACCAAAAATCCTAGCCTATAGTGAAGCACTAAAGTGAAGAAGTAACATAAGAATATTAGTATATTGTAGTATTCGATATTGTAAGGCATGACTTTAGAAAATTTTGCGCGTTGCGCTTCCGGCCGTTGCCGTGCACGCTACTGCCGGGCAGGCGCGAGAGTAGAGAGCGGCCAAGCAGTACGCAGCCGTGGCATTTCGAGAGACATTTGTTCTCAAATAAACATTCATTCTCATTCATATTTTCAACCCACAGTGCTACGCTCGTCATCTGACATCCATAGGATTACAACAAAATGCCTCCCTACAATATGTACCCTTTTTAACCTTTTTGGGGGGAATTCTTTAGGATTCCCACATCAGATCGCGATGAGGACTCTTGATGTGCGGTGTCCCTAACAAATTCCTAGAAACACGTGGGTGCATCTTGGAACTCCCAAGCAAATCTGTGCACGGGACCATCAAAGAATAATTTTTTACAGAGCTTTGCGAAATGCCATTTTATATAATTTCAAGTGAAAAATGTTCAAACTACGTCGATCTGGAAATAGCGCAGAATCTATTTCGATTCCAATGTGGACTCCCTACCTGGGGCGTCCCTATCAAACCCGATAAGAATATGAGAGAATCTGGGAAGTCCCCAACAAATCCATTTGGATTCCAATGTGCACTCCCTACCTGGGGCGTCTCTATCAAATCCCTATAGGGATCTGGTAGGATATGGGGAGTCGCCAACAAATTTCTGCATGGGCTTCCCTTAAGCAACCTGCGAAGAAAATGATTTTGGGCAGGACGAAAATGAGCCAAGTTCACGTATTGTCGGTTAAACAGTGAAAAAGTAGCATTTTCGATAAACGATCTCCAATTGACAAAGGTTTTTAACATTATTTTATTATGATCCCAGATTTTTCAAGTTTCTCGTTTATTACGAAAAAGCTTCGAATACAAAAATAAACGCTTAGTTCCATGCATTTTGATGGTTTATAAAAATGTATAATAAATATTTGTATGGATCAAGATTTGGGTACCAAGTAGATAAAGTGCGGGCCGTTCGTGCTGCTATTATGTTCGTCTTTGCCTAAAATAATATTCCTCAGAAGTACTTTTAAATAACCGTTTTCCTAATTCTTGACATCCGCATTAACAATTATCAAAAGTACTTTCTAATAAACGTCTTCCTGAATGTTGATATTTGTATCAGCATTTATCAAAAGTACTTGCCAATAACCGTTTTCCTAAATCTTGACAATTGTGTCGACATTTTCGGATTTTGCAACCCATTATACTCATCGCTAGATTTATCCACAGGAGCGACTTTTTTCAAACGTGTAAAAGGTTTTTTCAAGACGATGTATTATTTCAGTCATTTGCGGGTCTCTTCCAGTTTACTGAAGTGATCATTTTTTGGACTACGATGTTTCAGAGCAGGGGTCTGGCGGTACAAATGGTGAAGAATTTTTTTGGTCTATTCGGCAACAAACCACCGGCAGATACATTATCTTCTGAATCTTGTTACTGCAGTAAGTTATGGCTTCCAAAATTATCTTTTATCAATATCTGCATTTTTTTAATGATCAAACTACACACTCATTTTGAGTTATGCGATTTTTCAATGAAGAAAGAAAAAACCTTTAAGCATAGAAATATCCAGTTTTCACGCAGTTTATATTGAACTGTCAGAAATGATTGTATCAAGTGTTCGTATGAGATATACAAAAAAAAAATAGAATTTCGTCCCATAGTTATAAATTCTTTGAAAAAAAGTACTATGGCACATCATAGTTTACACCTGACAATATTGTATTAATTTCATTTTATTTAACGTCTCACCACAAAATTTAAGGTTGCGGTGTGCGCAATGAGGAAAGCCGTATAGTTGGTGGTCAAACAACGATCATGAACGAATTTCCATGGATGGCAAGGCTGTCGTATCTCAACAAATTTTACTGCGGTGGTACACTGATCAACGATCGCTATGTACTCACTGCAGCTCATTGCGTTAAAGGGTAATTGAAATTTCGAAACAATTGATCATCTGACTAAAACCCTACACTGAGGAAAAAAACCAATTGAATCAAAAAAATATATTGGTTAATCCAAATAAATATGCTGCTGCGGAGTGCCACCGATATATGAGATTGTGTCAATGCTATAAAATGCTGGAAAACGTGATCGATTTAAATAACATATTATTTTATTTGAAAAAGCTCTTCTGTTTTCTGAATATCCACATTATCCTTTAAATAAAATTATATTCTATTGAAATCATTATATATACAATCCGTAGATGTATTGGATGAAATAATTAAGCGGTTGCTACAAACATTTTTTGTTTCGTACAAAAATATAATCCATAGAATTAATTATTTCTTTACTACATCGAAACGAATATGCCATGGGACGTAAGTTTTTCAATTTGTTTTAAATGTTAAATAAAAAGTGAGCATTATAATGATCATCCACGATAATAGTAGAGAGAATATCAGATATCCAATGGAATATCCATGGAGAGAATATCAGATATTCAACTGATTAGAACATATACTACACATTGATCTTAGCCACAGGCCAAGAAGCGATACTCTTTAGAGTTTCTCCAGCGTTTAAGTAGATTTTCCGTTCGTGCTACGCTTACGAGAAACGAGCGCGCGTGCGGCCTCTAGCGGTTACTCCGCGAACTACTGGTTTCCTCATACCTATAATTTCGGTGGTGCTCGGCCATGATTTGGTTGAATTTTTTCAACCAAATGTGCAAGAAACAAATTTTACTTTCGCATAATTCTTTAACCAATTTAGACATTTGCCTAATATTTTTCAATCAAAATAAAATATTAATATTTTAACGAATAATTTACTTAAAATCAATATCGAATATGGTCAAAACAATAAAATAACATATTTACTCAATAGAAATTTTATTTGAATCAAACTAGCGAAATTCAACTTTGCTTGTGTACTCGAATCAATAATATTCATGTTATGAATTGAAACGCTTTTTTCATTCGTTGCAGAAATTGCATTCAAAACTATATAATTTGTTCGCGATAATTGTTTAGACAATTTCAATAATATATTGTTCTCGGCTGACAATATATCTTTTGAATGAAAAAAAAACTTTCAATTTTATCATGGCATTGAAGTCAATAGCGCTTTGTTTGGACTAATATCCGATTATTTACACCAACAATTTTACAATTGATTTCACGAAATTTCATTCAGTAACACCAATAATATTGAATCAGTGATTTTTTTCTCAGTGTCTCATGAATCATGATTCCTCCAACTAGCAGACATTCGTAAAAAAAAATAATCATAGAAAAGCATGATTAATTAATCACCGAGTGGGTGCCTTCAAAATATTTTCGCTACGTTCCTATAAAAATTCCTTGAATGAAGAAACGACAACTAGCAACAAATGATATACGGGGCGATCGAACGAATATTTATACCCATTGAATAATTTCGTCATCAATAGTCTCATAAAAATCATTATTTCATTCCCTCAATATTATATATAAGGCTGAACGATATTTCACTCGACAGTCTAATTTTCAGGTTCATGTGGTTCATGATAAAAGTTACATTTGGCGAACACGACCGATGCGATGAGAAAGCCATGCCGGAATCGAGATTCGTTATCCGTGCGATAACCGGTGACTTTAGTTTCTTCAATTTTGACAATGACATTGCACTGCTGAGACTGAATGATAAGGTAATACTGAGTGACATCATCAGACCTATCTGCTTACCAACGGTCCAAGGTAAATTAAACTACACAACTATTATTTATCAGTTTTGTAAACACGGTGAAATGTCCGCTAATTGAACACCGTCGAATGCACAAGGAACATAACCCGTATCAAATTATGCGTATTTAATTGGTTTTACGATATTTTGTCGGAAATTCATTTTCGAAATCATATTTTTTTCTCGATTTATCCATCAGAAATGAATTATTCCGGTATCGGCAAGTGTGATAATTAATTTCGAGCCGTACTTATAAAAATCTTTTATAAATGCCATTATAAAATCTTTTATAAAACCAAGAACATGCGACATTTTTTGAAAATATTTTAAAAAATCGTTTTGTAGAACATTGAGATGTGTAAGTTGATTTTTATACGAATTCGCTGCTGTAAATACTTTCCTATTTAATTGTCATATAAAGCCCTACCACTTTTTTATAACGTTGATCAAAATACGCTAATTTTTAACAATGGCACTCAAATTTGGAAAAATTGGTGTCAGTGTAATCATAATATTATCGAAGTTTCAGTTTTCTTTCACATTTGATAAAGAAACTTTTATCTTAATCGGAAAGTGGCACTTAGCACACGGCAAGAAAATGTACGGATGCCGACTATGTGGCTTTTTCGTTTAGGCGGAATATACATTTACAACGATAAAAAAAAATGATTTCTTTTTTTTTCTTCAAACCATAGAACTATATATGTAAAATATTTTCCCAAAGTTCCAAAGCGAAATTCGAAAAACTTCGAACGTTACAGCCCGTCAACGCCCCAGGTAGGAAATTAAAAGGCTGACGATGGAAACAAGCTTGTGCGAGCCTTGTTTCACCGAGCCTGAGTGAGACAGACCTAGCCTAGGTTTCATTTCATCGTTTGGAGCAGCCTGGAACCAAGACTGGCTGCTTAGCCTAAACTCAGGGTTATTTCAAGCTTTATTCAGCCGGTGAATTTTGAGGCTGAAAAATCAAGGCTGGATGCAGGCTTGTTTCAGGTTGTGATAAAATAAAATGAGTTTAAAATAATATTTTTTCTGTACTGTTATTAAAAAAAAAATTTAGCAATAAATTTTTCGGGTGCGAAGGAGCGAAAAACGAAAGCGAAGGAGGCAGCTCAGAACATTTAAACATATGCTCTTATTGATATTTATGAGGTACACAAAAAAGTATATACGAAAATAAAAGTACGCAATAAAATAAAGTATTGTTTTTAAAAATATTTTTTATATATATTTTGTAACAAATAATATAACAAATAATAAATATATATATTAAATCAAATGAATTCTTTACAGATTTATTAAATTTTACCCCAATGTAGAATATAGAAAACTAAAAACAGGCCTCATATAGCCTCGGGAAGAGTTTGGGAAAAGCCTGGTCATAAATGCTCGTGAAGGCTCGTTTTGAGCCTTGTTGTTTCGTCGTTTCAGGCTTAGTACAGGCTTTTCTACCAGCCTTTGGTCAAGCCTGTGGGCAAGAGCCTGAAACCGCGTTATCATTCAGAGGTTCAGCCAGGCCTGAAATCAGGCTGGTGCTCAGCCTGAATTAAAAAATGTGAGCCTTGTTTCAGAGCTTGGCGAGCCCTTTTTTCATCGTCAATTCCTACCTGGGGCTGTGCCTCACCGCTCGGATTCGGAGCTGGCGTGAACTTCAAACGCGTTTTTCTCAAAACTGCATTATCGAAATTGGCGTGCAGGATTACTCACAAACTATTAAGCCGACTGAGTTGAAACTGGGTAGAAATATTGATAGTATTGGACCTTCTACTTGACGAAAATTGTTTTTAAAAAATTGAAAAAAAAACTACTTTAATCCACATTTTACAGAAATGTTGCGTGAAAAGTTGATTCTTTTTTGTAAATGCGTGCCATTTTCTCAAATTTGCATTTTCTTTATTTTAATTACCGTCACATAGAAACTATACATGTTCTAACTGAAAAAATGTTTGAACTTTTTCGCAAATCAAAGTCTACGGAAAGCTAGACTGCACGCCGATTCGCAACTCCCGCGGCGACCTTACTGTAACACTCTGCCACAGCTCCGGCATTTTGATGCCGAATTAATTTAAAAAAAATTGTTTCGTATACTTAAATATACTATTAAAGTATACCTTAAGTTCGATAATTGCAGAATCATTATTTCTTAGTTCAAAAAATCCCTCAATATTGCTTATTTTCTTCCTGACTAAATGTATATCCCGCCTTAATAACGAAATCAATGTTATCTCAGTTTTCAGTTGTACACTTGGTATGCCAAATAACCGGCCTAACCACATACCCAGGTAGAAATTGTGTTTGGAATCCTATAGGATTCCCCTACTTCTCCCTACTCCCTGATAGGGATCCAACGGGACACCCCATTGGATCCCTATCAGGAAACGTCACGCTCGTACATTGGATTCCAAGAGGGACTCCCCATCGGGATCCAAAAGAGATTCCCATCGGGATCCAAAAGGGATTCCCATCGGGATCCAGTAGGGATTCCTATCGGGATTCCATAGGGATTCCATAGGGATTCCCTATTAGGATCCAATAGGGATTTTCCATCGGAATCCAATGTAAGAATCTTAAAGCTTCCCCACAGTATTGAACGGAATCCGATACGATGCTTGATCGACCATATCGCATTCTGTAAGCCCAAAATGCTACAAAAAATAAAAGCATCGATACACTAAAGAGATCAATTTATTGTTTACAAAGGAGTACATATCGAATACCACAATATACTTATTTTGTTTTTTTTTAATTGTTTACCCATACTGAATATTTATAGTGCTTTGTATAGTATTCTTCGAATACTTATATCTTATATCTATATCTTCGAGTACTTTTTAAAAATACTTTAAATACTTTTTATGCTGTAACGTAGTTTTTATACACTTTTTATACTATTATTAAGCAAAAATACTTGTGCAGTTATGGGCGGGATATTCTTTGAATACTTTTCATACTATATAAAATTTAAACACTTTAATAAGGTTGATGCTTGCATCATTGGAATGCAACAAACATTAATGCTTTTGAATTATTTTAAATTTTTTTTGGCAGATTTTGGTTACAAAAATCCGTTAACCATTTTTAAAAAAATATTTAGCGATTTACGATATAAATGTATAACAAACATCTTCCATGACAATAAAAATATGGAAAAAAAAGGTAAAAAGGAACTTTCGTTGCGTTCCAACGATGCAAACTTCAATGCCATATATTTTTTGTATTTAATGAAATATGAATACGTTTTATATTGTAAATACTTAAAAACGAATACTTTTTTTACTGCAACGTTTTTTGATACACATTTTATATTATTATTAAATAAAAATACTTGTGCGCATGGAATTTTCTTTCCGACGTAACGGCAATCAGGTTATGGTTGCGCTTGAGGTTGAGCAGGTCGCGCACGGTTTTTTAAATCAAATTCGACTTATTTTTATACGACGCGCGTTTGGAGTAAATAAATTTTACGATCGCGATTGCGCAGTAACTCGATCGTCGCACGCTTTTCAACGACGACACGAATATATATGTACCCTGCGCCGCTTATGTTCTATCGCCCGACGTCTTTCTTTTGTCGGAAGCGATTTTCTGAATCCTTATTGGATCCCGAAAGGGAATTCCTATTGGCTCCCGACAAGGAATCCCTGTTAGATCCCGATGGGGAATCCCTATTAGATCCCGATGAAAAATCCACCGGGTCGGGTGGAAATTGCTGTTACGGGCTACAAACTTAAGCGAATGTGTAATAGGTATATCATGTTTATAAAAATATGATTTCATACTTACATTTAATTTTCTTTTAAAACCTCATTTAAGCCGCTCTAACAAAACTCCACACCCACAGCGATAAACCGCAGACGCAATCGTAACCCGATTGCCGTCACGTCCAAAACAAATTTTTATGCGCACAAGGATTAAAAATTCAAAAAGTGTGCATATTAAAATTTATAACAAGTTTTTTTATTCGTATAAAAAATACTAGCCCATAACAAACTATAAATATACAATATCGGTAAGCACTAAAGTAAAGAGGTTACTAAAGAAGATAATTATATATTGTAGTGTTCGATATTTTAAGGCATGGTTTTTTTAAATGTTGCGCGCCGCGCTTCCGCCCATTGCCGTGCACGCTACTGCCGCGCAGGCGCGAGAGTATATAGAGCGCGACCGGGCAGTACGCAGTCGCGGCATTTCGAGAGACATCCTCGGGAATTTCGTAGTCTGAAAACTCTTCTTCGTTATCGAATAAACATTCTTTCTTGTTCATTTCTTAATGAACTTACCTAACATCTTAATTAACTAAATCTTAAGTCCACAGGGCTACGCTCTTCATCTGACAACCATAAGATTGCAACAACATTCCTCCCTACATTGTGCCCTTTAAAATTTTTTTTTTGGGAATTCCTTAGCATTCCCACATCAGATCCCGGTGAGAAATCCTAACGTGCGGTGTCCCTAACAAATTCCTAGAAACACATTGGTGCATCTTGAAACTCCCAAGCAAATCTGTGCACGGGACCATCAAAGAATAATTTTTTACAGAGCGTCGCGAAATCCCATTTTATATAATTTCAAGTAAAAAATTCTCAAACCACGTTAATCTGGAAACAGCCCAGGATCCATTTGGATTCCAATGTGGTCTCCCTACCTGGGCCGTCCCTATCAAATCCCCATAAGGATCTGGTAGAATCTGGGGAATCCCCAACAAATCTATTTGGATTCCAGTGTGGACTCCTTACTTGGGGCGTCCCTATCAAATCCCCATAGGGATCTGGTAGGATCTGGGGAGTCCCCAAAAAATTTCTGCATGGGTACGTGTGTGCGACATTTAAAAAAAATATCGCTGTAACCTTCATTATTTTAATTCGAACTATACTCTATGTATTTCCCCAAAAATTGTAGCTTTTAAAAGATATGTAAGGAAAAAAATTCACATTTCTTGTATGAAAGACACGGAAGTTGCGACCCGTTATAAATGTTGAACCCCCGCTTGCATTGGTATTATGCACCGTCCCGAGTAGAAATCTTGCTCAGGCTGCAATAAAGACCTGATCAGGCATCCTGATTTCGTTATCCGGCCTTGATCAGGATTTTTATGAAGCCCTGACTTTGGCCTGATCAGGGTAAAAGATCACGGCCTGATCAGGGTAAAAGATCAAGGCGTGATCAGGGTAAAAAATCAAGGCCTGATCAGGGTGCAAAATCAAGACCTGATCGGTGTAAAAAATTAAGGCCTGATCAGAGCTTCATTTTTTTAAGGCTTCATAAATGTGAAAAACGTGGCCTACTCAGGATGATGAAATGAAGCCCTGCTCAGGAAGTCCTATTTATTCCTGAAATAAAAAGTGCCACGAATATTCAAAATAGAAAAAGGCACGAAATGATAAATAATGCCTTAAATAAAGTAGAAAATAAAATACAAGTTGAATCGAATGAAAATTAATTCAAATAAAAAATATTTGTTTGGCCTACCCTTTGGCCACTACGATGAACGTGATACCATCGGTGCAGGTTAGCCCGGACAGCATAGACCAATCAATGAATGTGATGCCATCGGTGCAGGTTAGCCCGGACAGCGTAGGCCAACCGATAACTATGATGCCATCGGTGCAGGTTAGTCTATACAGCGTAGGCTAACCAAATAGTGGTAAGTTGACAGCATAGTACAGTTCAGTGAATGTAATGTCTATTCGAAGTGCATTTCGAATGAACTAACCTGCACCGATGACATTACGTTTACTGAACTAAACTACGCTGTTAACTTACCATTATTTGTTTGGCCTACCCTGTCCGGGTTAACCTGCACATGATTATTTTATAGTCATATGTTAATTGATAGTCATAAATTTGAAATAAATTCATAGTCATAGATTTAAACTAATTTATACTTATAGATATATGAATTTTGAAAGTGTTTGAAAAATAAATTAATTGTTACACTAATTTATGTATATGTCTCGTGCTTCTCTCGGGTGTCTGTAGCATTTGACAAGATGAGGTTAGGCCCGTGTTTAGCGACAAACTGTACAAGTCCAGTTGCTTGACCATCGCCTGATGCTAGCCGGGTCAGGTGACTTGACTTGAGCCGTAAATCCAGTTGCTTGACCACAGCTCAAAGCTAGCCGGATCAGGCAACTGGAGGAGACCGTACATCCAGTTGTCTGACTATGGCCTGACACCAGCCGGATCAGGCAAATTGAGGCATACCTTAAGTAAGGCCTCCGTGCCGGCAACGTGATCAGGCCCGGATCAAATATCAGGCCAGCCTGACAATATTTCTACTCGGTGTGCACAACCGAATGGACGAATAGGTGCGACTATCCTTCACAATTCAGAACACTCAAATCATGAAACGAACAAATGTGGTAAATGCAAAATTTCCAAAGAAAAAAATTCAATTTTCATAACACAATTCTAGTTTCAGAGCAAAATGTTCCATTCTGAAAATTTCAAAGTCCAATAACTTTCGTGTTTTTCAAGCATTTTGTCGTTAAATTCATTCGATAAGCAGCTATTCTTGGGGCAAACAAAAGCTGTATAGTCCCATTTGAAATAATAATCGCTAGTACAATATCTCACAAATGCGATGACCATATACAGATATTTGTAAATGCGCTGCACGCAACAGTTAAAGGATTACTTTTTGCGAAAATGTTGACCTTTTTTGGGCAGTTATATCTCTATAGAAAATGATCGCAGAAAAAAAGACATTCAAAAGTGTGGATCTCTGTCTTGAAATACCTTGGTACAAAAAATATGGCAGTTTTTCGGATAAAGTCATTATTCATCAAACGATAGAAAAAGAAATCGAAAAAAATTGCGCAAGTTTTAATTTATGCACGCAAAAGAATTTTTTTAAACCCTGTCGGCCCTTTTAAAGAGCATACAATCCGCTTCAAATTCAATTTTTAACGAGCCCGGTACACTTTTTTATCGGATTACCGACCGCTAAAATGAAAAGGGCATATTTCTACTTTAAAAGGTCATCGGGCAAAACATATCGCACACCATTCACAAGGAGAGCATTGGAAAGTTGAGTTTTTTCCTCAAAAACCCCTGCATAAAACCTTTTTTGACTTTTTAAATTATTGCGAAGCGCAATTTGGGAAAAAAAGTGTCAATCTTAAAACTTTATATTTTTTTTGAAAGTGGCGTATCTCGATAAGAAACCAATACACCCAAAGTCTCTCTGGTGCTTTTTAGTCGAAGATACACTAAAACAGTATGCAAAAAGCCAGGGACCTAGGTTTTGTATTTCCTCGTGGCGCGGGGTCGTAAACTTTTCGTGATAATCCAATCTTTTCGTTTTCGTACGGAATTCCAACTTAAGCTTAAAAAAAACATAAACATTCGAAAAGTTCCGCCGGCATTTACGTACAACGTACGGAAATGGTATAGTAAGTAAAGTACGTATCCTTCTCTTCGAGTCACGCAAAGGCCGGCGGTACTTCACGAATTTTCATATTTTTCAACTCAAGTTACCATTTCAAAAAAAAAAACGAAAATTCAAGATCGTCAATTCTGATTCTTCGGGGGCATAACAAAAAATATTAGTAGTCCTTTGCAAGTATTTTACTGATTTTGGCTTCTAAATTATGATTGTTCACGTTTTTATTGAGAACAATCGTTACAAAAGGTGTTCAAAAGTCAATACATTTTCGTCAAAAATTAAATTATCGATTTGTTACATTGGATTAGAGCACTTGGGATTAAAGCGCAGAAAAATTAGTTTTTAGGGCTGCTCATGAGATTTTTCACGTGGTAATATTTTGCAATACATATTCCAAGTATTCATCTACTTAAGGTAGTTCGGAAGAAAAACCGGAAGTCAAACTGACAATTTTAACGATTTTTATTTTTTTCTTTCGAATGTGTAAAATATATAGAATTTAATCTCATAAAAAAGTATTTTTATTTTGGTACCCATTAGAATAAAAAATTATGATGTTTTTCATCAATCGACATTGGTTATCGAGTTGTGAGTGAGTGATCAATACTCTGTTGATAATTATCGACTTTACTAGTGAATTGATGTTTTAAGCAGTTGGCAATGCTCACAACCTCACTTTAAAGGAATTCAAACATCACCTCTCAACGACTCGACAAATATTAAAACATAGCACAATTACGTGTAAGTGGTCGTTTTTTTACAGAAAATTGATCTGCCTTTGTTCACGCAGATAAATAATAAGAGATTAATTGGGCAGTTTTCAAAGTTTCATCTTCAGGTAAATATACAGAACGAAAATAGAAAGAAATTTTTAAGTTTTCTAAATAAAAATGTTCACAGCCGTTCTTCATATGTATATTTGTATACGTAACATTCAATTAAAAAAAAAATTAAGATCTACAATCAACATGTTTTTATTCATTTCTTATCCCTCGTTTTATTATTACTTTTACATTTTATATTTATATATTTATATTCTTTTATATTATATTACATTTATATTTATATTCTTATTGTATTTAGCATGATCTGCAGCGTAGGCATTCGGCGACATTCATATCGCATTCTGCGTAAATTGCCGTCTAGCAATTTCCCCTAGCAATCAAAAGTGACGCTTCGATCACCGTTTAGAGAGAGACAGATGCCGCATAGCGAAATTTAATAAATTATTCTGAAAAAATGACACAGTGGATCAGCTACAATTTTTGCAGGTCAATTCCGTATTAATGGAAGATTCGAATAAAAAGTTTTGTTTGTTGGGTCAAACGACTAAATTTTACGTAAAGTTGTCATTTCCGGTAAATTTTTCGGAGGTTACGTTTGAGTGCGTGTATTTTAGGCCAACTTTCAACGTTCATATCTCGGAAATGGTACGGTGAAGTGGCTTAGATTTCTTTATTTCAACGTGGTTAAAGACATACTATCTCTCTCTCACAAAAAACAGGAGGTTACACTTAGTCGATTTTTGAATTGTTTCTTCCGAACCACCTTAACACGGGAAATATGATTGTTTAAAAACGGGGTATCCCTCTCTGTAAGCCCAATTTAAAAGGTCAGAATGATGCATTTTTTCTAGTAACACATTGGTTGGAATAAATTATTTTTTTCCCAGCATGTTGTACACATGTTTGTGGTTACAATGTAATTTTTTCGGAAGAAAATCTTTCAAAGTGTTCGTGGTGGTGCAGTTGGCGTTGCAGCCCTCCAGGAGTGAGGCCCGACACGGCGGGATCTCTACCAGGCTGAAATGTGATCTGAAACGAAAACGAAACATTTTTTCTTCAAATATATCCAACTGGCTATGGCTTCACGATTCACTTTCCGAAATTTCTAAAAATACGAAAAATCACAGCTTCTAGAAAGAAAACCTCGTTTTTCTCCTGAAAAACAGCATGCTAGATAATAACAGTCATTGTTATAAACAAATGATTCATCCAATAAAAAAATGTGATCGTGAACCGAAAGTGAATACTGTTTGAACGCTAACTGTGCAAATTCAAGTCAACAGTGTGAAAGTTACTCAAGATATCAATCCCGCCGTGTCAAGATGTGTAGTTTCCAGATAATCGCGTTCAAACTCGACGGATCGCGGTAAACCCGACGCACACTGTTCCACAAAAATAGGTGTAACTTCGTAAATTTTTAGAATTTCAGGGTCCGGTTGGTCTTAAAATATTCTTAAAATTCCACACTATAACAATATGCAAAAAACGATTTTTTTAAGTTTCCAGAGAGGGCGACCCTCTTACCGAAACGTGATTTTCACCACCTTTTGAACTTGGCATTCAGAGCTTCCTTCGCGCAAAACATTTTTTGACTATACATAAATATTTTTGTGACCATTTATCGACTCACATATGTATGAACGCGCGTGTGTGTGTATGTGTAGTAATTGAAGTCCGAAAAAATTGTTGCGCATTCCACGAGCGTTGCGCAAGCATCTACGACCCAGTTGGACATTTTCTTATCACTCGTTACGCGACGGATTACTGCAGAAAAGTAATAAACTGACGTGCATACGGGTAGCTAAACCTGATCACTGTTTCTTGTTTATATATGTATTTCTTCTTTGGGTTTATTTTCCGAGTGATACAGCACAGATGAGTAAAAAAAATCCATAGCAGCTCCTGTTTCTTGAATCGAATCGTGAACTAATAATAACACACTTACGGACTTTCAGCTTCTATCCGAAAATTCGCTTTCTTTGTGTAGTGATAACTTTTTCACTCACTCTATCTTCCCCTCGTCTCTTTTTCTCGCCCCCCCCCCCCTCTCTATCTCTCTCACACATGCACACATACACGTGAGCAAAAAAGAACACATTAATCAAACAACTACCATAATAGAAGAAGGGACGTGTTTTCTGTCAGATCGTTATGAGTTATTGCAGTTGAGATACAGGGGGCTACATTATATTCAATAACTAAATATCCGACTTTGTCAATTTTAGCGATAAGAAATAGAAGACGAGCTATTTTACATGAAAATGAAATTGTTTAACGTCGCAACACTTGACGGTTCTAGATTATGACGGAATAACGAAACACACGGCAAAACACGCGGTTCTAGATTATAACGGAATAACGAAACATATGATACCTGAAATTATCGGACATTTTAATTAGAATTTACCTGGGGTTCTTACCAATGTTTGTTGTTTGTTTTTTTGTCCCATGTTCTGAAGCGGCACGGAACAATTTTCAAGATCATTTTTTAAATTTAAGGGGCTATACTAGTTTGGGCGTTGAAAAATTTGGGTGATTTTTTAAATTTTTTTGGAAGAAAAGTACTCAATTCAATGTTTCGGAAAATTAAGAATATATTTGGAGATATTTGACCTTTATTACATAATTTTTTTATAGAAAAACATTGAGATCCAAACGACTTATGCGCTGCCTTCGGCGGCGCCAAAAAAAAAGTTCCTCCACTGCTGATATGATTCCGGCCGATTGAGTAGCTGAAACCGAAGAAGGAAAAAATGTCGTCAAACTGAAAGGTACTTCCTGTACAATGACGTAGGATTTTCGAAAAATATCAAAATCTAACAAAATGGCGTATTTATGAAAAAAAGTATGTTTTCTCGCCCATAAAATGGTCGTTTTTTTCAATGCCAAATGGTCAATTTTCATCCAATCAAAAATATCCTACGTCATTGTAGAGTAAATATATTCAAGAGTACTCAGTTCAAATTTCAAGTAAATCGGATAATTGCTCTTCCAGTTACAATGTCGGCAAATTTGAAAAATCTTATTTCATATTCTTGAAAGTATAAAAATCTTGAAAGTATCAAAATCTCGGAAGTATAAATCTTGAAAGTGTAAAAATCTCATCTCATATTCTTGAAAGTAAAAACTGTCGAAAAAGGCAAAGAAATCGATCTTTTTAAAGTGTCACACTGATATAGCCCCTTAAAGTATGTTTGCCGACTACTAGTGGTGGCGAAAAATTGAAATCAAATCGAGAACTTTAGAAGTAACTATCCGCAACTCCCAAATTCAGTGAGGCAGTATTGTTGTCTAGAGCGCTGCTTTAGAGGTAATTTCTAGGATGGAATAACTATTGGACAGCTCCAGTTTTCTTTCTGAAATTGTTTACACATGTTTATTGATTCTTCAAGAATGAGTAGAAACTTTAAAAAATTATTATTATCAGCTGCATGCTAAGCTTTGATTATTGATTTTTCCGAGTTTTCTGACCATTCTACATGTAATATAATGTAGACATGAAAAAAAAAATATTTCGACTTAATTCGGCTACCAACGTTGAAAAACAATGTACTGAAGGTGTATGCCAAATCTTAGCTTAATTGACGAATTGGTTATGGCGATATCTTGATTGCCAATTTGGAAAGCATAGTTTCGAGAAAAACGCGTTTAAAGTTTGCCGCATCTCGACCGCGCTCCCCGAGCGTCCTCCTCATCATTTCTATAACGTGGCTAATTTTATGAGTACCATTAAACGGTTTCCACAGACGTATTCAGAAAGGTCTGTAGAATAATAAAATAAAGTTTGGGAAAAAAGGATTTTTTCACATTTCTAGACAACAATAGTGCCTGAATTGTACATATATTGGTTTTTTCCTTAGGGTACACGCTTGTCGCGTTTGTTACCTATTCTTTCCCATCATTATGACCGTTCTTCCTCTACTGTTTACTCCTTTTCTTCTCCATCTTTCCCCTGTTCCCCCCTCTTGCGGCCGCAGCCGACTTCCCCGTCTGTATTATATTCATCATGACATTTCTGTCATGGGTATAGGGAAACTGCGGAAAACCTATACCAATACAGCCGGTCATCGAGTTTGCCCCCCAGTCGTGGAACTAGTCTTATTTCGCCGCGAAATGCCGAAGAAAAACATTTCACGACGAAATGTACGCGACTGGGATTCGAACTCGCGACCTCCCGGTCCGCGGTTTAGTGGCGAGCACGCTAACCACTAGCCCATCGCACCGGTCAAATTGTATATATATTTTTCTCGCAGCGAATATGATCTACGGTATAGAAAAAGAACAATGTTGAGGGAGAAAACCCGATCCCTTGACATGAAATGTCTTATATACATGCCTGTAATTTATATCAAAAGGAGCGGCATCGTCTCCGCCCGATGTAATAAAATGAAAAGCTTGCAATAAATTAATCCACGAAAATGTCTCCTTCATATGGAAAAAGCCAAATTAGACACATGGCAATAATCCGAGGACGGCTTACAATCAGTGCAGCCAGATCGCGCGTAAAAGTTACCCCCTCTCTAGGCTCTTACGCGCCCATCACACAATCATAGTAGCGCGTGTCCGTGAGCGAGCGACGCTCGGTCATCTTCGGCAAGAGCCGAGCGGGGTCGAAGTTTCGCGACCGCGCCTTCGGCAGCTACACCAACACATGGACGTTGAGCACGTTCATGTGCGGCCAAGCCGAAACGAAGGCTGCGAGGGAAAAAGCAATCTGAGCACGACTTGCGCGTGACGTCACCCGACGACACGCGCGAGGCTTTTAGATGATTTCAATGCTTATTTAGCTCTTGATTCTCTGCGTTATTAATGTATACAATAAAATGTATCGCGCACTCTGATCGCTTATTTTGTTAGTTTATACGTTGATTTAAATATAATAATAAATCTAAATTACAACTTATTCATCTTCTGAAAAATTGTTTACGCTTTACTCACACCCGTCCTTATGCTAAATAAATTATAATTCATAAAAGTAAGCGAAAATATATTTATATTCGTATTATTATATTAATTCTCATACTTTCATCAAGCGACAAAGCATTATCCCCAAAAACAAGCCAATCATCCATCCGGCCGTGAATCGTAAGTACCAGAAAGTGCACATATTCTACAAGCGATGAGATGGTCCCGTTGGTAGCGTTCTTGGCTTCGGTCCGCAGGGGCCCCTAGGGCAAATTTTTCTCAAAATTTTTCATAATTTCTCATATTTTAGTCATATTGGAGATTTTCGGAGAAAAAATGATTTAAAACAGATTCAAGTACTGGTCTATTTCCCAAAAACACATTTTTTTTACTGAAAATTCATGACCTCATTTTTTTCTCCGGAAATTTCTCTTTTCCCTATGACCTGAAGCTGCGGAGATATTCGGAGAAAAGTTAAAGATGAAAAGAAATGAGATATTCGTTAAAAAAATGTATTATTATTATTTTTTTTCGGAAATTTCCCTTTTCCCTATCACCTGAGTGAACGGCTGCGGAGATATTCGGAGAAAAGTTGTAGATGAAAAAAATGAGATTTTCGTAAAAAAAATTTATTACATTTTTTTATCCTCATAATTCTGAGAAATAATGAATTTCCGAAATTTTTGCAAACGTCATTTTCCTTAAGGGGTAACACCACTGTAACGGCCTGCCACGAAGCGTTTTAGACAAATAATACTTGGGGTAATTATTAAGCATATATTGAAGTATATTGCAAAAAAATGTTATGGGAAAATATTACAAAATGACGACACTGCAGCAAATTCTTCCGAGGCATGTTGAACTTAAGGTGCTCTGCGGCACGCAGTATAACTTGTGCCAATTTTAATCTGGACAAAATAATTTTTTTTAATTAAATCTAGATGAGTGTAGCAACTAAATCACGTGAGGGATTTTAGAAATATTGATTTTTGAGTAATTGCCGAGTATGTGATTGAAAATGTTCAATTTTTTTTAAAGACAGTTATTTGATAATAAATATTGTTTAAATTAACTTATCGAAAATTCCCTACGTGGTTCAGTAGCTACACTCATGTAGACTTAATAAAACGAAATTCTTTTTTTAGATTAAAATGGGCACAGTTATACTGCGTGCCGCAGAGGTTCGACATGCTTCAGAAGAATTGCTACAGTGTCGCCAGTTTGTAATATTTTCGGATAAAAATTTATAGCAATATACTTAAATATATGCTCAATAAAGACCGCAAGTATTATTTGTTTATCACATTTTCCTTCGCCAAAAAAAATATCAAAAAATACGCTTCCTGTAAGGCGGTTACAGTGGTGTTACCCCTTAAAGTCTTCATTTAATTTCCGGGATTTTCCCGTGATCATAATTAAAATGATGAAATATTCGGAAAAATTTTCCGGAAAAAATCGGAGTTTATCAGAAAAAAATTTGCACTAGGGGCCCGGGATCGTTCCCTGCACACAGATATTCGGAGAAAATTTAAAGATGAAAAAAATGAGATTTTCTTTTTAAAAAACTTATTATTTTTTTTCCGGAATTTTTTCTTTTTCCTATTGAGTGAACGGCTGTGGAGATATTCGGAGAAAAGTTATAGATGAAAAAAATGAGATTTTCGTAAAAAAAACTTATTACATTTTTTGATCCCTCATAATTCTGAGAAACAATGAATTTCCGAAATTTTTGCAAACGTCATTTTGCTTAAGGGGTAACACCACTGTAACGGCCTGCCACGAAGCGTTTTAGACAAATAATACTTGGGATAATTATTAAGCATATATTGAAGTATACTGCAAAAAAATGTTATGTTATGGGAAAATATCACAAAATGATGACACTGCAGCAAATTCTTCCGAGGCATGTTGAACTTAAAGTGCTCTGCGGCACGCAGTATAACTTGTGCCAATTTTAATCTGGACAAAATAATTTTTTTTAATTAAATCTCGATGAGTGTAGCTAGTGAACCACATAGGGGATTTTAGAAATATTGATTTTTGAGTAATTGCCGAGTATGTGACTAAAAATGTTCAATTTTTTTTTAAGACAGTTATTTGTTAATAAATATTGTTTAAATTAACTTATCGAAAATCCCCTACGTGGTTCAGTAGCTACACTCATGTAGACTTAATAAAACGAAATTCTTTTTTTTAGATTAAAATTGGCACAGTTATATTGCGTGCCGCAGAGGTTCGACATGCTTCGGAAGAATTGCTGCAGTGTCGCCATTTTGTAATATTTTCGGATAAAAATTGTTCATCACATTTTCTTCCGCCAAAAAAATATCAAAAAATACGCTTCATGTAAGGCCGTTATAGTGGTGTTACCCCTTAAAGTCTTCATTTAATTTCCGAGATTTTCCCGGGATCACAATTAAAATGATGAAGTATTCGGAAAAATACGGAAAAATTCGAAAAAATTCGGAGAAATTCGGAGAAACTCGGATGTTTGCGTAAAAGTAATTGTCCGCAAAACTCCGAATCCTTCATATTTGTTCCAATTCATAGAAAAATTTGGAAAAATTTTGCGGAAAAAATCGGAGTTTTTGAGAAAAAAAATTGCACTACTTGCGCGGGATCGTTCCCTGCGCTCAGTGCTTTTTTAAAAATTATTATTACTATTAATTCTTATTTGATTAGTTATTTTTATTAGTTATCATTATAATTTTTATTAGTTATCTTTTAGTGTCGAAAAATTTATCGCGCACTCTGACTGCTTATTTTATTAGTTTGTACGTTAATTTCAATATAATAATAAATCTAAATTACAACTTATTTATCTTCTAAAAAATTGTTTGCGCTTACCTCACATGCCAAATAAATTGTAATTCATAAAAGTAAGCGGAAATGTATTTATATTCGTATCATTATATTCATTCTCATATACTTTCATCGAGCGATAAAGCATTATGATAATTCTTTATCGCTTGATGAAAATATATGAGCGGAAATATATTTATATTCGTATTATTATATTTATTCTCATATACTTTCATCAAGCGATAAAGCATTATGATAATGCTTTATCGCTTGATGCATATGAGAATGAATATAATAATACGAATATAAATATATTTCCGCTTACTTTTATGAATTACAATTTATTTGGCATAGGACCGGGTGTAAGTAAAGCGCAAACAATTTTATAGAAGATAAATAAGTTGTAATTTAGTTTTATTATTATATTTAAATTAACGTACACACTAATAAAATAAGCGGTCAGAGTGCGCGATACATTTTTCGACACTAAAAGATAATTAATTAAAGTAATAATGATAACTAATAAAAATAACGAATCAAATAAGAATTAATAGTATTAATAATTAAAAAAAGCACTGAGCGCGGTGAACGATCCCGCGCCTCTGCGGACCGAAGCCAGAAACGCTACCAACGGGACCATCTCATCGCTTGGAGAAAATGTGCACCTTCTGGGACTTACGATTCGCGGCCGGATACATTATGATAATGCTTTATAGCTTGATGAAATTATATGAGAATGAATATAATAATACGAATATAAATATATTTCCGCTTACGTTTATGAATTACAATTTATTTGGTATAGGGACGGGTGTGAGTAAAGGGCAAACAATTTTTAGAAGATAAATAAGTTGTAATTTAGATTTATTATTATATTTAAATTAACGTACAAACTAATAAAATAAGCGGTCAGAGTGCGCGATAAATTTTTCGACACTATACGATAACTAATTAAAATAATAATGATAACTAATAAAAATAACGCTGTGTGCAGGGAACGATCCCGGGCCCCTAGTGCAAATTTTTTTCTGATAAACTCCGATTTTTTCCGAAAAATTTTTCCGAATTTTTCCGAATATTTCATCATTTTAATTATGATCACGGGAAAATCCCGGAAATTAAATGAAGACTTTAAGGGGTAACACCACTGTAACCGCCTTACAGGAAGCGTATTTTTTGATATTTTTTTTTGGCGAAGGAAAATGTGATAAACAAATAATACTTGCGGTCTTTATTGAGCATATATTTAAGTATATTGCTATAAATTTTTATCCGAAAATATTACAAACTGGCGACACTGTAGCAATTCTTCTGAAGCATGTCGAACCTCTGCGGCACGCAGTATAACTGTGCCCATTTTAATCTAAAAAAAGAATTTCGTTTTATTAAGTCTACATGAGTGTAGCTACTGAACCACGTAGGGAATTTTCGATAAGTTAATTTAAACAATATTTATTATCAAATAACTGTCTTTAAAAAAAATTGAACATTTTCAATCACATACTCGGCAATTACTCAAAAATCAATATTTCTAAAATCCCTCACGTGATTTAGTAGCTACACTCATCTAGATTTAATTAAAAAAAATTATTTTGTCCAGATTAAAATTGGCACAAGTTATACTGTGTGCCGCAGAGCACCTTAAGTTCAACATGCCTCGGAAGAATTTGCTGCAGTGTCGTCATTTTGTAATATTTTCCCATAACATTTTTTTGCAATATACTTCAATATATGCTTAATAATTACCCCAAGTATTATTTGTTTAAAACGCTTCGTGGCAGGCCGTTACAGTGGTGTTACCCCTTAAGGAAAATGACGTTTGCAAAAATTTCGGAAATTCATTATTTCTCAGAATTATGAGGATCAAAAAATGTAATAAATTTTTTTTACGAAAATCTCATTTTTTTCATCCACAACTTTTCTCCGAATATCTCCGCAGCCGTTCACTCAGGTGATAGGGAAAAGGGAAATTTCCGAAAAAAAATAATAATAATACATTTTTTTAACGAATATCTAATTTCTTTTCATCTTTAACTTTTCTCCGAATATCTCCGCAGCTTCAGGTCATAGGAAAAAGAGAAATTTCCGGAGAAATAAATGAGAAATCATGAATTTTCAGTAAAAAAAAAATGTGTTTTTGGGAAATAGACCAGTACTTGAATGTGTTTTAAATCATTTTTTTTCCGAAAATCTCAAATATGGTTAAAATATGAGAAATTATGAAAAATTTGAAGAAAAATTTGCCCTAGGGGCCCCTGCGGACCGAAACCAGGAACGCTACCAACGGGACCATCTCATCGCTTGTAGAATTTGTGCACTTTCTGGTACTTACGATTCGCGGCCGGATGGATGATTGGCTTGTTTTTGGGGATAATGCTTTGTCGCTTGATGAAAGTATGAGAATTAATATAATAATACGAATATAAATATATTTTCGCTTACTTTTATGGATTATAATTCATTTGGCATAAGGACGGGTGTGAGTAAAGCGTAAACAATTTTTTAGAAGAAAAATTAGTTGTAATTTAGATTTATTATTATATTTAAATTAACGTTAAACTACAAAAATAAGCGATCAGAGTGCGCGATATATTTTTTTGTATACATTAATAACGCAGAGAATCAAAAGCTAAATAAGCATTGAAATCATCTAAAAGCCTCGTCCGTGTCGTCGGGTGACGTCAGGCGCGAGTCTTGCTCAGATTGCTTTTTCCCTCGAAGCCTTCGTTTCGGCCTGGCCGCACATGAACGTGCTCAGCGTCCATGTGTTGGTGTAGCGGCCGAAGGCACGGTCGGGAAACTTCGACCCCGCTCGGCTCTTGCCGAAGATGTCCGAGCGTCGCTCGCTCACGGACATGCGCTACTATGATTGTGTGATGGGCGCGTAAGAGACTAGAGAGGGGGTAACTTTTACGCGCGATCTGGCTGCACTGCTTACAATTGCTTCGCTCACGTTTATTATTTTATTAGTGCCATATTCAAAATATATCAAGCTTTAATAAAGCATGTTTGTTCAAAGAAAGACATGCGTCTGTATAGACGGCACCGTGACGAATTCAAACGGCTATATATTCACGATTCACGGTACAGTGCAAACTGCAGATTAATTATAATTGTGATTCTAATTTCGAACTCTATTTTACTGTCGTTCAATTATCACATGTTCACTTCCAATCATCATCGTAAAAAGAGACTTAAATTTGATATAAATTTTGACAGAGTTCAAATTTAAGCATCGGGTCGAATTCTAATGCGAAATAAAACCAGCACTACATTGCTTTATTTTGAACTTTTTTAAATATAATTATTAATTGAATATCAAATATAATAATTGATTAAAGATAACGATTACTATAAATATAATCATTAAATATAACATTAAATACAATATCATTGACTTATCACCAAAAAGTATATTGATTTGATCTCATGAATGTAATCGGTTTCTGAACATGGAGAAATGGATATTTTCGTAAAAAAAAAGTGTCGCGAGCATCGTGGACATATTTGTGTTGAGAAATTAGGCGATTATTGCATACTTTGTGGTGAATTATATTAATATATTATCTCATTTTTAACGCTTGAGCAAAAATTTTATTCACTCTCGGCAGGAAATGATTCTTTGAAAGATAAAAAAATATTTCCATGGTATATGTTTATTTTTTATATAAAAATACGTGCATTTAAATAGTATGAGCAACCAAAATTGATTACCACCACGAAACACTACCCAGATAGACAGTCCTGATCATCCCCCCGTGCATACAATTGATGAAGCAAATTTTACCGCATGTTGACTACATGTCATGATGCAAAGCCGTGAATTCATTTAGTATCGTGAATGTACAAAGCATTTTGATCTCAGTATGTCGTTTACAAATGCATCGTACGTTTGGAACAAGTTGAACTCATATCGCTGTACTCAAGTGTCCATAATTAATATCTGCAAATTTTACGACATATGGAAGTAATCCAATGACTTGTGTTGATGAATTCATTGGGTTTGCAATGGTAGTAGACATGCCATGCAAGCAATATGACGGCGATATGCATGTTTGTCAGTGATACATTCGATGGGCGCAATATGACGGCGATATGCGTGTTTCTCAGTGATACATCCTATGACGGTGATATGCATATTTCTAAGTGATACATTCGATGAGCGCCATATGAGGCCGATATGTATATTTGTCAGTGATACATCCCACGAGCATAATATGATGGCGATATGCATGTTTCTCAGTGATACATTCCATGAAGGCGATGTGCATATTTCTCAGAGATACATCCCATGAGCGCAATATGACGGCGATAAGCATACAAATCCAGAATGATACAAATAGGCAAAGACACAAAGAAAGTTTGCACAAGTGTTAGAATGGCTAGGTAGGTAGCGTGCTCAGCTCTCGAATTAGAAGCCGTAGGTTCAAACCGTAGGTAGGTAAAAACTTTAACTAGGCAGGACACGTTGTAATCCATATATCATATAGGCAAGAACATAAATAAAGCATATAGTTGTAAAAATCCTAACAGATTTCTTTAATCAACATTTTTGGATTTTTTTATTTTTCACGCTATGACACTCATATGAGCTCCATATGAGCACACCATCGTTACGTTACGCCATGCCGCTAATATGAGCTCCGTATGAGAACAGCATAATTACGTCACGCCATGCCGCTAATATGAGCTCCGCATGAGCACTAAAATTTCTTCACGCCGTGACACCCATATGAGCCCCATATGCACTCACTTACTGTTAGATATTCGTGAGCCGATTTTGCTAGTCTGATGAATTCACTGCATGCATATTCGCGTGAGAACAACTTTGCTTCATTTGGATGTATTATTGTGAATCATCATGTGATGCAAATATGACTTCAACGGGAGCACTCATAAGGGATACACAGCAGTGAGACGTTCTATGCCGCAGTGATGATGTACTTATGATGCCAATACGAGGTACATCCGTCTATCTGGGATATGTTTGAAGTAACATCCTACGTTTTTTCAAAGCATTTTATTCGAAATTGCACATGATATTTGATGTTGCGCAGGTCATGTCGCGAAAAGTTTTTGTCATCGGGCGTCATGATTGCGGCCGTCCGTGTCATTTGAAACAAATGATTCTTTCAAATTATATTCTTTACAAAGTGGTTATCGTTCGGCCCGCTAATAAAAAAAGTCAGGAAAAGTTTACGAAATAGCGGCGTTTGAAAAAGAGTACTCCGATTTTACAATAAAATGTTCACCTCTTGCGGCCCGGAAAAATAGTTATTATAAAGCAATCAAAAAGGCAGTATTGCGATATTCGGGGCCCCTATTTTTGACTATGTAACTTTATTATTTGGACGAAAATGCGGCTTTTTTCAAGAGTGGTAAAAATCGATATTCGATCCAGGTAAAAAGTTATGGACTGTTAAAGTTTGCAAAAATGCGTTCGAGAATAGCGGATCCGAAGATGGGGGAGGGGTCCAGGACGGGTGGGCTGGCAGGCACGAGGGGCAGAGCCCCTAGTGGGGGTGAAGGGATTGTGGGGTCCACACACACACAATGGAATGCATCTTGACTCTACCTCCACGTGGTGCATTCTGGATAACGCTAAAGAGTCATATATTGCGGCACAAAATTCAACTGTGACCGGTGACTAGATTTTAAATAAATAAATGAAATTTTTTTTTTCATTAAAAAGATCTCGTTCCAGTACATTAGGGGGACTCTGCCCTCTCCACTCCCGCAGGGGCACTGCCCCCCTTGACCCCGCCGGGGGGACCCCGGACCTCACCCGTGGTCCAGTAGCCACTCGCTCCAGTAGCCGACAGTCAGTCGACAATCAGGGGGAGGGGGTAGAGGAGGAGCATATTATATTACATAGTCTATCATGTTTCATTGACACACACACACACACACACACACACACACACACTCCCTGGACCCCTCTTTGGGCCCATCCACCATCTTCAGTCCGCTATTCTCTACCGCATTTTTGCAAACTTCAATATTCCATAACTTTTTACCTGAATCGAATTTCGATTTTTACCACTCTTGAAAAAAGTCTTATTTTGGTCCAAATGATAAAGTTACACTGTCAAATATAGGGGCCCCGGATATCGTAATATCCCTATAAAAAAGATAGAGAAAAGATAGTAAAGAATAGAACTTTTAGAAAATCGTTTCTTTCAGGAGACCAGGACGGCCGCAATCAAAATGTTAAAAAAAATTCTCGACATGACCTACGCACACCAAATATCATGTGCAATTTCGAATAAATGGCTTAAAAAAATGTAACATGTTCCTTCAAACATGTATAAATCTAACTGTGAAATACTCATCCTGTCGACTTATACGTTTCTCTAAATTTAATTCCCAAAAAATCGCCTTGAAAATGGCGGTTCACACGGCTTTAAGTTAAAACTTCATTACTTATCAGGATATCATAATAGAAGAATGATAATCAGATGTAAATGTATATTTTACCACAATAAAACTTAATAGAACACGGCCTTAAGTTAAAACTTAATTACTTACCAGGACAATTTTTGTAACGCTCTTAGATCAGTGTCTAGAAAAATCCTCCACAATAAAAGCGTAACCATTATTGTTAAATGAATATGTTAAAAAGGACAACTCTACGTTCCGAAAAATAAGAGTATAGTCGGGGCCGGGTTGAAGTTCCGAAATTTGAATGATCAGAACGCTCAAAACTCCGAAAGAATACTACCCCGAAAGATCAAAACTCCGAAAGAATTTTACACGAAAGACTAAAACTCCGAAAATCTGAATACCGACAAAATAATTCGGCTATAGAAGTTTTAAAGGTTTCAAAATTTTCAATAAATGGACGAATTTTTTCAAGATTTTTTTATTTATTAATAAGTGATTTTACGGCAATTCTGAAATTTGTCTAGACAATGTTATACGTTCTGCATCATTTACAGTCACTGTGTAGTCAAGGTCATGTTAGCGAAAGTCTACACAGCTGACTGTAAATGATGTAGAACGTATAACATTGTCTAGACAAATTTCGAAATTGACGCAAAATCATTTCTTAATAAAAAAAAAATTCTTGAAATAATTTGTCGATTTATTGAAAATGTTGAAACTTTAAAAACTTCCATAGCCGAATTATTTTGGCGGTGTTCCGATTTTCGGAGTTTTGGTTTCCGTGTTCAAAATTGACGCAGTCATTTCTTAATAAATAAAAAAATCTTGAAATAATTTGTCGGTTTATTGAAAATTTTGAAACTTTTAAAACTTCCATAGCCGAATTATTTTGACGGTGTTCAGACTTCCGGTGTTTTGGTCTTTCGTGTAAAATTCTTTCGGAGTTTTGATGTTTCGGGGTAGTATTCTTTCGGAGTTTTGATCTTTCGGGGTAATATTCTTTCGGAGTTTTGACCGTTGTGATCATTCAAAGTTCGAAATCTAGACCCGGCCCCATCTTGAATTTGGGAATATTAAAATTCGGATTTTTACACCGTCGGAGCATTTAAACTTCGGAGTTGCAACCCGGCCCCGTACAGTCGAACCTCGATATAACGAACCTCGATGTAACGAAGATTTGTCCATTCCCTTCCGATGGACACCCGCGTGACACCTTGATAGAACAACATAATAATATACATTATGCTCTAATTGCTAATCGCTTGTAAAAATGGCTCTAATATAAACCATTATTTCTTTTTAAAATATCCTTATTTTTATAACACTAATGTATTTTTTTAAAGAACAATTTAAGGAACATGACCTCGATATAACGACAGCTCAATATAACGAAAACTCGATAAAACGCACGTCCCTAGAGATTCCTTATATCGAGGTTCAACTGTAGTTAAATTTCGTGCGACACATATTACCCAAAAGCTTGACATCAGCAAGTAAATGAGGGTATGCTACTTAGTTACTTTCATTGAATGTCTACTACATTATTTCTCTATAGATAAACGCAATTATATACTTTTTCTTTCAAATTACAATGTGCATTGCCGGTTCTGTACAACTGCTTTAACTGCAGTTTCAGAAACTCGCATAGCTACGAATAAGGGTATTTTTCTTATCGATACTTTCGCTTCTACTTGTTGAAACAGACTTTTCCTGGTTCTCTCTTTGTCTTTTCCTATGATTCGAAAATTACTCTAAGCTTGGATCTCGAACGGTTACGTGTTTAAACGAATATACGGGTGATACAGTATGGATGTTTTTTTTGTGCAGATAACGACTATGTTGGAACGAAAGCGATAGCTTCGGGCTGGGGAACACTTCACGAGAGTGGAAAACCTTCGTGTTTCCTTCAGGAGGTCGAAGTACCTGTAATGAGCCTTGCCGATTGTCGCAACACGAGCTACAATCCTCGTATGATTTCAGACAACATGTTGTGCGCGGGATATTCGGGTGGAGAGAAAGACTCCTGTCAGGTGCGATTTTCATTCAATTCTTTCACCATTAATTTCGACCACTTACGGACTTAATTAATTCTTAATAATTCTATAACTTGGATGATATAGATTCTTGCCCTTAAAAAAGAGTTATTAGAACCCAAACAGAGAGCATTAGATCAGTCGGCCAATATATAATAAATCTATCGAAAGACAAATGGGCAGCTAACTTCTTAACCAGATTACCAACTTACAAATTGCTAAATAATCAATATCGAGACAATTAATTCATGAACTAATCAATAATAGATTTGTTATATTTAAACTAACTATATGTGCATACACACACGTGCAAATATACATTTTCAAGCATCATACCCCCCTTTTTTTATTACGCAGAGGAAGTTTGTGTCACTAAAATAACGACATTTTTTAGGGTGACAGTGGGGGTCCTCTCATTGCCGAACGACAGGATAAAAAATACGAACAGATTGGTGTGGTTTCGTGGGGAAATGGCTGCGCAAGGCCAGGATACCCCGGAGTCTACACTCGAGTAACACGCTATCTCAATTGGATCCTTGAGAACACAAAGGACGGATGTTTTTGCGATAAGTGATTACCTTATTTATGACAACGCACGTTAAAACGTTCGTCGATAAACGTTTTTATTGTGTCAATTTTATCGTGATACTCGTCTTATACGTATCCTAGAAGTAAAACTCTAAAACCGTGAGGTTTTTATAATTTTGCAACAGTGCTTGTTATCAACTCCAATTGACTGAGAATAAAGCTTTCGTTTTAAATATATATTTTTTTTCATTGAGTCTTTTTCCTCATGGTATACGATGTCGCGCTTTTTACCATCCCCGACTCTGTCTACCTTATAATCACTATCCGCCTATCCTCTTCCCTCACCGCCTTATATCATCGCTACCCGTACCCCACCCATTAAACCTAACCCCCGTTGCGGCCACAGCCGAGTTACGCTACACTATACCGCATTCGCCAAGGGCACGGGGAAACTGTGGAAAACCCGTACCGGTATAGACGGCCCTGTATTCTTCTGCTCCCATGATGTACAGACTTCAACCTAAAGTCCATACACCACAGCCTCATAAGAATGGGCCTTTCGCTCACTGGTCGATGCGCGAGCCAGAACACGGCAAAGGGGGAACCACTCCCAGTGTCAGCTGCGCGTAGCGCCGTTTAACAGTAGTGATTGCCCGAGCCGCACTCCGACCACCGGTGTTGGTTCGTTTTAAATATAATTACTCGTACGTCAATCAATCAAATAAACATAATTAATTATAATTAGTAATTATGAACATAACCAAGTATAAATGACCGTATAATTAATCATCGTAGGAACAAAGACAAAGATTATATATACGTACGTTATGCAATCTTTATCTTTGTTTCTTGATCGGTGTCATCCGCGATAGTACGGAAACGAATATTTATTTATTCCATGGTAATAATCAGACGAACGTATCGAGTTTTTATATCGAGCCAATCTTTTTATAACGTTTCGTGTTTCTCAATTGAATTTTATCATCACACCAGTTGATTTTATCGTTTCCTAATTCCGTTTTTTACAAAACCTGCTTATGCATAAGCAGGTTTTGTAAAATGCTCAATAATTTTGGCATTTTGGTATTTTATTAGAGGCACTCGAAATAATTCACCCTCATTTTCAAGTCCAGGAGTAATAAAATCGTTCGGATATGACAGACTAATTGGGACGTCCGCTGGGAAGTCCTCAGAAAATAAAAGGCACCCTTGTGGAAAGGCAAGACGCTGAGGCAAGCTCGTAATACACAAAAAGGGGCTTTTTATCTAACATGGACCGGATGTCGATCATACGCCTCATCCCCTGTAAGTACATCATTTGGAGCCGAAGGCATAGGGACCTAAGGGAGCAAATGCGTGCCGAAACTTTGACATTCTCCCTACATATATGAACACGTGTGTGGTTGTGTGTGTGTGTGGGTGCGCGCGCCCAATAGCTTTAGGGCTGCGACGATCGGCCATGTCATACAGCATTAGCCTCGTCGGTACTTGGTTGAGTGACCGCCTAGCCGCATCGTTTGGTGAGTTTTCGAAGGTGAACGTAATTGTCACTCAGTAAAGTGTAGCTGCCTTTATTGGCACAGGTTTTTCACAGGGTCCCGCTACCGTCGTGCAAATTTGATACAGTACTGCATTTGGAAAGAGTGGATATAGGCAACACTTTGGCGGGTCTCTCGGGAACTGGAAATAGTGAGGTTTGGGTTGAAGGTGAAAGTGAGAAGGATCATCAACGCCTACAGGGACGGACGAGGAACGCTGAATGTACATATGGGCAAAGGTGATTCTCAAGACATTCGACTTCAAAGACAATCCTTATAGGAACATATTGTCCCTATACTTATCATTTTGTAAATCTCTATATCTTTAAAATCACCGTCGCACAAATGTTAACTTATTTATATGAAGTTCGTTTTAAGCATCCTCCTTTCAGCATAAGCAACGATTCATTTATTATAAAATGATAAGGGCCATTTTTTAAATAATCAAATAACATTTATAAACTTGCAAAATACAAAGTTCTCGCTCATAATGCAATTTTTTTAATTCGTCGTAAAGGATAAGCCCATGAACTTGCTCACCGAGAGTATAAATCTTGCACAATAGGGAAACTTACGCAAAGCTCAGCGCAGATGGCGCCACGTAAATATAACGCAAACAAACGAAGCTGTCAACGCGCGCGGTTCATTTTCGCGGTGGCAGTCCTGTGCAAAAATTAAGCGAATGGACAACACAATGGATAATGGACAACAATTGCATCCAATTGCACAACACAGATGCATTCTTCAACTGGATTATTTAAGGGAAATTCGACAATAGTCGGAGAAACACGGGCATAACCAGAGCGAATGTCACTAAACGTCATATTCTGTTTACGTTATAATACAATATACCCTCTAGCGGGAGAAAGTGGCAGTTGGGTTCCCTATTAAGGTAGTTCTGCAGTTGTAGTAAAATCTTAGGAATTGGCTGAAATCTAAGTATGGTGTAGATATGACCTTCATGGGCTGATGTCCAAAAAATCAAATCGATTCACCGTTTAGTTCATGAGATAATTGCAATTGAATATGGGTATTTATGTACGCGATCCTTACACCTAACACGTAAACTGATATGAGTTTGCTCGCATTTCTCGACATAGGTTCTAAACGGATCTTACAATTAGGATTTCAACATAAAAACACACGTGTCGCAGTACTATCGTGGGATTGATTTTAAAAAACGACAAACTTTGACCGTTTAGTTTCAGAGATATCGACTTATAAAAAGTGGTAATTTTATTCTACACCCAACTCGGGCCCAACCATCTGTAACGGAATGGCAACAGTGTACGCTGCAGCCAGCTGATCGGCGCGTGGTCTGGGAACTCGAAGCGTGTTTTTTTTCTCCCGAGTTCTAATGATTCTGAGACGGATGTAAAATAAATTTATTCTGCAAAAAAATTTAATTTGTTCAATTTATGCACGTATTTTTGCATGTATTTGTTGTTGTTACAGCGAATACGATTTAAACTTTCGGCAAGATGTTGTAAATCCACGATCCGACGTCCCTCAACAGCGAATTTTTGTTGCTGATCGTTGAGGTTATGGTTATTCTCATCGCGTTTAGCCGCATTTGCTTGACCCATGGCTGCCACAGCTTTCAGGTTTTTAGCAAGAGCCTTTTTTCTTGTAAACTTTCCTTTGTATCGCATTTCGGTTGACATTTACACGCTTTTTTATTTATATAAATTATTTTGCGAAACACGGATCGTAGGAAACTCAACGCTATGATTGCAGGAAAATTGCGCTGTTGCCACGATTACAGCGCCGCTCTCTATACGAGTATGAGACCTATCTATGCATGAGGTGCGAATGTGTGGGACATATAGAGAGTACAAGCTCTGTCGAAAATTTACAACCAACAGCATCGTATATGCATTGGATGTTACTAGACGCTTCGACCGAAACTTTTCGTCATACGTGTACCTACAGAACTACCTTAACGAGCTACATCGAACTAGGTGGGTTAAACAACTGCATTTTACAAAAATATATTTTTTCGATAGTATCACCTCTTAGCTATATTCCCTGAAAATTTCATTGAAATATTCCTAAACAAAATAAAATGAGCTACAGCTTCTAACAGTCGGCCAGACGAGCGATAGCAGCACCATACTTCAAACTTGAAACGCGTTTTCAAAACACTTGATGGATTATCCTCAAATTTATAGGCGATTTTATGCGAGACATTTAAAAGTTGTTGGCGATCTTCCTTTTTTTTAAATCATAAGTTCTTTGTTCAAAGATTTTGTATGCTGGAGCTTCATTTCGTCACCACGTTGTTAAAAAAAATGATTTTAACAATCGACAATCGTCGACGACTCGTATTTATCGCTAACTCGAATAACTCGTTTGGTTTTTAGATTTCGGATGGACCGTTTAAGCTGGATAGTGTTCATCGCCCGACGTCGTTTTTCTGTATTATCTGGTGCTTTTTTTCAGGGCTCTCGATATATGTACCTTTGTGTTAAAAAAATGCGTTCCTTTTTCACCAACCGTTTCCCAGACAAAAAAATCAGCATCTGTTTGTGATTTTCGAGCCTCTAGGTAGATGTAGCCCCTTAATCGATTTTTGTTTAACATTAATTACATGTCGTCGTCTTGTCCACTATATTATGTATGTTACAACATCAGGTGCTCAATCCTCACTGGTTTAATCGAAGGTACCAAAGAGTGCGAAGATTTTTCAGAAGCGTAGCCTTATTGAAAACTCGAAGACCAAAATATGCATATATTCGGTATCCACGGGTATGAAGTTGGTTTTTAACTCTGTATCCAGATGAGTCAATTGCGTTAAACGATGTATACGTTGAATTAGCAACACTTCTGACTCTGAACACGGCTCAACGGGTCCAAACACTATCGTTGATCAAATTTGGAAATGTACGAATCTTAGTAGAATAAATACTTATAAGAATTTCCGATCGGATAAAGACGACAGGACTAAATTATCTCCAACCAGTTCTCAAAATTCCGGACTTTCGAGAGAAGTTCACTATCAAGAAATTTCACAAACCTGCAACGTCTTAAACAATCAGTCATTGGATTAACGGGCTGCATCTACCTAGATGGGTAAAAAAAATTGCATTTTCCAAACATATTTTTATTCGATCGTATCACCTTTTAGCTATATTCCCTGAAAATTTCATTGAATGTACGTTTGTGTTAAGGGATAACACCACTCTAGGATTTTTGGAAAAATCGATTTTTTTGCTAAAAAAATACTTTGGGGTCATAAAAACAATATACAATTGGTTCAGTAGCGAATTTTTTTTAAGGTTCAATTATCCATTTTGCCGCAGCGCCGCGGACTTCTTTCAGGCACCTCGTACAACTTTAAACGCGTTTTTCTCGAAACCACTTTTTTCAAACTAGGAGGACGGATTACTCGAACACCTTTGCATGGATCGATTTGAAATTTTTATAGTACCCGAGTAGAAATTTCTTAGGGTTAGCCTGACCAGGATCAGGCCCCTATCGGGGTGTGATACGGGTAACACCTATACGGACATCCTGATCCGGCCCCGATCGGGCCAGAAGTATTTAGGCCCTAAATCAGGCTATACTAAAACGGCCCCACTAAGGCCGTCCCTGATAAGATCCTACTGAGGCTTTCCCCGATATGGCCCTACCAAGGCTTGCCCTGATAGGCCCTACTAAAGTTTTCCATGATAGGGCCTTACTAAGGCTGTCCCTAATATGGCCCTACTAAGGCTTTCCCCGATAGGGCCCAACCAAGGCTTGCCCTGATAGGCCCTACTATGGCTTTCCCTGATTAGGCCATAAATAGGCTTGCCCTATAACTGCCTCAGCAGTCGATAGATGCACATAACCTCTTATTTTCCGCATGGAAACTTCGATTTTACAGCATCGTAGCTTCGGGGTTTCGATGCATTCCTGAATTCTATTTAAAAAAGGTGCTATGGACTGTCAAAACAAAAAACGTTGTGCAACTCGGATGCGTGTTAGAAGATTTCGGCCGTTTTGTAAGACGAAGAGAGAGAGGAATTATATATATGTATATATATATATATATATATATATATATATATATATATATATATATATATATATATATATATATATATATATATATATATATATATATATATATATATATATATATATATATATACACACATACATACATACAGACACACACACACACACTCACACAAAATGTGTGTGTGTGTGTGTGTACAAGGTAAAGTTTCAAAAATCTATGGCATGTTATTCGATAAACCTCTTTAATTGTCACAATGATATTAACTCATTGATATACTTTATGTGATACAACAAATAATTATAGGAATTCATTTGGTCTCTTATGCCATATCTGGGACCAAGATGTTACAAGCACTCGGTAGCATAGGGGCAGCGTGCCTAGCTTTGGGTAGGTAGGTACGAGGTTCGCTTCCCATATAGGTGAAATATTTTTTTCGAAGAAAACCATTTCGGCAGGCCAGGGAATGACGAATTATGATACAAATTCATTGTAGTGGAACTCTAAATTAAGTGGTTCATTCCTAGGGGCCTGATCAGGCAACCAGGTCAGGCCCATATGTGACATAACGTTACATTTCCTAGTAGGGCCCTTTCAGGCTGCTTTATTAGTGCCCTACCAGGGCAGTCAGGCAACCTGATCGGGCCCTGATTTGGGCCCCATCAGAATTTCTACGCGGGCAGGCAACCAGGTCAGGCCCATATGTGACAGAACATTACATTTCCTAGTAGGGCCATTTCAGGCTGCCTTATTAGTGCCCTACCAGGGCAGTCAGGCAACCTGATCGGGCCCTGATTTGGGCCCTATGAGAATTTGCACGCAGGTAGCTTTACAATTACATCCTCTATGGGAGTACGTAGCCGTTTTTTGATTAAATGTAAACTTTTTTTTATTAACAATTTACTGCTAATTTTTGGGCAAAAAATCGATGTATTTCCTTCAAAGTGCGCCATTTTTTCAAAATTTAATTTAAACATGTCCCTACGTAGTCCCATAGTTAATAGTATATAAATTATAGTTTTTTTTGTTTTTGTTCCAGGTCTTATATTTTACGAGAAAACCGTCCTCCCGTGAAGCTATTTGTAAAAAATACGTTTTTCAAGATGGCCTCTGTTGCCGCCATTGTGTATGAAAATTATAATAAACATTTTTTTAATACTTTAATATGTGTTAAATAAACCCTCTCAAAAGAAATCCTATTCTTTTTTTCATACTCCCAAAATGAATTGTCAAAGTTAGACCTTATTTTCTGCCGCTAGAGTGGTGTCATCCCTTAAAACAAAATGCGTTTCTTTTTCACCAATCGTTTCCCAGAAAAAAATAGAATTTGGTCGTTTTTTCGACTCTTGGTAGATGTAGCCCCTTAAACGAGCTTTGAAGGAAAATGGTATTGTCGCCGAAATTCATTCAGCCCACAGCACCAGGCATGCAGCAACGTCAGCCGCACGTCGACAAGGCATTGACATTGAGACAATCCGTGAAGGTATTTGCACGATTTCATAATTGACCAATTGTGAACATAAACGATTTTGCGGCGGCGATAGTGGAACGATAAGCTTCAGCCCGCTCCTTTAATCGTAAGACCGATAGGTGGAGAAATTTATTAAATATGTTGTACCTATTTTTTACTAATATTCCGAACAGCATCTGGAAAAAATTCAAGGTAATTGATTTTTTTATTAAAAACAATACTCTCATGAAGAACTCTCACTTTTATTAAGATTGAAAAGAATAGTTCAAATCAGTGTTCGTTCGAACATGATACACGAGTATGCTTGAGTATAATCAAAGTTAAAAAAAATCTCAATCGCAAAAATCTTTTAACATCTACATGTGTGATGCCACCTCGTCTGAGTTGGAGTTCATACCCACCAAAACCAGAACCCAGTACAAAATTATAGTTAAAGACATAAGTATTGCAATTGGGAAGCTTCGCAATGAAACGATGATTCATTGCTTACGCAGTCACACATGTATACGTGGATAAAGTGCTGTTATTTTCGTAATGAAATGTAAAAGATCGAGTAACTAATTCTACTACATATAGGAATATATTCGGACAAGACGACTCACATAAGTGCGATTGAACTACGCTTAAGGCGGTCCTCTAGTTTCTCGGTTCGAAAAAATCGATTTTTTTTCATAAATCACATCTACAACATGTGTAGAAAATGTTTGCCAAAGGATTTTTCGATATTTGAAGTGGTTCACAAGTTACGGCCCTGGAACGGAGCAGGTATACGGAGCAGGTATATGGAGCAGGTATACTTTCAAACGCGTTTTTCTCGAAACACCATTTTTCGAAACGGTGACCACGATATTTCAGAAACTACTGCACCGATCTTGTTCAAATTTATACAGCATCTTTAATATGTTATAAGCCAGCGATTGAACTAGGGTTATCATGATTGCTTCGATAGTTTTTTTTTTGTACGAGCGAAAAACTTAAGAAAAAATGAGTAAAAAATAGAATGTAATTTTCAAAAGTGTATAAAAAAGTCAATTTTTGTAATTTAGAATTCACTGTAGTTCAATCGCTAGTCTTAAATATCAAGATTAAAATGCCATTTGGTTTTTTGATTTCAGATAAGCAGAACAGCCGCAATCTTGGTCACCGTCAAGCACCTCTTTTACTTGATGTCTTCCTGTCGGCCACTATAACTTTTATTCTATTATATATTTTGACTTCAAAAAATTTGTAAAGCTTATTTAAATGTTAATAAAGATTATGCAAAAACAATGAGATTGATTATTTTGATGCTTTGCCCGTAAAAAATTATTGAAAAAGCCGTAAAAAAACAGCCGAGAAACTAGAGGACCGCGTTAAGGTGAGTTTGTTTAATCGTACGGATAAGGTTTCGACCCCCCCTTCTCCGATCCAGTTGAAATTTTGCACAAACCTTTCTTTTAATATTTTAAGACAACCTCTAAAGGGATCTTTGGCGACTCGCAATAGTTTTCAAGTTATTGAATTTTTTAGGTATTTTTTTTAACGCGCGCCAACTATATCTGTATCTGCTAATAAAAAATAAAATTTCGGCACTATTAATGGATTCGTCGGTATGGAAAAAAATACCATACCCTAAACAGAACGAAAAGTAAAAATATAGAATTGTCTTGCATGAATCGCGACGATTGAAAAATGTCTTTAGGCATCGCAAAACCAAATGCATTAATTTGTTGCCCCATTCGCAGCGAACGAAAAATTCATACGTTCCGATATCGACAGTGCACAAATTAAAATTTTTGGGGCCGGCTTGAAGTTCAGAACTTTGAATGATCAGAACGCTCACAACTCCGAAAGAATACTACCCCGAAAGACGAAAACTCGGAAAGAATTTTACCCAAAAGACCAAAACTCCGAAAATCTGAACGGGCCTGGGTTGTAATTCCGAACGTGGAATGATCAGAACGCTGAAACCTCCGAAAATATACTACCCCGAAAGATCAAAACTCCGAAAGAATTTTACACGAAAGACCAAAACGCCGAAAATCTGAACACCGTCAAAATAATTCGGCTATGGAAGTTTTGAAAGTTTCAACACTTTCAATAAATCGACGAATTATTTCAAGAATTTTTTTTATTAAGAAAGGATTTTACGTCAATTTTGAAATTTGTCTAGACAATGTTATACATTCTACATCATTTACAGTCAATTGTGTAGACTGTCGCTGGCATAATCTTGACGAACCTTGTAATTTCGCAACATTAAAATTAGGAATTTTAAACCGCCAGCGCATTCAAAGTTCGGAATTTCAACCCGGCTCTCATGTCAAAATAATGCCAGCGAAAGTCTACACAGTTAACTGTAAATGATGTAGAACGTATAACATTGTCTAGACAAATTTCAGAATTGACGCAAAATCACCTCTTAAGGCCTTATATATGACGAAAAATTTCAAAATTTTTCATTTTTTAAATTATTTTGTATTTCATTAGCCTGAACGGTTAGAAACATTTTAAGCATTACAGAATTGAAAAATTCTGTAAAGCTATTAAATGAGGTAAGATTGCATTTATAATAGATATAATAGAAGCCGTTTTTCCACGATACACTTTTTTGAACCTTGAGAAAATTCTAACTCTTGAACGAAGCTTCAGATCGCTTTGAAATGTTTACAACATATTCTTAGTATCATCACCTATCGTGTGAACCACAGAAACAAGAATTTCAATGACACAAAAAAATATAAAAAATAAAATACCGACAGAAAATTGAGTAAAAAAAATTTGTTTCGAATTTTTATTATAATAATTTTTCTTAATAATATTGTTGGTTCACACTGAAGATACATTCATTATGCAATTATAAATATGTTCATTTTTTTCAGACAGCCACATCGATGCCGAGAACTTTCACCATCAACGCGCGCGCAAAAAAAAAATACATTGCTTTATTATGTTATATTACCGCCATTTGTTAATATTTCTCTTTTTTTACATATACTTAACCATGTGCATAAATGATCTGTAAACAAAATGTTGTCAACATATGCGTAATTTTTTTAACCGCGTCTAGAAAAGTACTTTCGAAAATCGGTGAAATCGCGTATATAAGGCCTTAATAATTTAAAAAAAAACTTGAAATAATTCGGCGATTTATTAAAAAATATGGAAACTTTTAAAACTTTCATAGCCGAATTATTTTGACGGTGGCAAGATTTTCGAAGTTCTGGTCTTTCGTGTAAAATTCTTTCGGGGAACTATTCTTTCGGAGTTTTAAGCGTTCTGACCATTCAAAGGAATTTTAAACCGTCGGAGCATTCAAATTTCGGAATTTCAACCCGGCCTCAAATTTGTCTTGCATTGAACATAGGCAATGAAAAATTCTCATAGCTTTAGGTGCTGGAAGCGTGGAAATATGAATCATTCTTGCACTAATCGGACAAAAATTGCGCATCTTCGAGTATTTGAACCTGAAAGTCTTATGAAGACGGTCAACCATTTATATCTTATTCGGCGGCGTCAAGGAGGGTCAACCAGACGCACCATCCGAGTGTATGTAATGTATGAATGTAACAAAAAATACTTCATTTACTGACGTAGATAAATCACATTTTACGCACGTCAATTTAATAACTCTAGTAAACAAATATATTGTTCAAAATATTTATCACACTATCGAAGTTAGTCTACAAGGTTTCAGGAACGGAAAGTTCTGTTTTAGTGTCATTTTTCGCGTGAATGTAACAATAAATTCTGCGTGAGATTTCGATGATAATAAGCGCACAATTGTAAAAAAATACTAATTACCATGAAGTGCTTTTCTTCGATGTCAGTGATAATAAAGTTATAAGGTGTACTCTCAATGCTTCGATTATTAATTTATTAAATAAAAATACCTTTTACACTTTCGATTATAATGATGTCCTTCCACGCGTTTAACACAATAAAAAAGAATCTAAATTTCGAAGGTTATAAAAATAATACAAATTTGAAACACTATTTATGATACAATTATGTTAATGATGTTACGGATGACATTTCCCAGTTCCCACGAAGTCAAATATCATAAGGGACTTTTTCCTGCTAAATACAAATTTAAAACTATGCACGTAAGGTGGTCGGCCCAGTGGTCGTCAGGGTCCTAGCTATGGTCATGTTTACACATTAAATAACTAGTTTAAGATAAGAAGCAGTCGTTCGTGCAGATCTATGATATATTGGCGTCCAGGAGGTATTTACTATGTTGTATTCCATTGATACTCTCGTAAGTATACGTATTCAAGAATAAACAAGTCAAATATATTCAACTAGCCGCGTCACATTTTCGGTCATTTGAGAACGCCTGGGGACTTGCGGCAGGTCAATTTGTCTGTAAATTGTAAATAAAAAACTCAGTAAAACAAACTATAATGTTTTCGGGAGAATTTTTTATTGGCGTTCTTTTCTAACTTTACCGAAGTTTTTCACGGAGTATACTGTTATGTACCTTCATATCGCATTTGATATCAAAAGTAATGTTTACGATTCATCGAAGAAGATTAGTACTACACATTCACATTACGTGAGAATCACATTGATGACATGTTATAAGTTTAATGAACGTGTAACGTTTAGTATCAACAAATCTTATAATACCACTATAAATTACTATACTAAACTACTATAAATTACTATACTAAAATAAGTCAATATGCTTCTAATTTACGGCGAGTGTTAAAATCTACGTCACGAGTAAAAACTTGAATGTATGTACGTGTGCGTGCACGTGTTTGTGTGCACCCAGAATATTTGTTAAAAATAAAAAGTATCTCATCGTTTGTTCTCTCTTGTCCGCTTTTTCATTTTCACGATCTCGGTTCTCCAGGATCAAACTTCGGTATTTAACTCGCGCCCCTAACGGGACTCATTTCTGGGTCAACGACTGCCCACGTTAGATTGCTTGAAAGACTACGTAAAAACGTGTAACACGAGCATATCTGTGTGTAATACGAGGATATATGGGCGATGAGAATCGCCTATATAAATGGGTGCTTCTCCCGAAATAATCCCTCGGCAGGACAACGAAATTCTTAAACAAAAATATTTCATTCTTTCATTTAAAAATTGCAATTGACTTCAGTTCTGATCGATAGATTATAATTCCCTATGGACACACTAATTTTTCAGTTTTGAGAGATTTATCATGATCGAAAGAAATATTAGGACCAGAGGAATGATGCAAACCTTTTCCGATCAAGTTTGTATTGATTTATTAATATCTTCTCCTCCTTTTTCTTTGAATATTGATCTCGCTTTCTTTGTTTCAACTTCTCTCTTCCTACAGGATCTTGTTTAAGCCTTTCGTATCTCCGTTATTCAGCTTCTCTTATCGTAGGCATGCTACGGGTTTTAACCTCAAAATCTGGCGATGAGTAGGTGTCTAAAAGATCCGCTTGAACAGGTCAAGAGTGACTTATTTGATTGAAAAAAGATACAGTTAAGAATCATCAGAGAAATGATTCCCTCGCTTGAGACACCGCCTCATAACACGCAAGGTCTGTAGAAAAGAAAGCGTCGGCTACAAAAATGATACGACACAATCAGTCTCTTCGGAAAAATATATATAGAAGGCACTGCTCTGGCAAGCATTATCAGCTAACACCACCCGGCACACAATATATGAACTGATTTACAGCTCTCCAGAGGAATCATTGAGAAAACGGTTACAAAATTTATTTATTTATTGTGAGATACCTGTGCTTAGTCTTTTTTTTTTCAATTTTCAGGAACGAATTAAATAAATATCCAATGGTTTCAAGGAATGCTTTTTTCTGATGTTTTTGAATTTTTGTACCTCTTCAGCTTGCTAGGGGGGTGCACGCAAATTGCGTAACGCACTTTGGGGGGGGGGGGGGGGAGATCCCGCCAGGCGTTACGGTCAACATACGTGGGGGGAGGGGGGGTCAAGGTTTGCGTTACGTCACGATTTTAGAACTGCCAGAAATAGCAACAGCTGCATATTCAAGTTTTTCATTTAAAACTCGCGCAAAATTTTACCGCGCTAAGTTGACAGCTTACCATACGAAATGTCAGTGAAGGTAGTTCTGTAGGTACACGTATGAGCCAAAAGTTTCGGTCGAAGCGTATAGTAACATCCAATGCCTATACGATGCTGTTGGTTGTAAATTTTTTACAGAGCTTCTATTCTCTATCTGTCCCACGCATTCGCACCTCATGCATAGATAGGTCTCATACTCGTATAGATAGCGGTGCTGTAATCGTGGCAACAGCGCGATTTTCCTGCAATCATAGCGTTGAGCTTCCTACGATCCGTCTTTCGCGAAATATTTTGTATAAATAAAAAAAGCGTGAAAATGTCAACCGAAATGCCACACAAAGGAAAGTTTACAAGAAAAAAGGCCCTTGCTAAAAGACTGAAAGCTGTGGCAGCCATGTGTCAAGCAAATGCTGCTAAACGCGATGAGAATAACCATAACCTCAACAATCCGCAACAAAAATTCACTGTCGAAGCACGTCGGATCGTGGATTTACAACATCTTGCCGACAGTTTAAATTGTATTCGCTGTAACAAAGACAACTACATGCATAAATAAGTGCATAAATTGAACAAATTAAATTTGTTTGCAGAATAAATTTATTTCACATCCGTTTCAGAATTACTAGAACTCGGGAAAAAAACACGTTTCGAGTTCCCAGACCACGCGCCGATTAGCTGGCTGCAGCGTACACTGTTGCCATTCTGGTACAGATGGGTGAGTCCGAGTTCGGTGTCCAATAAAATTACCACTTTTCATAAGGCGATATCTCCGAAACTAAACGGTCAAAGTTTGTCATTTTTGTTTAAATCAATCCCACAACAGTACAGCATACACGGGTGTTTTCATTTTGAAATCCTAAGATCCGTTTAGAACCAATATCGAGAAATGCGAGCAAACTCCTATCGGTTTACGTGTTAGGTAAAGGGATCGCGTTCAAAAATACCCATATTCAATGGCAATTATCTCATGAAAGAGACGGTGAATCGAATTAAATTTTTGGGCATCAGTCCATGAAGGTCATGTGTACACCATACTTAGACTTTAGCCAATTCCTAAGATCTGACCAAAACTACAGAACTACCTTAAGGAGGGAAGTCACGATGCAAAAACTTGCACAGTAGCTTTCCCAATTTCCCCAAGCAAAATTTGAAGGAAATGTTTTTTTTGTTTTTATAATTCTTGAAAGTACATATATTGAAAAATATGTTGGCTATATTTTTATTCACACATCCGAAAATTGACGGAGTTACAGTAACATTAGTGAGAACAGGTAGGGCAAGCAGTTAGTACCCTCAGTCGCTACAGGTTTGGCATCGTTCACAATAGATGAAGTGCAGGCTCGTATTATTTTGTGAAATATAATGAAGATGAAGTACCGTCATATCGCCCGCGACTAGATACTTCAATGTAAGTATCAATATTCTAGAAAAAACGGAACGAAAACTTTGAACGCGTTTTTCTCGAACCTCCTTTTTTGGACCTTGTCCCAGCGGATACTCAAAAACTTATCAATCGATTTTCAATTTTTTTTTGTTGATATTTTTGTAATCGCAGTGACTAAGGCTGCACGTAGCCGATATTTTAAATTTTGATAATTACTATTTTTCTAGACTGCTTGAATACAAAAAGGGTCTTGAAAATAGAAAAAATGTACAAACTGTCGGCATTTTGTAAAAAAAAACCAAAATAAAAAACGGCTACGCATAACGATAGGTACATTTGTATAGATATCGATCAATTTTTGACTTTTTATTTACAGATAACCTTTTATAAAGATATCGATGGGACAATGAACAGACATTTTTTTCGTCGTCAAATCAAGGCATATATCTGGGTTAATTTTAAAGATTTTTTCATAAAAAATGGTATAAAAGTAGATGTATATATACTTCATAAAATGAGTATAAACCCAATCCTTTCATAATTAGTTATGTATATGAAAAAATCGCAATTATTGACGACAAAGCACCCGTTACGTAACGGAATAGAGGGGGGTTTCGGCCAAGCGTTACGGTCCTGTTATGGGGGGGGGGGGTAAAAATTGGGAAATTTGGCGTTGCGTAATTTGTGTACGCCCCCTAGTGTAATCTGTTTTTTAGGAAGATTTCGAAATATTTCAAACTGTTGCATTTAAAAAAACCTACAAAGTAATCGAATAGCATCTAAAAAAAAAGATCGGTTACATGCAAAATGATAATTTCGAGGGAATCACCCATATATATTGAGACATGTGAAGCCATTCAACAAAATCACCCGCCTTCCTTTCCCTTCTCCCGGATGCCCAAACTCCTCTCAGGGTCGGCGACCCTAATGCGATGCCTCAGAATTTCTTTCTTAACGGGGTCCTCTAGTTTCTCGGGTCGAAAAAATCGATTTTTTTTCTTCATAAATCGCATCTACAACATGTGTAGAAAATGTCAGCCAAAGGATTTTGCGATATTCGCAGTGGTTCACAAGTATAAATCACATGCGCGAACTTTCAAACGCGTTTTTCTCGAAACACCATTTTTCGAAACGGTGACCACGATATTTCAGAAACTACTGCACCGATCTTGTTCAAATTTATACAGCATCTTTAAATTTATACAGCAAAACTTAAGAAAAAATGAGTAAAAAATAGAATGTAATTTTCAAAAGTGTATAAAAAAGTCAATTTTTGTAATTTAGAATTCACTCTAGTGCAATCGCTAGTCTTAAATATGAAGATTAAAATGCCATTTGGTTTTTTGATTTCGGATAAGCAGAACAGCCGCAATCTTGGTCACCGTCAAGCACCTCTTTTACTTGATGTCTTCCTGTCGGCCACTATAACGTTTATTCTATTACATATTTTGACTTCAAAAAATTTGTAAAGCTTATTTTAATGTTAATAAAGATTATGCAAAAGCAATTAGATTGATTATTTCGATGCTTTGCCCATAAAAAATTATTGAAAAAGCCGTAAAAAAACAGCCGACAAACTAGAGGACCCCGTTAACTGAACAAAAACGACGCAATGAATATGATGCGTCAGGTAAAATAAATTAATGACGTCAGTACTAGAAGACAGAACAAGAATAAAAGTACAACAGAATTGGGGTATTAAGGACGGGGTAAAGTTAATTCGGCGAAAAAAAGGCATGTTTTTAAGATTTTTTTTTGGCGTAACGAATAGTGCTCGTTTATTGAAAAATTTACATATAATAAAGTAACATTTGAACAACATTCTCCTAAATTTGCATTGCAAAATATTCAAAATTGAGCGAGTGAAAATTAAACCCCGGAGGCGCCTCGAAAAGAAGTTGGTTTGCGGTGTGCACCATAACTCGCAACAGAATCATCTGAAATAAAAAAATCAAAATGCAATTGTTAAAGGAGATGTTTCTCGAGGTAATGACGGGACGATTTTTTTTTAGTCGTTTTTTCGATTTTTCGTAGCACTTGGGAGCCAAAAACCCGATTTTCGCTAAAAAAATCGGCTAATTTGTTGTTGAAAAATTAGTAATTATTTAAAAAAAAAACAAAAAAGCTCTCGACAATACCTGGTGAATTATGTGAAGAAGTACTGTGCAAAATTTCAAAGCGATTGGTCCAGTAGATTTTGAGTTATCGTGCACACGGACTTCAAATATGACAAGTCTCAGAAAAACGCAGAAGAGTTTGGTCGCTTAGCGCTCATTGCACATAAGAACACTTCTCGATTGCATAAAAATCTGAGAAAATTCATGCATATTAAAGGTACTCAAAAGATTAATTTTGCATAATAATAATTCCAAAATTATTATTATGCAAAATTTAGAAATTTAATTCATAAATTTCTTCTCACACCACCCACTCTCCCAAAAAAAAGCCATAATCTACATGTTGATTGACAGAGCAATAAAACTATCTCACCCTTCATTTCATAAAGAAAATCTCCAACTCATCAGCGACACAATGACAAAAAATTGCTATCCAACCTCTTTCACAGACAAATTAATAAAACATCGAGTTTCCATAATCAACAAACAAAAAACGAACAACAATAATTTTGACTCCTCTAGAATAATAAATCTCCCCTACATAAAAAACATACATCACCAACTAATCCGTCTTTTCCAACAATACAACATAACATTAGTTACAAACAATAAACACAATATTTCATCCATCATTGGTTCCACTAAAGACAAAATCAACAATAATCGAATATCCAACATCGTTTATAAAATCGACTGCAATGATTGCGACGCCACTTACATAGGCCAAACTAAAAGATATCTTGAAACCCGAATAAAAGAACACAAAAATAGGATAAAACACACTACCGAAATACGCACAGCCTTAGCACAACATGCAATAGAACATAAACATGACTTTCAATTCGATAACACAAAAATACTAAACAATGAGAGTTGGCTCAAAAAAAGACTAATCATGGAAATGATACAAATTAAAGCACACCCCAACGCCATAAATTTTAGAACTGACATAAAAAATCTCAGCTCAATCTACAATTCTATTATATAACTATCAACACACTACCATATTTTACCTCACATAACAATTTAAAAATTATCGACATGATAAACGAACTAACATTTTGACACGATAAGCTAATTTTAATGACATCACAAACTAATTTTAAATACCCCTAACTTGGCGCACCTAATTTATTCTCATTGACACGTCACGGCGAGCACGATCTCTCCCCCAATTCATAGCACAGAGACTCGAATATGCCACCCGAAAACAATATATCACTCAGTTTCTCTCGAACTCTTGTCCGCTACACAACTCAAAATCCGAACCAATGAAATATTTCGAGTTTTTTACTCATTTTGGAAAGATAACACACTCTTAAGAACAAACTCAACCGGTAATTACCAGAGTTCTTGACTACTCATCAAAACTTTTATTAGATCAAATCCTTATACTTAAATTCTCAATAGTGATACATAAAAATTAACCCATAACTACTTATCTATTACAGATCAGAAAAAATCGCCCATAAACGATATTAACTCCATCTACTGAGTACCTTTTCACAGAACATTATTTATATTCACAAATAATGTCTCTGTTTGTTACAACATCTTTCCAAACATGTGTTTAAAAAAACCCGAAATTTCACTACTTCGAGGTTAGTAAACTACCATATCGCACTTTTATATTTTCTCCACACTCCGTACATTTTACACACCAATACTTACACATAACAATAAGTAACGCAATAAAAGTCGTCATCCATACTTTATGTATATAATTATAGATAAAACAGAACCAACATGATTGTCACACAAAATAACACAACATCTAGATATTACGTAATTGTAAAATACTGTGTATTACCGTTTATACAGGGAAAATAAATATACATATTATGAAGAGGACCCGAACCAGAGGGCCGAAACGTAAAGAAACATAATTTCTTATTTCCATCGATAACCTTGGAAGTCCTTCACTGGCCGGACCGAAGCCGAAACTCTAGCGATCTCTTATCACCTACACGGCCGCATACTTCTTTGATTCATTTCATAATTCCAAAATGTTATTAACAAAATGATGAAAAAAAAATTAGTCAACAAATTTCCCCGCAACCCAATTTTTTTTTCGTGATTCGTTCATTTTTCTGAATACGTATGAATTTTTTCAGATTTTTCAATTATCTTTGAATTTTTAGAAATTCAAAATAAAACTCGATAATTTTCTTATACTCACTCAAAGTCGTCGATGCCAGGTCAGTAGAGCAAAAGGCTTCCATCAAGATGATCGAGAGCATCTTTTTGCGTTTGTCTACGCAAAACTCTTTCTTCTTTACTGTCGTGCGCCGCTTGCTCCTCTGCTCTACTAATCCGCAAATCGTCAACTTGTCGGGCCCATTCGTGAGCGGTCAACTGATGTACAGACTAATGTGTATACTAATATACACCGGAACAGGCCCGTTTATCAAGAAATTTATTCGGGGTCGAAAAATACAATAGCGCGCCGCGCAGCTGCCGCCCAGGTATAAAACCCGGCATGGAGCAATAGACGCTCAAATACTCATAACTTCGTCAATTTTACTCCGATCGACTTGAAATTTTAACACAATATTCTTGATATATTATGCATTTATTTAAGAAATTAAAAAAAAAATGGAAAAAAAAATTTAAATACTTTACCCCGCCCTTAAGGGGCGTTGCAGGCTGTAAAAACTGAGTTTGTGGTATGTATTTTAAATGTCTGGCAATATCAGTCGAAATAATGATCGAAGGACGAAAAGAGTTTTTAAAAAATGAAAATGCTCGAACTGACGTCTAACAAAACAAAAAAGAGGATCGCAGACCGAGAGCTGGAAGGGGAAAGGCGATCATCTGTCGTAGAAATGGTCCCCAAAAACTTGCTCCTGCTAAGTGTGTGTGTGTGTGTGTGTGTGTGTGTGTGTGTGTGTGTGTGTGTGTGTGTGTGTGTGTGTGCGCGCGCGCGCGCGTGCGTGCGTGCGTGCGTGTGTGTGTGTGCATGTGCGTACACATATATCGCGATGTTAGCTCATGCCGTGAAAGAAAACGTACGTGTACGAATATATATGAAAAAGCCGGCCACATCTTCTCTATCGAACTGGGATGCGGGTTACGATAATCCCGCTATTCGCGAATCCGCCAACTTGAGAATACGAGAGAGCTCGTGACAGTCGATTTCGCGAGCAACGACGGGACAGTACCAGTTTCGTCTCCTCCGCCAACAACCATGTACCTTCAGGAATACGTGAAATATTTCATATGCGTAATAATCGTTTACTCGTCACTTCCAGCAGATCGACGTTTCACCGTTCAAGCTGAGGTATACGAATACTATATTTTGTTAATCGAAGAAAATGATGGTTCAACTTCTGGTTCAACTCGATTGCACCGAAGTGTCTTCCTACCCCGGGTATTTTTTTCAACGGATCATGCAGAGATTTGTTAAATTCTTTTTGGTAAAACTAAGAAGGGTTGAGCATGTCACCGAGAAATGTTAAAGTATGTGACTTTTAGAAGTAGATACGTTAAAGTAAAGTGAACCGTCGAAGTTTCCATAAATGCCAGTACATCGTTTTTAAGGAAAAAACAATATTATAATAGCAGCTATTTACCGTTGTTTCTTATGGGAAATGATAAATTCGGTCACAGTTTATATCCCTTGCAGAGGTTTTAACGGCGTCACTCACGTAAAAATTCCAACGTCTATCACGATTTTTTATAATTAACAGCGGTAAGATGCCTATATTTTTATGTTTTCTTTTTCTTTCTCAAAAATGAACACTTTTATAATTAGCCGAATAAAAATTATGGCCACTGCTGCTATTGAAACTCCTGTGGAGAAATGAACATTTTCTTTCACTAATTTACAATCGCTGTGAAATTTTCAACGACAAAAATTAAATCATAATATGCAATACAAAATATATCCAAGATTTTTACATTGCCAAATTATGGTTTTCCAAGGAAAAACAAAACACGAGGAAGTCACGAGGAGTATGGGACTTGATTTTTGGGAGATTCAGGACTTGCGGTAGCTGTGGTAAGTTTCAGTTCAGCGAAAAAAAAATTATCACGAAATGTGTTGTATTCTATTTAGCTTTTGAAGGCATCGATTCTCCGACTAGTTTTATGAGTCAACATATCACGCTGGAAAGTCCCAAAAGTATTATTTTCATAATTCATTTTTCACACGGTTTGTCTAATGAAGTTGTACGAATTATTACATTTCGAAAAAAAAAGTCGCAGCCTGGAAAGCTGGAAAAATTGTTCCGCCATATTGAAATTGAAATCGCATATATGGCAGTAGGTGTTAAAATGAAATACGAATTCTTGCATACAAATAAAAACAATGAGCTCCAATGAACAAAATACAAAAAAAATCCAAAAATTAGTTTAAAAGAACACGATTTAGATCCTTTTGTTGATAATATTTTGGCCTTACTACTATCAAATCTCAATATGCTCTCTGCAAAACATTACAAATATTGAATATTCAGAATATTCGACTTTGCAGATTTTGACTGAACCACCGCTTTAGGTGTATTTTTATTATCCAAATACCCTTAATAGATTTTGCTTCGAACTTGCAGTTTGTGGAAAATCGAATCGGAACTCCGCCCGTTTGCTCGGAGGTGAATACACGGAAAGCCACGAGTTTCCCTGGCTCACGAATGTTCACGTGAAATCGAAGCTCGTGAGCGGAATTTTGATAAACGATCGTTATATCTTAACGGCCGCCAGTCAACTTATTGGGTACGAGGAAAAAATAAATCATTTATTTTGGCATCAACGGCTATTGATCATTTATCAACGCCGTCATTCAGAATCCAACGAAATCACCATTTGATTTTCGAGTTATACGTTAAGTCAGATTAAAAATAGTATTTACTTGAAAGTTAAGGAGGTTGGAGCGTTGGGCACAATCCAAGCTTAATTTTTTTAATATATATTTTATTGTCTAGGCCATACTGAGTATTTGGGAATTGAAAAAAAATCATCACCAAACACCAGGGATGAAAAATAGTTTAATGTGTGTAATTTTCCGTGCAATTAGATGGGTAAGACGTTTGACTCGACTGGACCGCTCCAACCTTCTTAATTTAGCAAATGAAATAACTCGCGTATCAATTAAGGTAAGCCTATCGCTTCACACTAGTCATACCACTGGTTATACTAGAGACTTGTACAATTTATATTTTTAACATACGAAAAAAATTGTAATTACTAAAATTTTCCATGTGTAAACTGTGTAATGAATGTTCACATTTAATTAGAAAAATGAAAAAATAGTTATTCCAACGATTCGCCCTAAGGTTGATATTTGGCGACATTGGTTCGATATCCGTCTCTCTTTACTCAACCAGACGAGTTTAACCTTCGCGCTTTTCAACGTCGATCTGTCAAAACAATGTCAGGCGAGGGAAATATAAAGCATTGTATTCGGGCCACGACTGGCAAAAAGCGTGGAAAATTTGTGTCGGCAAAATATATCGGTTAAAAATGAAATATGTGTGGAAATTCGAATGAGTGAGATGAGGTTAGGACTACGGTCAGCTGATGCCTTGCTGTCACGTCTCTTTATTATAGCAAGTGGTAATCAATCCAATACCGGAAATTCAAATTAAACTTGATATTACATAAAAATTAGGTCAACAAGCATAATTTTTTCTGAGAGCGTTGGATTACTACAAATATTAAGTATGTAAATCTGATTATTTTAAAGAATCTGACGGATTCCCACTATTATATACACTTTTGTAGCGACCGGAAATTGGGTTTTTGTATGTCGTTTCGGAATTCCTTCACAAAATACGCATTTTTAATATTTTTTCTCTGCAATTAGGTCGATAATCGACTCTGAAATTTTACAGAGACGATTACTTATATCTTTAGTGAAGATAAAAAAAATATATGAAAATCCTATGGATTGAAGCCTGGCGATTGGATTACCTTAATTCAACAACGTATTTATGTATTAATTATTATTATTTCCAATATGCCGCATGCCTCTTCGCACGGTTACGAATCCGTCCCTTTTACCCCATACTTATCCCTTGACTTTTACCATTTTATCGAAGACATACTGTTACCAATAGCCACTCATTCCTAATAACCTCTCTAACGCACTATCACTACCACCGTTTGTATTCATTTTTTAATATCTTTATTCAGAGCTACGGCACCGGAAATAAAAGTATCCCTCGGCGAGTACGATCGATGCAATCTCGATATATCGTCGCTGAACTCGAGCATCGAGACTGTGATAATGTATCCGGAATTCAATCCCGATTCTCACGCTCATGACCTCGCTCTTGTACGCTTGAGTCGCCCAATTAAGTTTGAGAAAAGGATTTCACCGGTGTGCCTGCCAAATCCAGGCTCAACTTATCTCGGGCAAGTGGGTACAGTGATAGGATGGACCGAGAGCAAGTCGACCGATGACAACGGCACGAGAACATGTCGTCCTCGGAAAGTGGGATTACCTATTTTGGGTTACAGCGAGTGTATCAAGTCAGGAATAGATCCGAAGGATTATCACAATGATTCCGGCTGTATTGGTATCATCGGCGGCAATTCAATCGTTTGCAACGTAAGTGTTTATTTTTCGCACCTGGGCCATTTTTACAAGCTTTTATTTTACTTGACTACTTGAGAGATGGAAAGCAGAAAATCGATATTTCACCCACTTCCCAACTACTTAGAGTTCTGAAATTTTACAAACATGCATCTAAGAAGTGACAATGCACGATTCAAGTAAAAAAAATCCATAAAACGTTCAACTTTTCATGTAAAATTAGCGATATCTAATCATCCATATAAAATCTGACTAACACATACAAACCAATTCGTAGCCGACTGTGTTTATATGTGGAAAGTTTATATGCAGCAATTAGTCGTAAGTTCAATCCCAATTACACTCTTTGTTATTTTTTACAAGCATCCCATGTTCCTAACGTACAAACTCGTAGACTAGTAAACTACTAGTAACAACTAACTAGTAAAATCAATTAAAGATTAAAAAGGAGAAAATATTTTTTTACCAAGTCACCTATATGTGACCATAAATGAAAGCGGCGCTCAAAATTTAGACATATCTTCAATTTACATAAATCCGTTAACATATCAAATGTATTTAATTTACTGTAAAACAACTCTAGATTTCTTAGGGGTTCTTCTCTCTTTAGACGCTAAAAAAGGCTATTTTCATGAATTTTTATAATAGGTTTATATTATAGATATTGATATAAAAGTTGTTGCACTTAATAAATACATTTTGAAAAAAATTCTTTATTTAAGTCACTATTTATAGACGAAAATGGTAGTTCAAAAAATTGTAGGTCTGCGCTGTTGATGAAGTCTCGGAGATGGATCATCCGAAACATAAAAATCAAACGGTTTTAGATTCAGTATGTTAATGGCTATAGCGTATATCATACGATTTTTTATATACGCAACAATAACAAAATGGCGGACATTTTTCGAAAAAACAATAAAAACGTGTTAAACTTTTGTTTGGGTTATATAAATACATAACTTTTTTTAAATATATTTCGACAGTGCATTTATTAGGTGCAATAACTTTTATATCAATATCTATGATATAATCCTGTCCAAGAAATTCACGAAAAAAGCCTTTTTAGCGTCTAAAGTGAAAAGACCCCTTAAATAAAAATCCTGAAACTGAGTATAAACGTGTGATAATAATTTCTTTACTTACTATTGTGCCAAACTAAATACGGTTAATGAACGGGAATTGATCAAGTTTATTAGACATTTGAAAAGTTGAGCGCAACAAGCTTTTATTTATAGTCACATATAGGTGAGTTCGTAAAAAAATATATCTTCTACTCCTTAGTACATAAAATTAAAGCTTGTTTTTAAGAATATTTTTTTCCTTTTCCCTCGAGAAGCTTCTATTTCTTTGAATAAAATGTCAAATTAGCGAATCGTAAAATACGTTTTTTGGATAAAACGTCAATAATAGAGCTTTCTTGGTCGATCGATTGTTGGATATGATGAATGAAATTCATTTACAATGTAAATTTTCGCCTGATTAATACAAAACGGTAATTGTCAAATGTATTGTCCCGAAGCTAAATGCGAAATTAATGGTCCCATCGGTAATTATAACATTAATTGTTCAAACGGTATTGAGTTAACTAACATTTTCAGAATGACGTCGGTTCGTCATTGCTGTATCGATCATATTCCGGAATCTACGACCTCGTCGGTAATTATTCACTCGATTTATTAGATACAAGGTCGACCTAGTAATTAGGTGAAAATAATCTCCTTTTTCGTTTTGCATCCAATTTTTCAATAGGTATACTTTCTGATTTGAATTATTGCGATGACAAGCCGAGAACAGCTGTTTTCACGAAAATTGGACCTCATCTGGACTGGATATTGCAAAATACCAACGATGCTTGCTACTGCACCAAATAATTAGAGCACAATATTTGCACGATAAATTATTTATTTCATAAATGTTAAGGCGTACGCATTATACATACAACACAATTTGTCTTGCCTCCCTCCTTCCGCTCTTTCCCGCGTTAAACAAAATAAGAAAAATTAATTTATCTTCGACAATAAATGTGTGTCGTGATAAAAAATAAATGGAAACTGCAACGTGGTTGCCAGTCCCTTTAATTTGTACGACAATATGTGAGTGACGGAATGCATAGAAATACGGCGAAACAGCAGTTGAGGTCTCTTTTTTTTATTTAAAAAAAAAAAACATTTGGATGTCAAAGAAAAAAAACGAAAACCCGGAAGTAGGGGTTCGACATTTCTCCGACTTCCTATAGCCCACGTATTTTCGACACGATCGCGCAGAATGTTGACGAAGGAACGACGCGATTCTAGACGACATTCGCATCGCTCATGTAATGAAAATCCTCGATATTCAGTATCTGTGGATAGCGCTAATGATAACAATAAATAGGACATTTATTTGTAAAAGATAAGGGGTATTGAATTTATTTCCATGTATTGAAAAATCCGCGCTCGCTCACACACACGCATACTTGAAGATATTTTCTATAAATATGATTTTTCAACGTTTTGGAACATTCTCAACATATTTCCATTGTAATATTAAACCAAAAAATCAATTCACAGTTCCTTTATAAACAAAAAACTAAGTAGGGTAAAACAATTCCCTAGTTTATGTTTTATTACGACCCTTTACACTTTACATTATTACACTGTTTAAAGGAGAGCATTCTTAGAACAAAATTAGAATTGCAATATACGTACGTCCAATAAAAATTCAACATACGGATCTTTGATTGAAATGAATTATCAAAATTATGAAAGGAAGATCAGGTGGTCCTTGGATAGTACGATAATTACCATACGGATACGCAAGCCGTGACGTTTTTTATCGCTGAGTTCCTTGTCCATGAGCACCTGAGCATGAGAGTAAATTTTTGAAAATGCATGTCACCAGTTTACCTATGTCTCGAAAATTCGTTTTATAGAAAAGAAGCTAATTCATATAATCCTGAGCAGTTTTCAGTTGTCGAGCAAAAATATTTCTATGGTTTGGTCATATTTCGGTGAAAAATCGAGAATGAGTACTGCCAAAAAGCTCGGCGGTAAATTCATGATTGCACTCGATCGGCGAATTGACAGTTCGCCGATATATCACGCGAGGTTTGCATTCAACGGTCGGTGAATCTGGGAAACTTCGCATCGGAAAATTGTCAGCAATAGATCGCCATGGTTATAACGCGACGGGCTCAACAAAGATAGACGTGATCTTTATCAGATAATGTTTTGTGTGGAGTCATTATCGTTTCCTGTTTTGCATGTTTTGTTAAAATGTAACTTGCTAATCAAAACTTTGCAACTGCCAGCTCATTATTCCATTTTTCTCGAAAGCGATGGTTTAAATATTTTTTTATTTCGTTTCCACGACATTCGACATTAACTGAAAAGTATGCGGAAAATGGATAAACAAAGTACACAATCCTAAGACACAGCTAAGTCGCGACGAATAGTAACTTAAAAAAAAAGTGATGCTTCGAAGATATCGTCGCAATCGAAGACGCACAGGGTTCTTATGTTAATCGCGGACGTCATATAAGTCGTAAAAGAAGAGCCGGTTCAAACAATTTTCCCTACAAAATATTTACAATAGCGAGGGGGATATTAAAATGTTATTAATTTGATAAAAACGCATTGTTCTAGCATAACAAAATCGTTTGAACGCGTTTCTAATGTTATTATGCCGTAAGGCAAAATGAAACTGCGTATAAAGACCGAAAAAATGCTGATAAATTCCAAATATGTATCAGGTTGATAAAAAAGTTTTGTCGCAATAATTTCAATATAATTTATTTATTTATATATCTTATACAAAATATTTCTAATCAACAATATATTCGCCATCAGTTTCTATGACACTCGACCATCTAGTTGGCAACTCATTTATTCCCTTTGCCCAAAACTGCGGCGGCTGGAACTCAAAGAAATTTGAAATATCCCTTCTGAGATCGTCGACGTTTTCGAAAGTTTTGTTTCTCAAATATGCCTTCAAATGTCTGAACAAATGGTAGTCAGATGGCGCGATGTCGGGAGAGTATGGTGGATGAGGAACGGTATTCCAGTGAAGCTCAGTGATTGTTCTGTGGGTTTCCTTTGCGACATGGGGTCTCGCGTTGTCGTGGAGAAGGTGCACAGTCGCGCGTCTTGGCCGTTTTTTTCTTATAGCTTTTGCCAATTCCTGGAGATTTTCGATGTATCGTGTAGAGGAGATCGTCTTACCTACAGGGAGAAAATTGTGAAACAGCATTCCCTTTGCGTCCCAGAAACAGCACAACAAAACCTTTTGTGAGTGACGATCAGATTTCGGTTGGTGTGGCGGTTTTTCTCCGATAGGAAGCCAGTAGGCTAAACGCGTTCTGTTATCATACAAGACCCAGCTTTCATCTCCCGTCACAAGATCTTCTAAAAACTCCTTGCGATGGTGGCGAAGCAGGAGAGACTGGCAGATGGTCACGCGACAGTTCTTATTGTCGTCGGTGAGACGGTGTGGTATCCATTGAGCTAGAACCTTCCTGTATCCCGAGTTGTGTAAGTGATTGACTATTGACGGTTGGGTGCAGCCAAGTTCTCTTGCTAGCTCGTGCGTACTTGCTTCCGGTTTTTCTTTGATGCAGCGGAGTAATGCTTCATCATCGATGGTCGACGGTCGTCCGGAACGTTCCTTATCTTCAAGGCTTGTGTCTCCAGATTTAAAACGATTGAACCAACGCTGGACTGTTCGATGAGAAACTACGTTTTCGCTGAATGCATCCTGTATATTTTTAGCAGTTGTGCTTGCGATCGTGCCGCGCCGCCACTCGTAAAAAATGATCGCTCGAAGTTGCTCCTGCGAGATCGAAGCCATTTCTGTCCACTAGAACGCGCGCTCGCCCTTTTATACCCTGTCACGCGGAAGAGTAGAAAACATTCTAGAATATTCTCGACATAGCTCGATGTCATATTGCGTCAATACGTAAAAAGACATTTTTAAAATTTTTGCGACAAAACTTTTTTATCAACCTGATATTACAATTCTTCTAGACAATGAAGAATGATCAAATCATAAAATGGATAAATTTGACAACCATAAACCATGCTTCCTTACCGACTGAAAGCTTATAAATGCATCCGAAATACCCGTTCTTTACCTTTATTCATTAGCAATATAAATTGATATAACGATGAAACAGACGAACGTAAAAGTGATCTCCTAAACGTTATATTCTATCCCCAAGAGTTATAGAATTGTTTAAAATTGAAGCAACTTCTTTTTCAACCGCATTCTCCGAACAGTGCCGCACGAAAATAGCATACTCACTCTCGCAACTTCGTGTGCATCGCACTCGATAAACGTGCATCTGAACGTATTTTATTTTCCAAACTTTATAGTCCGATAACTGGAGCCGGGTTGAAATTCCGAACTTTGAATGCTCCGATGGTTTGAAGTTCCTAATTTTAATGTTCCGAAAGTACAAGTTTCGTAAAGATCGTGCCGGCAAAAGTCTACACAGCTGACTGTAAGTTATGTAGGACGGTACGAGTAGCGATAGAAAAAGGATACAAATATGATTTCTTACACGAGATAATTTTCAGAAATAGTATGAAGAAGATCAACGTTCTATCTGAACGACCTGTAATACGACATACAAAACTCCGAATATGTAATATTAAGCATGCCTCAAAATACCCACATTTTTATTGTAGAAACCGGGCTGTATCAGAGAGTTTAAATATAATAAAAGCTAATAAGAGATTCGTCAGGTTCACGAAAATTTTGGACTCCGGAAATCATAGCTTCGGTCATCCAGTTTGCGAAAACTGAAGTTTAGAATGTGTAAGATACCCATAAAAAAACGGTCGGAACGTTTAAAATTCCGAAAACTCACATATAAAGCAGATAGCAAGTTAGCCTAATGCGTTTAGATGGCAGCAACCACTACTGTAACGCATGTGAGCAATGTTTCAGCGAATCAAGTGCCGAAGGTCGCTACAAGGTTACAAAAAGAGATGAGTCGTCTCTTTCTTACGATAGATCTGATAGTCCAGTCAAAAGTGGCCAAAGTCGAAAATTTTTGCGACCGCTTAGCGAAACATGTATTCCTATGTTAATCGACCCGGGCAATCCGAATTTCTAGGAATTTTAACTATTAACAGTGAAGAAAAGGGTTAAAAACCGAAAAATATGCATTATTTAGAGAACGAAGAGGAAATCGCAAAAAAGTTTCGAACAAAAGTTGTAGAATGGAAGATTTTACCTTGTAGGTGTATACGATTCTTTTCTCTATCTCCAATAGTTTAGCCGTAAATAAAGAAAAACCAATTCACACCAATACTATAAACGCGCGCGTGACGAAATCGAGGAGATTGAAGACCACTGGTACCTAACCGCCCCTTACTCTCTTGCCGGCGCGCTGCACGTGCTTGGGCCGATGGTCTCCGAAAGTCGAACGGGTATCTTCGGCAGCCTAGTATATATAGCTAAGCTGTCGGATTGTGAAGACTCCGCTACCGGCTATTTTTCCTTTCGCACGAAATCCATCGGGACTGAGTTTTTCACCTGACAGCTCCCCGGCTCTTCGGCACAGACTGAACCATAAAATGAGGGATAGGAATTCTAGAAATACCGCTGTATATCAATTTGTTAATTATATATATCAATTAAACATTGCTATACCAAAATATGAATTTTTTATTTATGATCAGGAGTAAAAATTAAGCCGTGGCCCCAACCCCTTTTTATTTTCCTGATCTTCAATTAATATTTTAATTAACAATAAATTACATTTGTTATCTTATTAATTTCAATAATTATATCAATCTTATTTTTATTTTACACACGTATTATTCTTTCTTTAGGCTTATGAAAAAATTATCTTAAAAATTAATCTATATTATAAAGTTTTAATATTAATAATATAAATAATTTATTCATAATTTTATTTATCAGTTCATTACATTTATGAATGTTAAATAATTGAATTATTTTACATTTTAAGTTAAAAAAACTATTAATCTTCAAAATAAGAATAAAAATTTACTTTTAAATCTTGATAATGTTATAGTAAAGAATTAATCGTTCAAATGAATTTACAATTTACTACTTAAGTCGGACACATTACTTAAAATTTTATAACTAATATATCTTTAAATTTACAATAATTTTTTTTAACTAAAAAGTCATTCGAAAATGTTTTTTTTTCTACTAATCATAATGATATCGGAATTCTTTATTTTATTTTGGGAAAATTATCTGGTTTAATAGGATCTTCATTAAGTTTATCAATTCGTATAGAATTCGGTAATCTTGGTTACTTTATTAATAATTATCAATTATATAAATCCATCATCACACGTCATGCATTCATCATATTTTTTATAGTTATACCTATTATAATTGGAGGATTTGGGAATTGTATAATTCCCTTAATATTAGCAGCCCCAGATATATCATTGCCACGCATAAATTATTTGCGATTTTGACTTTTACATCCTTCTATTAATTGATTAATTATAAGAAACCTATTTCATTAAATTTATATCATGAAGGAAGATCATTAGATATAGCAATGTTCTCTCTTATCTCGCAGGATTATCCTCAATTATAGGAGCAATTAATTTTATTACCACAATCATAAATATAAAAAATGTTATATTGTTATTTGTTAAATATTATTTTTGAACAAATTATTGTATTTTCATGATTAATATATTTTTTTCAACAAATTATTGTATTTTCATGATTAAAATATTTTTTTCAAGTTTTACTTGCACAGCCTTTTGGGCTTTTTACAAGGCTCCACTACTCATATCTCCACCGCTCTACACTTGTTCTTTGTCTCCATCATCCCCCCCTTGCGTCCACAGCCGACTTCCTCGTCCGTATCGTATTCACCATGCATATCTCATGTTTTCGCCAGTCATGGGCATAGGGAAACTGCCGAAAACCTATACCGATACAGTCGGTCCCAAGTTCGCCTCCCAGTGTCGGAACTAGTCTTTTGCCGAGAAAATGTCGAAGAAAAACATTTCCTGACGAAAGTACGCGACTGGGATTCGAGCCCGCGACCTCCCGATCCGCTGGTCCGCAACGCTAACCACCAGACCAACTCATCGGGTTTTTTTTCATGATTAATATTAATTACAACAACTTTATTATTATGAGCTGTTTCTATATTAGCAGGGGTCACTTTACTTTTAACAGACCGACATTTAAATACAATTTTTAATCCATCAGGTGGAGGAGATCCATCTCTATCCCAACATTTATTTTGATATTATGGACATCGTGAAATTTATATTTTAATTTTACCAGGATTTGGTTATACCATATAATTTCCCATATTTGGTTTCCCATATAATTTTTTACCAAAATGGAAAAATAAGGAACTTTTTGTTCTATTCGTATAATTTATGCAATATTAGCTATTCGGTTTTTAGAATTCATTGTATGATCCCATCATATATGTACAATTGACATAGATGAGCTTATTACACGTTAGCAACTATAATGATTGCAATCCCTACAGGAATTAAAGTCTTTAGATGATTAGCTACCATCCATGGATCAAAAATAAAATTTAATCCTTCAAACCTTTGAAGATTAGGATTTGTATTCTTATTTGTAATTGGAGGATTAACTGGAGTAATTCTAGGTAATTCACCAAGTGATATTACTTAACATGATACTTATTATGTAGTACCTCATTTTCATTATGTATTATCTCTGGGAGCTGTATTTGCTATTATCGGAGTTTTTATTTATCGATATCCATTAATAAACGGCCTAAGATTACATAAAAAATTATTACAAATTCAATTGTACAGAATGTTTTTCGAATTAATTTAACTTTTTCCCCCATCGATTTTTGGGTCTAAATGGAATACCTCGACGATATTCTAATTATCCTGATTCATATATAACTTAAAATATTTTTTCTTTTATAGGATCTTTAATTTCAATATTAAGAATTATATATTTTCTTTTTCTAATATGAGAACGAATATCACCTCAACTATTAAATCTTTTTTCAATGTATACCATTTCTTCAATTGAATGATTAAGAATATTTTACCCCCCATTAAATCATAGATTTAATTAAACTGCTTTAATATATCATAATTAATTCACGCTAAATTAATGCAATTTCTACCTAATTCATCATTAATATACAAGATGCTAATTCACAATTTACAGAAAACTTAAAACACATTTATGATCATTTATTAATAATGTTGCTGCTAATTACGATTATAATAATTCATATTATTTTTTCCTCATTCATTAATAATTTGAATACAGAAGAAACTCGATTATCCGAACCAATTGGGACCGAGACTAGTTCGGATAATCAAAAGTTCGGATAATCGAAACGTGGGTTTTTTGGGACGAGATCATAAACAACACCTTTTTATATAAAAATAGTACATACATATATATATAAATTTGACATACATATTAACGTTGAAATATATATGTATTTTAAACACCTGAAAAAAGTCGAATGCTTTTTTTTAATATTTTTTTAAAAATAAAATCGTTCTTTTTTCAGTGACGAACGGCTGTAACGCGTTTTTGAGCGGCTTAGTCTCGCAGCCGTTTGAGAAGGAGAAGTTGCGTTGGGTTGCTCATTGTTGCTCACGGCGGTGGCAGCGAGCAAGAATGTATCTTTCGCGCCAACTTTCGGATAATTGAGCGTTCGGATAAACTAAATCATCATTCGGATAATCGAGGGTTCGGATGATCGAGGTTCGGATAATCGAGGTTCTACTGTAATAAGTGTATTTAACAAAATCAAAATATTGAAATTGTTTGAACATTAATTCCGATATTAATTTCAATTTATCTAGCAATTCCTGCATTCAACGTTTTATATTTAACAGATTCAATTTATATTTCAACTCTAACAATTAAATCTATTGGATATCAATGTTACTGATCTTATGAATATTCAGATTTCAATAAAATTAAATTTCATTTATTTATAATTAAAAATAATAATATGAACATAAATAATTTCCGTTTATTAGATGTTAAGATAGTAGAGTAATTAAAATTACCTCTAATGAAAGAAATGAGTTAAAATATAACATTAAAATGTAATTTTTGAATCATTAAAATTAATATTTTTTATATTCCACAAGTATCACTATACAATTGATTAACTTTGAATATAATTTTATTTAGATTGAAAAACATATTAATTCGTATAATAATAAAAATTAGAAAAAATGTATCGTAAAATGATAAGAAATTTATTTTCTATTTTTTATTCTAGTACCAATTCAATGGTTGATTTAAATTGAATTTATTCTATTCAAATTTTGTTATTATTCAAATATTATTCCGAATAGTTGATTCTCGATTAATTAAAAAAAATTTGTTTCAATAACTTTATTCAAAGAATTAAAAATTAGTTAATGAACAAATTTATTTGTTTTGATATAATTGATTTGACTATTTTATTTATATTAATTTTAAGAAATAGTTTTATATATTTTTTCACAAGTCCCATATATTTTTACAAGTTCAAGACATTTAATTTTTTCAATTGATATTTCCCTCCCATTTTGTTTTAGTTTAATAATTTTCCTTTCATTAAACAATACAAACTTTGCATTTGCGCATGTAATCCCCCAAAAGACCCCCTTTCTTTTAATACCTTTTATAGTTTTAATTGAAACAACTAGAAATATTATTTGTCCTTTAACTTGATAAATTCGATGAACAGCAAATATATTTGCAGGATATTTACTTTTAACTTTAATAAAAGAATCAGCTATTTCATTAATAATAATTTTATGATACGTTATCATTTTAACACAAATTATATTATCAATATTAGAATTTAGAGTTTCTATCATTCAATCTTATGTCTTTACTGTATTAAAAACTTTATACACAAAGAAAACAAATTATGTTAAAATCATTATTAAACAAAATTTCTCATAACCATCCTTTCCATATAGGCGTTTCCAATAATACAGCTTGCCCTTTAAAAAAGGTACTTTTCTGTACATCGTTTCAACGAAATGCTCTATTCTCGCGCTTTTTATTTCAGTGTACGAAATATTAGCAGGTAACGGATTTGTCTTTTTAAATGTCCTATCTAACTCCCGCGAAAACACCTGATTGGTCCCGGCGACTCTCGAGCCAAGCTGCCGGTTGGCGCGCTGTGCCGTCAAGAGGGGAAGCCGCGGACGTACCTATGGGCTGCCGAAAATACCCGATCGAACATCGGGGACCCCCGAACGAAGCGCGGTAGCGGCCGTGCGAGAGCGAGAGAGAGAGGACGTCCCAGCGATGCTCATACCTCTCGATTTCGTCACGTCCGTGTGCCTCGCGCGGTGATAGTATTGGTGTGAATTTGTTTTTCAATTTTACGGCTAAACTATTGGATATAGAGAAAAAACATCATATACACCTATGGGGTAAAATCTTTCCCTCTACAACTTTTGTTCGAAACTTTTTTGCGATTTCCTCTTCGTTCTCGAAATAATGCATATTTTTCGGTATTTAACCCTTTTCTTCACTGTTAATAGTTAAAATTCCTAGAAATTCAGATTCCCCGGGTCGATTAACATAGGAATACGTGTTTCACTAAGCGGTCGCAAAAATTTTCGACTTTGGCCACTTTTGACTGGACTATGAGCCAAGCGTATAGTGGGTATCCGCGGTCTGCCTGAACATTCTAATTAACGTTTGTAATTATAACATTATTCTAATGATATTCTGTGGAACATAAACAATAATAAAATCATAATTAGTTGATAGTTACTAATTTATACATTATTCATTGACTTGACATCCAATTTAAAAACCTTTAAAACTTCCATCGACGATTATTTTGACGGTGTTCAGATTTTCGGAAGTTTTTATCTTTCGGGGTAGTATTCTTTCGGAGTTTTGATCTTTCGTGGTAGAATGTGTTCAGAGTTTTGATTATCCTCGTTTTATTGCGTTTTATTGCGAACATATAATGTCAGGAAGTTTAGCTATCGATGATTCTTATAGATATTCTTATTTTCGGAACTTTTCCCTGTACAAATCTTGGCCATTCAGGAACTCGAATTTCTGACACTATAATTTCTCGGAACTGTGGACACTCTAATTATGGGAAGGTGATACTGGTTTTACGTGCTGTCTTTTCATGTCGATGTTTTATCAATCGGTCCCATGGTTATTGTCATTTAATTCCTTAGTGTACTATTATTTTCGGTTGTATGATAATTTTGTTTACAAAATTTTGGAATTATAAATTTCCCGAAGTATTAAGTACTAGCGAATAAATTCGGAATTTTGAACGTTCTGATCATTCAAAGTTCGGAATTTCAACCCGGCCACCGATAACACCCGAATTTTTCAAGATAGAGAACTGATTTTTTTTCGTTAGATTCGTTCTGAAATCAGCTCTTTTTAAGCAAATAAAAAATGCTTAGGCCTAATAAAAATAATCAACGATACTATGAGATTTAATAAAAGCGTTGACAATGTTTTTTGTTGAATATTTCCATCAAATATCTCTCTCGAATAATATCTTTCGAAACCGTAAGTATTTTGTGGAAAATGTTTATTGATCCGACTTCATTTTATCTCCTTTATCTTGATGATTTTCAACATCTCTGTAGAATGCCAGAATTATCTGGGTAGCTTGAAGGTAATCTCAATAATGAAAATAACTTTTTTCATTCAGATAATCTAAAAATTGATCCGACTTTCTAAAAACCACCCTCTTCTTTTATGTGCCCAGTATCGATAATTCCGAACTGGTGAAGATTCGACGTATCATATAGAATTTTTACGAAATTTAATATTCGCCAAGATCTAAATGTCTGTATAAATATTTCCGTAAACGCCAACAGAAATTCCGTGAATTGTAGTTGATTTTGATTTAAATTGCACATAATCATATGAAAAGTGATCCACTTGAATATTCATCAAGGCTTCTACTTAATCCTGATTTTTTCCGCGAAGAAAAGCTGTACTCGAAGCTTGTGAAAGCTTTAAAGAAATTTCCGTCTTTTTCCGTACAAAAGCGAAGTTAAGAAATAAAAAAATGCCCGAAATTCGCTGGGCTACAGCGGTGAGCGTCTTCGGATAACGAACTTGCGAGAACGTTGCGAGTTGATTGGTACTTCGTCGACGGGAATCGGCTGTAAGAGCGATTGTGTCGGACTGCACACTGACGTCGTTTCGATGATACCACGCGTAATAAAAGTTACTGCTCGTGATTCCACGTACTGTTGGCGTTGAGGCAAACCGAAATAACTTTGACAATCAAAAAGCAAACGACTCGATTCCCATACCTATAATCTTGTCTACGGAACGTAGTCCATAAATGGCAAAAGCAAACTTTCAATAAATCGACAATCTTACCAACGGGAAAAAAACACTCGAGTGAAAAAACGCGAAAGTTTCGATGACCATTCAAATAAAAATGAGAGCGAGCAAACTTTGCATCATCGTACATTCTTCTGGGCGGGAGGAAGCGCTGAAAGAAACGAGGAATTTTCAGGTAATGATGGCCGAGAATGGACCGAGTGTGACCCAGCTTGGTGCATTGCGCTCGAGAGGCAGGGGTAAGAATAAAGGGAGATTATACGTGAGAGAAGGAGAAGCGAGAGCCGAAATCGAAACATGTTGATCGATCGATCAATAAATCTCGGGTCTTTCTACAACAGGAGCTCAGTACGTGATTCGCCAGAGCGGAAGAGAGGCTAAAACACCCGTAGCGACCCGACAGAGAGGGCGCCAAATAAAGATGTGGACGAGTTTCGCACTGGCGACCTTCGGAGCTCTTCTGATCATAGACGTTCGTTGAGAGTAATTGAATGACGATTAAATGGGATCGATCCTAATCGCGATAGAGTCCCTTCGGTTCTCCCGTCTAACGAGACTAATGAAATTTCTCGCCGCGCTGTTTCGGTTTTGTTTTTGCAGACGACCAGTGCCCGGAGGTTTTATGCTCATCCGCAAGTCGATCCAACCTGCGGTAAACTTACAGCTTTGAGAACGTGTATTACATCGCATCACTATTTTCTTCATCCCTCACAGAGAAAGCTTTGCTTTGGTGAAAAAGTTATTTTTTTTATTCCAATTGTCAGTTGTTTGGAACGTCTGCAAATATCGGGATGAATCTTTTTACACATCAAACGTACCATCAAAAGGACAGTATTGAATTTTACCAGAATCGGTGAAACAAATGCGATTTTATTGAATTCCGAAATTTACGAGCCCGAAAAATTCAGCCAGCGCTTCAATTTACTCAATTTTTTAAATAACGAGCTGAATATTTTGTAGTGAATAAAGTGTTGTCGATGGCTTCTCTGTATTCAGTTTGACTTTACTTGACGTTACTTAAGGGATTAGGCTTTTTTAACGTTTAATTCGTGAAACATATAGTCGGGAGTGCACTTTCATCAAATTTCAAGATCCTGGGCGATTCTTTGTAAATTGTTGATTTTTTAATTGAAAAAGAATGTGGCCTAAAAAAACTTTCACATTGCCTCCTTATGTTCATTTCGCCTATGAAGCTTCCTCTATGAGGAACCCACACATTGAAAAACCTATTGACACGTCGGGAACAAAATTCTAAGCGAATGTGAATAACGAAGGAGCAGTATGCCATTTGGACTTCAATTTACTCCATTTTTGAGATGTCGAGCTGCATATTTTTGAGTGCACAAAGTGTTGTCGATGGCTTCTCTGTATTCAGTTTGACTACTGTCACTTGAGGGCTAAGAATTTTTTTTAATGTTGAATTTGTTAAATATATAGTCGGGGCTGTACTTTTATCAAATTGCAAGATCCCGGGCGATTTTTTTTAAATTACTGATTTTCTTTATCGGAAGAGAGAAACGTTGCATAGAAAAACTTTCATATTTCCTCCTCATCTTCATTTCGCCTATGAAGCTTCCTCTATAAGGGAAATCCACCCCATAAGAAATTCGAAGTGAATGTAAATAACTTGGGGGGCAGTGTGCAAATATCCACGTTCGAATCTACCACCGTATGATGTTTTTATGCTCTCGTCGTGTCTATCGTTATTTTGTTTTTCCGTAACAGAGTGCGGAAAATCCGGCGAGGGAGTGGCGAATAGAATTGTCGGTGGTACGATCACTGTACCCCATATATTCCCATGGATAGCTGCGATATTTCACAAGAAGGCTTTGCATTGCGGTGGAGCCCTCATAAACGATCGATATGTTCTTACCGCGGGACATTGTGTGAAATGGTGGGTACGATTGTTCTCCTTTACTTGTTTTTCTTATTATTATTATTTTACGACGACGTGCTGCAAATCGGCCGAGCACAGATCGAGACGACACTTCGAACTTTAATATCCCGTGCATAACGGATCGATTGCTCGAACGCCTCGATGCATGCTTGTCTCTCCTTCTTTCGCTTTTTAACAAAGGCGCTACGAAAATAAAAATCGATTTTCCCTCGCTGCCTATTCGAATCGATTCAAAAGCAATTACGGGTGAAAAAATGCACACGTACATTAGGCACCAAAATTGAAAGATTCAACAATCCCAACTTTTTTTGAGTGATTTTCAATAGGCTGTAACTTAACGAAAAATGGCCGTAGAACAATAGAAAAGAAGCAAATTGGAGCATGAAGACAGTTTTGGAGAAATTATTAAAAAAATCAGTGAAAAAACGTCTTTCTTGTCAAAAAATGGTGATTATTTTAAAAAAATCTAAATGGTCAAATGAAAAAAAAAATCAATTTTTTTTCTAATAACATCTTTTAACAAGTTGGATATTAACGGAAAGTAAAATTTCATCGCTTAAAAGCAAATTTAAAAAAGAAAAATTGATCGTTCAACCCTTTGCACTCGAGAGCTGACTTTCGCTCACCACTTGCTATCCGAGCGAAGAAGGCCTCGAGTGCAACGGGTTAATTGATTTTTCACAAAAGTGACCATTTCGATCGTCCGGATCACGATAAAAGAGACGTTGCAGCGATTTGAACTCTTGAGGGTTTATTCGGGATACTTTGATAGAAAAAAAAAAACAAAAATATCCTCAGTCTATCGATTATTTACAAAGTAATCAAAAGTTACGTGAAAAATCGTAAAAACGCAATTCTTTACCGTTTGTAAACTGAGTTTTCGAGATGAAATTATTTTTCATAAAAAAAAACTATGAAAGCAACCTACAGAGGATACTTTGAAGTTTCCCGAACCATACTTAAATTTCCTGTACGATCATTAGTACACGAGTTATAAGTCATCAAAGTCAAAAGTGTCATTTTGGCTTTGGCAACCGATAACTTGGAGACAAATCATCGTACCGAGGACATAAAACTACAATCAAACAGGAATAATCAATCTAAAAAATCTTCCAGATGGAATCGGCAAAAAAATATTATTTAGGTCCGTGAACCTTTATAAGACAAGCAAAAATGAGGGAAATCAAAATTCCGCTGATTTTCTTGTGATTTCTCAAGAACTGTCCACTATTCAGCATTTTAAATGCTGGGACTCCAAACTAGATACTTCAAGCTTTAAATTGCTTTTTTTTCATTGTTCTCAGGCCACTTTTCGTTAAGGTACTCCTATGGCCAGGCTTCAATCAATAGGATTTCCATAATTTTTTTTGAGCTTCACTAAATATCTTAATAATCATCTTTGTAAAATTTCAGGGTCCGATATCGACCTAATTACAAAGAACAAATATTAAAATTGTGTGTTTTTGTGAAGGAATTCCGAGACGACATACAAAAACCCAATTTCCGGTCGCTACAAAAGTGTATATAATAGTGGGAATCCGTCAGATTCTTAAAAATAATCAGTTTTACATACACTTGTAGTAATCCAATGCTCTCAGAACAAATTACGCTTATTGTAGGTCAATAAGCGTAATTTATTCTGAGATTTTAGGTAATATCAAGTTTAATTCGAACTTCCGGTATAGAATTTATTACCACTTGCTACGATAAAGGGACGTGACAGCAAGGCAACAGCTGACTGTAGTCCTAACTTCACCTGAATCATTCAAATTGCCACCCATATTTCATTTTTAAGGTATTCCTTTCACGGAGGGCCGTATATTGTGGGGGCATAAGCAGGGCCCTTCTGAATCATCGGCTAATTATAGTGGTGCATAATAAAAAAAAATAATTACAATCAGTTATTACACCCAACGATAAACTGGAATAAAAATTGTTGTGCAATTTTAGTCGATTTTTACATTTTTTTCTGAAATGTCCCGGCTTCGAAAATTCTTCTGCTAGTGAAATTTTTCTACGTTTTATCATTAATATTTTCTTCAAACATTCGGTGAACCCCTGTTTTTATTGTGGTTACGGAATCTTTAGATATTTGTACACGCGTGACCAGTTTTTATCGGGCACCTAGACTTTTTTAGGGTACAAATTATTAGATAGAAAAGTGACCAGCGTGTCATCTCCATATAGCACCGTATAAATGAGATGATTTTTAGAGTCGTAATTTGTCGTTAAAAGTTCGGTAACTCGGCTTGAAATTTTACCAGTATACTGGGATGTATTTTTACTTGATTATAGACGAAAATCAGTTAGTTGGTGAATATTCGGGTTCGTGAAACAAAAACTTTAACCGACATGTTTCGCCGACACAAATTTTCCACGCTTTTTACCAGTCGTGGCCCGAATACAATGCTTTATATTTGCTGCACCTGACATTGTTTTGACAGCTCGACGTTGAAAAGCATGGAGGTTAAACTCGCCGGGTTGAGTAAAAAGAGACGGAGATAGAACCAATGTTGCCAAATATCAAACCTAAAAATACTGCCCGAATCGTTGGAATAACAATCATTTTTCTAATTAAACGTGAACATTCATTAAACAGTTTACACATGGAAAATTTTAGTTATTACAAATTATTATTTTTTGTACATGTTAAAAGTATAAATTGTACAAGTCTCAAGTATGATCAGTGGTATGACTAGTGTGAAGCGATAGGATTACCGAAAGTTATAGCCTGTTGAGAATTACTAAAAGATTTCAGATTTTTTTTCGGTTCCTTTTATTTGTATGCCTAGTGTACTTGTATCCGCGTGAATGTGTAAATTTAATCGTCGTGTTCGTTCAATCAACGTGTGTATGGATTTTTGCCACAAAAAATCCCGTTGGTATCGCGATAATGTAGCTCGTCATTTGAACAAACTGAACTCAACAGGAGCGACCAGAGGTATCTGGACGTCGGACTCGGGATGCACGACCTCAGAGATCCCCATGTTGGTTACATAATGCCGATCGATCGCGTTGTACTTCACGAAGCTTTCGAGAGTGACTTTCTCCACGATACCAATGATATAGCGTTGCTGAGACTCAAATATCCGGCCAAGTACAGCGATACGGTTAGCCCTTTGTGTCTACCGGTCAAAGGTTCCGATTATACCGGTCACATGGTTCAAGTCGCCGGCTGGGGTCGCGTCACATCGGACGGCGTATCGTCGAGGTACCTTCGTAAAGCCAGTCTCAAGATCATGCCTTGGAACGTGTGCACCAACACGACGTTCGGCGAACATCTCACGAAATCGATGCTCTGCGCCTACGCCGATCGCACCGATGCGTGTCAGGTATTTATGTTATTACTCTACGGAGGCTGATCAGTCTTTGTGTCCACGTGTCCATGTGTCAAGTGAAAGCTCAATTACGCGTTTTTTTAAACGTTCGCTTTATCGTCTTTACGAAGACTAAAAATTAGATTCTGGGCCATTTGTAACAGTTTATACGTTAGTTAAGGTATTCTTTCCACGAACCCAATTATTCAACATTCACTGATTTTCGTCTACAATCAAGTAAAAATATATCCCTGTATACGGGTAAAAATTCAAGCCAATTACCGAACTTTTAAGGAAAAATTACGACTTTAAAAATCGTCTTATTCATACAGCGCTTTATAGAGATGGCACGCTGGCAATATTTCGATCTAATACTTTATACACTGAATAACTCTAGATGCGAATATAAACTGCTCACGCGTGTAAAAAAAACTAAAGATTCCATAACGACAATAAAAACAGGGGGTTACCGAATGTTTAACAAAAATATTAATGATAAAAGTTTTTAAAAAATGTGACTACGAGACGAATTTTCGTAGCCGCGAATTTCAGAGAAAATCTAAAAATGTTTAAATCTTCTGATTCCGCGCAATTTCTTTTATTTCAGTTTATCGTTGGATATAATAATTGATTGTGACTTATTTTTATTAAGCGCCACTGTAATTTGGGGGCGTACACAAAGTATGTAACGCCAAATTTTCCAATCTTTACTCCCCCCTCTATTCCGTTGCGTAACGGGTGCTTTGTCGTTAATAATTACAATTTTTTTCATAGACATAACTAATTAGAAAAGGATCGGGTTTATACTCATTTTATGAAGTAATATATTCATCTAGTTTTATACCATTTTTTACGAAAAAATCTTTAAAATGAACTGAGCTATATCCCTTGGTTTGATGACGAAAAAAAAATGTCTCGTCATTGTCCCATTCATATCTTCATATAAGGTAATCTGTAAATGAAAACTCGACAATTTATCGGTATCTATACAAATGTAACTATCGTTAAATGTAGCCGTTCTTTTAGTTTGGTATTTTTTACACAATGCTCTCAGTGAGGGCATTTTTCTATTTTCGAGGCCCTTTTTTGTATTCAAGCAGTCTTTAAAAATAGTAATGATCAAAATTTAAAAAAATCGGCTACGTACAACCTTAGTCACTGCGATTACAAAAATGTCAAACAAAGAAATTGAAAATCGCTTGATCAGTTTTTGAGTATTCGCTGGGACAACGTGGAAAAATATAGTTTCGAGAAAAACGCGTTCAAAGTTTTCGTTCCGTTTTTCTTGATATAACGTTATGTTTTTTTCTAGAATATTCATACTTACATTAACCGTTAATAGTCACACTAGGTCCCCGGGACCCAAACAAATTATTTTGATGCCGCACAACTTTTTTTTCCAATAAAACACATTTTTTTATATGCGTAAGCGTTTCATTCTTTTCTTCTAAATCGCACCTGCTTTGAATGGAATAAATATACTTTTTGAAAAGTCCACAGAAACCGCTATGTCTATTTCGAAGTACATTGTTTCCACGTTATAAAACCATTTTTTTGTCAATAATTACAAGAGTTACCGCAATTCAAAAAAAAGTCATTTTTCACGTTTTTTGCATATTTAAAATTTAGTTTTTGATTTCTAACCAATATTCTTGTATATAACAAGGTTCAAATTATACCTCACTATTTTTTTCATATCGCTTAATGCATTATTTCATTATTTATAACAATTTAAAAACGCTTGGGTCCCATGGACCCAGTATGACTATGACGTGATTCTAGCAAAGTGTGACTACTAAGGGTTAAAGTATCTGGTCGCGGGCGATATGACGGTTCTTCATCTTCATTATATTTCACAAAATAATAAGGACACTGTATCTATTGTGAACGATGACACACCTGTAGGGACTGAGAGCACTAACCGGTTGCCCTACCTGTTCTCACTAAAGTGACTGTAACTCCGTCAATTTTCGGGCTTGTGTCTAAAAATGTTGCCAACATATTTTTGAATATATGTACTTTCCAAAAATATAAAAAATACTTTTTGAAATTGTGCTTGTGGAAAGTGGGAAAGGGGGAGAGCTACTATGCAAGTTCTTGTACAGTGACTTCCCCCCTCAACTGACATTTGGTATGGAGAGCTGTGAACTCAGCTGTAAATTCAAAACTTGAACATGCAGAAATTTTTCTATTTCTGGCAGTTCTAAAATCGTGACGTATCGCAAACGTTGCCCCCCCCCCCCCCCCGTACGTAAACCGTAACACCTGACCGGACCCCCCCCCCCATTGCGTTACGTACTTTGCGTATGCCCCCTTTACCAATGATTCAGAAGGGCTCTGTTATGCCCCCACATAATACAGCCCTTTGCAAAAGGAATACCTTAATATGTCTGAGGGCGATACTAACAGAGGAGATCCCTTTGGGTAACCGAAGACAAGCGAATTTTACAGATTCTTTGTATCAAAACTATTTATTCTACATAATTAATATTTTATGTACATATTATTACATCTTTTAGTTTTCCAATTTTTTTCTTTATATTTGAAATTGATCGCCGGACAACACTTGCTTCAGAGACGGTTGCCGCCTGAGTTGTTCCACGGGTTACAACATAGCATCTGGGGCACTGACCTGAAACATGACAGCCAACAATATTTAATTTCTAAGACCCACACGCTCTATGTGAACCTGAAAAATCCAAAGAAAATTGAAAATTCCAGAAAAAAAACGCACGGCGATGAAAAACGTTCTATTTTTCGTGAAATTTTTACTATACTACTATAGTATTTGTTAATGAAAAGGTAGTTTTTAAAAAGTAATTTTCGAGGAACTTTGGGTTCAAGAAGACATTAATTATGTTATCCAAACATGCGCCAAATTTTAAAATTATCGGTCAATACTTTTCGAGTTTGTTTCGACATATGAGGTTCACGAAAGTTCCGTCTCTGAAGCAAGTGTCGTAGAGCCGCCATTTTCGAATATCAAAAAAATAAAATTGGAAAATTTAAAGATCCAATAGTATGTACATAAAATTGTAATTATGTAGAATACATAGTTGCGATACAAAAAAATCTAGAAAATTCGCTTATTTTCCGCTGTCTAAAGGAATCTGCCCTCCTTAAGGGGACCCAGGAAGTTTGAAATCTCAAATATTGGCTTGCGTTTAATTGTTCATAACAACGTCGCGAATAAATATGAAACTGTTTTGTTCTTAAAGGCATTGTGAAAGCGTTAAATAAGAAAACTTCACAAGATTTATTTCCGAGTGTATAATATCGGTGCTTCAACGTAGTGACGCATACTGTGTCGGATCACTTTCTGCCATAACACCAGTCAAATGGATCACATTTTTTTGAAATTCCAGGAATATTTGTTCTTCTCGAGCTTCCCGCTATCGATTGTACCTGGAAAATTGAAAATAAAATTAACAAAATGTCAGGTAATGAAAAATTTGGAAACATTCGACTAATTTGTTATTGCAAAACATCAGAATTTTTTTTTCGATTAGATGTTAGGTATAAGTAATGCGTCATAGTGTTTCACAGCTCTTGTACAAATTTGAATTTGATATCTTGGACGGTTTTATAAATATCGTGGTGATGAGAGACGTGACATAATTTGCCGCGTTATGTCGAAGCGCCGATACTATTCGCCTGGGTATAAATCTCGAGAGAATCCCGTATTTTATAATGTATAATAAATACTCGCAAAAAAAGTTTCGTATTTATTCGCGGGTTTATTATAAACAATTGACAGCAGGCTAATTTATTTCATTTTAAACCTCCCTCGGCCCTTTGAATACGGCGAAATTCTCCAGTTTTCATTAGAAACTTTGCTAAGTTACCTAGATTCTACATTTTTTTCTTCTCTCAAACGATAGAGTAGCACTAATGGAAAATTCGAAGTTAATCTGTTGGACACTTCACGGTCGAAAAATGACTAACATTTAATATTTTTTCGGTGACGCGGCCAACTCCCTCGCCGTTTTCTTGAATGCAACATTTATTTGTTTTATGACAATTCCCAAGAGGTAACGTCCAATTTTGGGGGTTTCATCAAATCATCAATAATCGGGACTATCCGAGTGATTGCGTTGCCAAAAAAGAATTTCAGAATAATTATTGCGTGAATAGTTATTGACGTAATTATTTGAATTGAATGCAATAATTATTTTTAATTCCCTAATTGTGTAGGTCGCAATTGTTCCGGCGAAATTACGATCAGGCTGTATCATTCTCTCGTCGTAACACAGAAGATGTTTTCTTTTCTTTTCAATTCGTTATAAATATTTATACACCCAGGGTGACAGTGGAGGACCGCTACTGTTCGAAAGGCGAGATGGAAAATATGAATCGATAGGTAAGGTATTTTTTTACTACGGTATAAGTAAAAATAAAGAAATTTATTTTCTTTAGATTTCATTACAAAACATTGATTATAAACAGCAAAGTTGCAATAGAAGCTCAATGTTGTATGGAAATGCAAAAAAGCGCTGCCCAAATAATTCACACTAACTTTCGGTCAATTACGATAATTTGTTTCTGTATGACATTTTTATTATTGCAACTAATAGAGGAATAATTGGATAAACAATTTATTCGGCAACAAAATTGATGATGAATTGGGCTGTCGACCCCGCGAACTGTAAGTTATTTATTTGGGACAATCCGTGAATAGTATGGATACTGACGTCTGAGAAAAATCATAGCTTGCCAAGACAAATTACAAATGAGGTTCGAATCGTAATTTTTTAAATAGAATTTGGCTTCGTTTGGCATTAGCTGCGCCAAGCTAAGAGCAAAACGAAAGTTTGTTTTTAGCTGCACGAAAGCTGTACGAAAAGCAAAAAAGCAGTCGCGTCTCAAGCTAAGCGTCTTACCTGAGAGTTTGCCAATGAATTTATTGTTTATTAATGCTCTGTTGTCAGACAAATTGACCAAATTTACGAATTGACTTCTTTACACGATTTTCTTCAAACACGTTGCCATTTGATTTCCCCCATAATAACTTTTTATAGATATGTTACAATATTCAATGTACATTGATGCATTTTTTTTAAGCTTTCGCATTTTGTTGAAACCACCGCAGATAAAACCTCTTAAAATTAACAACAGTTTTCCGCTTTTTATTCCAAGACAAATTATTTTATAATAACAGCATTTTGCTGAAAAGTCTTCATTAAATACTTTTCGTCACGAAAAATTTCACATTTTCCAACGATAGTCATGAGACGCGAGGGTGGAGCACGCTGCCATAGCAGGGGGTCATCCCGATACATAAAAATCGAAATTGCAAACGAAACCGAAAGTATTGTCGATTCAAGGCGACTTCGCAAAGAGTATCATATGTCTGAGAAGACGTCCAAAAATTGAATTTCCCTGGATAGTATTTTTTATGGGTAGCGTATGCTCACTGGATCCATCAATGACAGGTGTTGTTTCGTGGGGCATCGGCTGCGCCTTGCCAAGTTCACCGGGAATTTACGTCAAGATCACGGACTATCTCAATTGGATAAAGGCACACACCGAGGACGCCGTCTACTGTGAGGACTTATGAATTCGTCACAGTATCGGCTCAATAAAAGTTTCCTGATGTTGAAAAAGTACGGTAAAATTACAGACTTCGGAACTAATCCAAAATGTAACTGTGACTTTTCCTCCTTTTTACAAATGAAAAATCTTTCGAGTAAAGCAAATTTGTAGTGTTTTATTGCGTTATTGCATTATTTTACAATTTGACAAGCGAACCCATTGCAGATAAGAAAAATAAAAGGAAATTCGTTGATAAAAATTCGTTTTTTTTAATAATCGTAATAAAATGTATATGTAGGATAAAAAGTTATTTGCAGCCGAACGTATTGAAATTCAAATCGTGTTATTCGCATTCCCCAGTCAGACGTCGAAGAATTTTAGAAGTTCGTATTTAAAACAATTCTCGTTGTTTTATTTCCAGCCTTTAAGGTGGTAGGAACAAGTTTCTCTATTTGTCTCTCTTGCTCTGTCTTTGGCGCCACTGTTGTGATCTCCCTTACGCGGATGACGGAACGTCTTTGGCATAACGTTGAAACATAAATACAATGCTTGCAACAGTAATTGAATATAATTATAAAATTTGAGTGGCTCAGATGACAAAATTTCAAAGATAGAAGGTTGAACAGTTCAAACATTTGAATAGGGTGATATGATCAAAATTTGTGATTCTAGTTTCGAAATTCACGTAACTTTTGGTAGCTCAAGTATTGCGAAACGAAATATTATCGAACAAAAAGTTCAATATGAATGTAAGTTTCTATCGATTATGCAGAGAATTTCGCACTTAAACATCAATTATAAAACGATTTGCAGATTCTTTCTTAAGTTTCAATAAAAATTCTAAGCACTACAGTAATTTGACAGGATAATTTAACTCTCTATTAACCCTCTATTCAGTTTCAGTTGTGTAAAAATTCGCAGGACACGATGGTAATCATAAAACAATTGTCAAGTATTTTTACGATTATTTTTAGACTTTCGACTGAAATTCAAAGCAAGATTGAGAAGATCGGCCTAAAAAGAAAATCTTGCCCAAGTTCTAGTACAATTATGTTTGTGTTGTAGACTGGTAACGCGGAAATTCCCGACTACCGACGATTTTTTCGTGTTATTCAGGTACTTTTCGTTGCTGAAAAAGTTCAACAATTTCTAAAAAGCTTGATAATTTTTAAAAATATTTGTTTGCATCCTTCCCAGAATTGTTTGGAATCAAACAATCTTCATAATTTTCGTGTTCTCCATTGGAAAAACAACGTGCAAAAATGAACAGAGTTTCGAACGAACAATCATAGACTTTTCCTGTGTACGTTTGTCAAATTAACCCAGCAAATAGAGAATTTAAACAATTATAATACCCCAAAGGATGTTCATGTAACTTTTTACTTCTTCGACGCATCCTTACACGAGCGCTAAGAATAATTGATCTTGAGGCGCGGGAAAAAAATATTGCGAGAAGCGCTCAAAGGGCTACATCTAACTAAGTGGGTCGAAAAAATTGCATTTTCCTATAATATTTTTATTCGATAGTATCATTTTTATACTATATTCCCTGAACATTTCATCGAAATATTACTAAAATTTAATGAGCTTCTAACAGTCGGCCGGTCGAGCAGTAGCAGCATCATACTTCAAAATGTAAGGGGTCTTCTCACTTTAGACGCTAAAAAAGGCTGTTTTCATAAATTTTTTGATGGATTTATATTATAGATATTGATATAAAAGTTGTTACACTTAATAAATACACTTTCGAAATACATAAAAAAATGTTTTTTGAATGTATTTATGCAAGCCAAACAAACTTTAAACGCATTTTTCTCGAAATAGCGTTTTTCGACGGCTTGTTGATAAAATCTCCGAAACTACTGAACCGATCGTTATGAAAATTGAACCAGATATTCTATACAACTATAGCTATAGCGCATTTTAAGAATTCAATTTTTTTTATATTTACTTTTTTTTGCCAAAAACAGTGAAAAAACACGTTTCTTTTGTTTTTTCGAAAAATATCCATTTTGTTATTTTTACATATATAAAAAATCATATGATATGCGCTATAGCCATTAACATACTGAATCTCAGACCGTTTGATTTTATTGTTTCGGATGATCCATCTCCGAGATTTCATCAATAGCGCAGAAAATTTTTTTAGGACATTTTTTTAACTACCATTTTCGTCTATATATAGTGACTTAAATAAATAAAAACAATGTTTTAAATGTATTTCGGAAGTGTATTTATTAAGTGTAACAATTTTTGTATCAATATCTATAATATAAAACTATTTAAAAAATTGAGACCCCTTAACCACGTTTTTCTCGAAACACTCTTTTCAAAGTCGGTGGACATGATATCTCAAGAACGACTTGATGGATTGTTCCAAATTTACAGAAGATACGGCGAGAAACATTTAAAGGTTGTTGACGGTCTTACTTTTTTTAAATCGATCTTCATTTGTTAATAGGTACGTCGAAATGACAACTTTTTTCATAGATTTTGTATGTTCGAGTTTCAATTCGTCGCCACGCTGTTAAAAAAAAGATATTCAAAATCGACGATCGTCAACGATTCGCATTTATTGTTAACTTGAATAACCCGTTTGGTTTTTAGATTTCGGCTGGATCATTTAAGCTGGTGTCCACCGCGAAACGTTGCGAAAAAAATTTCATCATCTACCGGTGGCCATGTTTTTCTGTATTTTTCGGTGTTTTTTTTCTAACAGCTCCCAATATTTGTACCTTTGTTCAAAAAAAAAAAAAAAAATGCGTTTCTTTTTTACCAACCGTTTCCCAGAAAGAGAAAACGGAATTCGGCCATTTTTTCGGGTCTCTCGGTAGATGTAGCCCCTTAAACCTTGGGTTTAATTTGTGAAGAACGAGGCAACGAGCGACGTGTACCGCGTGCTCATAATCAGTTGTCCGCAGAGTCGTTAATTTTTATTATCGAATTTGCTTTACGACAGAGTCATTTATTTCTTGTCCAATCACGATAGTGCGTTGGTCGAAGCAAAAGAGTCGGAGAGAAAAAAAGACAGAGAAAAAATCCACGAAAAAGAGTCGCTACCGTAAATAATCGATTCAGGAGCGTTAAATGACTAGTGAGCGTTGTCGATCTGCTTCACCGGTTCGTGCGTCAATAAATCAAATGATAAATCTCAAAACGACGCCTGGCTCGCGTTCGTATAGGCAAAAAATTTTCGCCATTCTCGACGATTAAAACGAGAGCGAACCAAGCTTGCACTCGACATCGCAAACCGATCGAACGAAAATTCGTGGATCAGCGAGACGTAGAAAAAAAAGAAACATCGCCGTGGTGCTTCGAACGTATGGACCACGATTTGATCGAGTAAAAAAATTTACGTCCTCTTAACATTTATTGGCGTGAAAAATTGTGAATTCATTTACAAATTTAACTAGTACGGTACTGTAAATCTAGAAATTTGTGCACATTAATGTTATTATTATTAGTATGTATATTTTATTACATAGTATTATTTTATAAATTATGCAATGGCCATATTTTTTTTGCAGTTTGCACACGCTGAAAATGTACCCGGAACGATCGATTTATCGAAGAATACCGATTGTTGTGTGCGAGTTCGGAAATACGCTACATCGACATCCCATAAATCGGAAGCAATTTTGAGAACTAGCCGTTATGAAGATACCTTTGCGATGTTATTTATTTTTTAATTTAAATTCAAATGCCTACAAAAGTTATTTAGCAACGCGTGCATAACTTACATCGTATTGGCTATCGTCTTACGGACGATTTCTCAAATAACGTTTTATTTTTTTTCACTTTTAACGCCGTTTTTTAAAACGATAATACGATTTTTTGTCAAATATCGTGAAGAAAAAAATTCAAGAATTTTTTCTCATCTGCCAAACAAGATGATACAGAGGAATAATAGCTCCGTCAGATAATAGTTAATATGATTTGATACATGAATAACTTTTTGTTTGCTTTTGTTTGGGTTTATAAAGAACTTTTTGTTTGTTTTTGTTTCGAGCCAACTAAGTGCGTCGACACAGAACGTTCTCGTTCGAATGACTTTCCGCGGCGTCAAAAAAAAATTGCTAATTACACGTTAAATTTGAATTTTGAGATACATTTTCGTCAATAATGATATGCCACAAATAGACATCCATCGTTTTTTATACATGAGTCCCAAAATTGCATCGTTTTTTAGACATGAGTCCCAAAATTGCACCCGTGTTGAGGGTGTCACGGTAATGTTGCCCCTTAAAAGGCTTGGGCGTTTCACTAATGAATATTGAAGAAGACAAATCCGTGTCGATGTACACGTCCAATAAAAGTTTGATACATATTCCGAATAGGAGGTCGTATCGGCTTGACCTTAATTTGCAAAAAAAAACGCGTTTCTGAATGCACTGAAATAAACTTTAGCCATCGCCGATTCTTAAAAAAATGTTGACCTTCAATCAATTTGCTGCGCGATACTACGTTACACATATGCATATATACTATCCAAACGACCCCAGAGAATCGCAATCGATATTTTTTCCATCTATGTGTATTTACTTCTTGCTTCCATTCTCTGTAACCTGTGTGACCACTTTTCCCAATATGCACTACAGGTCAAAAGTTTTCCGACGCTTCAGATAATTGCAAAACTTTCGATCACTCTGGATAATTGCAAAATTATATTAGAATAATATAATTCATTGTATAAGGCTATATAGTAGCTTCGTAAAATAATAAATGAAATGAATTATATTGTTCTAACATTATTCGGCAATTATCCAGTGACCGAAAGTTTTGCAATTATCCGGAGTGTCCAAAAACTTTTGACCGGTAGTGTATATATCAGACTGGCGCAAAATTTTTTTTTTTTTCAAACGAAATTTTTGTTGAAAATGTTAGGAGTGACAAAAAATGAGTGCTGACCAAATTTCAGCCCTTTATATTAATATTTAGAGGTCCCTCATCGCGATTTACTATTTCCCATTCATTTCACATGGTAAAAGCTTTGTTTGCCGCTTCTCAGCTTTATAACGCTCGGTACACACACGGAAATGCCAAAAACGTTCTTTTGTAGGAAATTTAACGCTCTACAAAAAAAGGTCCTTAGCATTCATATGATAAATTCACTCGTTCGAATTTTATTCAACATCAAAGTTGAATTTATTATCAATTTTAATGATTTTGTGAGATTTTTGGACGAAATTATTGATTTTTTTTGTTGTTTTCTGATTCATATGGAAAGTATTATATCCTTTTCAAATTATTCCCTAGATAGATTCTAGAATTCCTAATATATTTTAATTTATTGTTATTTAAAAGTACATTAGTACAAAAATATATTCTCAAACCGAATTCAATTGCCCATAGTCTGATAAATAAATATCTAGGGAATAATTTTAAAAGGATACAATACTTTTTAAGATGAATCAGAAAAAAACAAGAACGGAATTCGATAATTTTATCACAAAAGTCCAAAAATCTCACAAAATCATGAAATTTATCAAAAATTCAACTGTAATGTTGAATAAAACTTGAACGAGTGAATTTATCGTATGAAAGCTAACGACCTTTTTTGTAGAGCGTTAAATTTCCTATAAAAAATACTTCGGGCGTTTTCGTGTGATTGCCCGTAGGTGAGTTATAAAGCTGAGAAGCGGCAAACAAAACTTTTACTATGTTAAATGAATGGGAAATTGAAAATCGCGATGAGGGACCTCTAAATATTAATATAAAGGGCTAAAATTTGGTCAGCTCTCATTTTTTGTGATTCTCAACAACATTTTCAATAAAAAATTTAAAAAATAAATATTCAATTTTTTTTACCAGTCTAGTATATATATATATATATATATATATATATATATATATATATATATATATATATATATCATTTTTATGAAAAACTTTCTTTTAACAACTGGCGGAGACGATGATTTTTTCATTTCAGTGTATTCAAGAATGTGAATTTTTCACAACATATGTAAAGGTCACCCCGACACGAGATGGGCCCCTATTTGGGATATTTAACGAAAGTTTAACTATGGTGTTTTTTTAAACATCACTGGATCGCTTTTAAGCAAAGAAAAATGTAGATCGAAGTAATTTACAGCAGTCTCTGATTTAAAACAATCACAAATTTAACCGCAATTCATGGTTTTCGGAAACCTGTGAACTGCATTCGTGAATTCAAAATTCCCGCGTTATTTACGATTTTACGCAAAAAACTACGCCAAACGTACCTAGCTTTCGCCATTTATCTTCGCTGATAAGGTTTGGTGGAAATTGTGCAAATTTCCATGGTGAATATTTATTGGACGTTTTTTAATGAATTCACTGAACCTCTAAAATTCGTATTAGTATCCTTCAACATTGATCAGTGAATCGCTTGAGCCACCATAAATTTAGAGTAATGAATAAAATTTGAGTTTTGGAAATAGGATTTTTTTTGGTCATTGTCCGTCATATTTTATTGCACTATTTTATTTCCGGTTTGAACATCATTGCGAGCAGGAAATAACACGTTTTTTTTATGTACAATGGATTTTTGATCGATCGAGCTTCAACACGTAACACTAACAATATTAAACTAATTGCCCGCGGATGATAAGATGATTAGATGATGGTAAGACCGTTAGACTACGTGTTAACTGCAACGTCGGATCAGAGCAAAAGGAAAAAGACAAAAATAAAAACGACGTTGAGGAACATCGGCTACGCTTCTCGCATGATTCTCCACGAGACAGCGATTTTTTTACCCATAAACAAATGTCATGTGTCAGCAACGGGTGCTTGTGTTCTCGAATAATTAAAGGAGAAAGATACTTGTTTCGTTTCGGTGCGATCGCTATGATACAAGAAATTCGGTTTGGGGAAATGTTGCACTAACGGCTTTTGTGATATCCGTCATTTCTTTCCCTCCTACCATTGTCATCAATATATAACGTGGGTAACGTTGGAGGTGCATTGAGACGTGACAGCCTCCTCGAGAGTGCAATCAAGCTTGCGATAATTTGCGGTGCTCGGTCTCCTCCTGCCTCGACCACCACGGGATCTTCGTCCTTCAAGCATCATTGCCAATATCTACGGAAACGAAAAAAAATGGTTAATTTCTTACTGCCGATAACCTCAATCGAAGATAAACATAGCGCTGAGTTCTTACGAGAAAAAAAAGTACCAATTCTTCCTCTATTATTGATTTTGCTTGCAACTGACCATACGAGTAAGCTCTTTCTAGCTATTTCTATTAGTGACTCTGAATTTTAGTTGCAATATGTTAGTACAATGAGTGCTTTTCGATTTAAGCCTCGTCATAGAGAAAGCTAAAATAATTTGATAAGCTTGAAAATTGTGTAGAAATAACAAAAGTCAACAACGACAAAAAATCTTGGTGCCGGCAAAACTCGTATGATTTTTTGTCAAGTGACCACTGGTGAGACCCATACCAACCTATATTTCGAGTTACTACACATGGCTTTCAAATGAATTGTGATTTCATAATGAGTGTCGTTAGCAGTTCATTTAAGAATTTTTTTTTTAATGATTTGCTGTTATAAATTAATCGAATGACATGTCGACCGTAGCAAAGCGAAGACGAGCTTGTCCGAACTACCCGAATACATTTTGTTACATATGCGGAGAGTATGTTATGTAAAAACTTAGAAAAATCGTTTCAGATTTCGTGAAAAGTGCTTTTGTCTTTTCTTATTTCGGGATATAAATGAAGGATCAAGATGAATTCGCAACAAAGCTTGGCTCGTTCAGTGAAGAGCGAGGAGAACGCTTCCACCAAGACATCAAAATCATAGGAGCTAGGTATCAGGGAAGATGGGACAGATACACATGGTGGCTCATTACGTTTGGAGTTTGATGCGTGACTGCCTCGACAAGTCTCACTCAAGGAAATCACGACACAGAAGTTTACTCAACGTACAAATATTCAATAAAACTTAAATTTTTCAATAAAATTCGATTTTATTTTAAAAATTAGATATCTCCGTGTTCTTACGTAGAATATCAATATTAAGAAGGTTGGAGCGTTAGCCATAATCCACAATTTGAAAAAAATATATATATGTGTGTGCGTGCGTGCGTGCGTGCGTGCGTGCGTGCGTGCGTGCGTGCGTGCGTGCGTGTGTGTGTGTGTGTGTGTGTGTGTGTGTGTGTGTGTGTGTGTTATTCTCCAGACTATACTGAGTCTTTACGGATTCATTTTTTTTTCATCACAAAACATCAGACATAAAAAATAGTTTAAGGGGTCTTCGAACTTTAGACGCTAAAAAAGATCATTTTCATGAATATTTTGATAGATGTATATTATAGATATTGATATAAAAGTTGTTACACGTAATAAATACACTTTCCAAATACATTAAATTTTATTCATTTATTCAAGTCACTATTTATAGACGAAAGTGGTAGTTAAAAAAATTGTAGGTCTGCGCTGTTCATGAAATCTCGGAGATTTATCATCCGAAACAAAAAAATCAAACGGTTTTAGATTCAGTATGTTAATGGCTATAGCGCATATCATACGATTTTCGATGTATGCAAAAAAAACAAAATGGCCGACATTTAAAAAATAAACTCAAAAAATGTTTTTTTTTTCACCGTCTTTTGCAAGAAAAATAGTAAAGATCAACATTTTAAAAAATCCTTGATATGCACTATGACTATGGTTGTAAAGAATATGTAGTTAGAATTCCATAAGGATCGATTCAGTAGTTCCGAAGATTTTATCAACAAGCCGTCGAAAAACGCTGTTTAGAGAAAAATGCGTTTAAAGTTTGTTCGGGTTACATAAATACATAAAAATCATTTTTTAATGTATTGCGAAAGTGTATTTATTAAGTGTAACAACCTTTATATAAGTATCTATAATATGAACCTATCAAAAAAATGTCTGAAAATAGCCTTTTTTGGCGTCTAAAGTGAGAAGACCTCTTAAGGTATGTAATTTTACGTGCGATTAGACGGGCCAGCCGTTCACGCCCTTCACATGTATTTTTTTTTGCTTTTCAGTGCCAAGATTAACCATTTCTAATAACGGATTAACGCGAACTAAACCTTTGTAAACATTTGGAAAGGGAAAAACCCATCTTGCCCATTGTAAATTGAATATTCAATATTCATCATAAGCCGGGTTGAAATTCCGAACTTTGAATGCTTCGACGGTTTGAAATTCCGAATTTTAATATTCCGAAATTCAAGATGTGGCCGGGTTGAAGTTCCGAACTTTGAATGATCATAATGTTCAAAACGCCGAAAGAATTTTACACGAAAGACCAAAACTCCGAAAATCGGAACACCGTCAAAATAATGCGGCTACGGAAGTTTTTGTTTTGTTTTTTTTTTTAAGTATCAAAATTTTCAATAAATCGACGAATTATTTCAAGAATGTTTTTTTTTATTAAGAAGTGAATTTGCGTCAATTTTGAAATTTGGCTAGACGATGTTATACGTTCTACATCATTTACAGTCAACTGTGTAGACTTTCGCTGGCATGATCTCGACATGGGGGCCGGGTTGAAATTCCGAACCGTGAATGCGCCGACGATTTAAAATTTCTAATTTTAATGGTCCGAAATTACAAGTTTCGTCAAGATCATGCCAGCAAAAGTCTACAGTTGACTGTAAATGATGTAGAACGTATAACATTGTCTAGACAAATTTCAAAATTGACGTAAAAACACTTCCCAATAACAAAAAATTCTTGAAATAATTCGTCGATTTATTGAACATTTTGAAACTTTTAAAACTTCCATAGCCGAATTATTTTGACGGTGTTCAAATTTTCGGAGTTTTGGTATTTCGTGTGAAATTCTTTCGGAGTTTTGATCTTGCGGGGTAATATTCTTTCCTACTTTTGAGCCTTCTGATCATTAAAAGTTCGGAACTTCAACCCGGCCTCGTTTAGATTTTCGGAGTTTTGATCTTTCAGGGCAGTATTTTTTCGGAGTTTTGAGCGTTCTGATCATTCAAAGTTCGGAATTTCAACCCGGCCGCGTATTTAGTATTACAATCATTGGAAATAACATAGCAGAATATAAGATCCTTTGAGGTGGAAAGGTGAAGTATATTTAACGAGATAGGAATATGTAGAACATACTTTTTGCTTATTGTGATAACCAACGTAGCCGGCGATACAGATTACTGCGATAACCGTGAAATAGCCAAAGACATGCGAATCATCGTCGTCACGGATTCGTCGCATTCCTGGAGCGTAGGCATGTTTTACCGAGGCCTGCGCAGGTGTCTCGTTTAAATCCTCATCTGATGCTGATATTATGGGTGATTCTGCAATAAATTAATTGCATTTGAGTAAATAAATAAAGAGACAGTGCGGAGGGAAAAGTATTACGGCCGAGAGCCCTAAAGTCAATCTGGACGACATTAATTCCGTTTCTTGGCCTACTTTAATCAAGGAAATCGTTTTCATTTATCCTGGCTATTGATCTCTGTCTCATTATTAAGGGGGTACCTTTGGCAAGGAAAACATTTCCGGATTTTCGTGATTTTTTTTTAAGGAAAGATTTCTTCACCATTTTTGAGACTTAGGGTGTGTTTTATTATCACTTATGGCTGTTATATGGTATTTTTTTAAATTTTTATCAATCTAAAAATGGCGGGGCCATCGCACAGTCTTCTAAACTACATTTTCAAAACTGGCGTGACCAATAGCTAAAAAACTAATCGACGAGTCCGATGAAATTTCGTACAAATCTTTTTTAACTAATTGTCTAAATCGTGACGCCAAAAGTTTTTGAAAAAAAAAAGTATTTTATGATTGCAGAATGTAGCCATTTTTTCGGAAAATTCAATCTTTTTGTTTCATAGCAAAATATTTCAGGGGTCTTCTCACTTTAGACGCAAAAACGGCTATTTTCATGCATTTTTTTTATAGGTTTATATTATAGATATTGATATGAAAGTTGTTACACTTAATAAATACACTTTTGAAATACGTACAATTTTTTTAAAAATGTATTTATGTAACCGAAACAAACTCTAAGCGCATTTTTCTCGAAACAACGTTTTTCGACGGCTTGTTGATAAAATCTTCGAAACTACTGAACCGATCCTTATGAAATTTTAACCACATATTATTTACAACTATAGCTATAGCGCATAACAAGGATTTTTTTTTAATATTTTGATATTTACTATTTTTTCTGTTAAAAAAGGTGGAAAAAACGTTTTTTTTTTGTTTTTTCGAAAAATGTCCGCCATTTTGTTATTTTTTGCATATATGAAAAATCGTATGATGTGCGCTATAGCCATTGACATATTGAATCTAAAACCGATTGATTTTTTTATTCCGGATGATCCATCTCCGAGATTTAATCTAACAGAGCAGGCCTACAATTTTTTTAGGGCATTTTTTTAACTACCATTTTCGTCTATAAACAGTGACTTAAATAAATATATTTTTTAAAATTCATTTCGAAAGTATATTTATTAAGTGTAACAAGTTTTATATCAATATCTACAATATAAACCTATCAAAAAAATTTACGAAAATAGCCTTTTTTAGCGTCTAAAGTGAGAAGACCTCTTCATTGATTTTCAACATTTCTCACTTTTTCTTGATTCATATTCTGCGTATGAGTGTTGATGAAAGAGAAATCTTCGTTGGCGTTTTTCAGATTAGTCACACCGTCTGAAAACATCGGCCGCAACCCGTTTAAAAGACCGTGCAATATCACCGCCATTTTTGAAGATCAATAAAAAATACCATGTAACACCCAAAAGTAGTAATGAAATATACCCTAAGTCGCAAAAATCGTCAAGAAATCTTTCCTTTTAAAAAAATCAGCTATTTTTTCCATGCCTGAAGGTATCTCCGCCTTAATTACTTCATAAAAATCTAGAAGTACACTTATTGTACAGAAACAAAAATGTGTCTAATGGGGCGTTGCAGAACAATGGCGTAAAAACGCTAGTCCAAAATCATAGAATGTCGACAAAAAAAAGTACAATAATTTCGTAACCATTGCAGCACATTAGTTGAGTATGAGCACTAATCCACAGTGTAAATTGTTAGTTCTTCATGATACCTTGTAGAAAGAAATGATGAATCATAAATATGACGAATATTGCGCAACGTGAGGGGTGACAATTGTTCTATTTGTAAGTCATCCAGTTGACTTATTGATTTTTTCTGATGAGTACAAAAGGAAAATAATATGTTTATGTAAATTGCTCTCTTACAATTATTTCTAATGAAAATAATTCTTCAATGAATATACACTATTGTCCTTGACGTTATGAGGGATGCAACAACTCACTTTACTCATCATCAAAACTTACCTATCTCACCATCTTCCGAAGGTACACGACCACCTGAAATGAATAGATAAAGTGTGAACACATAGTTATTTTATGACTAGGCAAAAAACAAACTTTATCAAACTCGTATCAAAAAGTTCTATTCATTATTATGTTGTTTTCAGCAAATATTAATGGACATTCAAAAACAGTTGACTCAATTTCTCTATTCGTCAGCTGATAACCAACCTACAGCTCGAGCGTTTTCAAAATGCAACTCGTTAACTGATAACGAACGTACAGTTCGGGCATTTTCGGAATAGAACTGCCTGTGAAAAGTAATGGGAGAGTGCAAAGTGTGATAAATGTAATAGAAGATTTGCGTGTTCTCGTATGGTATTATGTATAGAAGTATACATGATATCAGAAGTATCATGTATAGAAGATAACGTTTCTTTCTGCATTCGCAGCAGGTCATAGCTAGAAGTATGTAATTATTGCTACAGTATGAGAGCAAGTTCATCCCAACAATTGGTTAGGAAGAACTGTAACAAGTTAAATTGGTCTCCGAAAATAAAAAGTCGCCTTTTAGTTGCCAGCCGTCGAACCTCGCTGTGACTGTCATGACATTGAAGGTTGCATCGTTGGAACGCGACAATTTTTTTGTTCATTTTCCACGTCTTATCTTTATGCTTATCCAAAGCCGTTTTTGCTTTGCAAATTGAGGTCGTAGATCTGTACTATCGTAGAATCGTTCGAGTAATTTTCTGAGCCAAAAAAAGTTACGATGTTGAAGTTTGCATCGTTGGAAGGCCAAGAAAACAATTCTATTCCAACTGCCAATTTTTTGACAAATTAAAGCTACAGCGAACTTTTTAAAGATCCTTACTAGAGACTTACAACCTAAATCGATCATAAGTGATTTTTAATAACAACAAAAATGAAGAAAAACGAAAATAAAAGAGAATTTTCGATGCATTCCAACGATGTTTGAACTTCAACAACATAAAAAATGGAACAATTAAAAAGATATATTTTTAACGTACATACAAATAAATGTCAAAACGATTTTCCCAGCATCTTACTTATACCTTCAAGTGTTTTTCTTCTAATAACTCCGATTTTCAGATCGTTACAGTAGCCTTACCCCTTAAGGAACAATACCAGTCTAGAGGGCGAAAAAATGTGAATTTCGACAATTTTTTATGAATATATTTTTACACATTTTTTCACAAGCTTTTATGACAAGGTGGTAGCGCGAAAGCGGGATGAAGTCACCTTTGTCTGACAGTGTCCTACGGCCGGCAACATCACATCGTCAAATACTCACTGATTGTGATGAATTTTCTATTGGAACCTAATAACAATATTGCACATCAAAGTACGTAGTTTTTTTTATATATTCAAAAAAAGTTCCGCAAGAATTATTTTCGGCGATTTTTTTTTACCGAAATTTCTATTTCCAACATGCACCATTTTATCAATAATCGATATTTTCCGACTTCCCTACGTACTTCGAAGACAAATCTCATCCAGAACTCAAATTATTGTGAATCTGCGTTCCGGGTACAAAACTGGAGAACTCTTGCCAGCTGCAGGACATTATCAGACAAAGGTGGCCCGCCTTATCCAATTTCAGCGACGCCATATCCCGCAAAATTTTGTGAAAAAATTGTAAAGGCACTTGATGATACATAGATTAAATCCACCAAACGGTATTCGGTATAAAAAAATCGAATTTCACCTTTTTCCAGGCTTTACGATGGTAGTCTACCTTAAGGGGTCTTGTCACTTTGGACGCTTAAAAAAAGGTTATTTTCATGCATTTTTTGATAGGTCTATATTATAGATATTGATATAAAAGTTGTTACACTTAATAAATAAGCTTTCGAAATACATTTAAAAAAATGTTTAATGTATTTATATAACCCAAACAAACTTTAAACGCGTTTTTCTTGGAACGTTTTTCGACGACTTGTTAATAAAATCTTCGAAACTACTAAACCGATCCTTATAGAATTTTAACGACATATTTATAACAACTATAGGCTATAGCGCATATCACAGATTTTTTAAATATTGATATTTACTAATTTTTTGGCCAAAAACGGTGAAAAAAACACGTTTTTTTTTGTTTTTTCGAAAAATGTCCACCATTTTATTTTTGCATATATGAAAAATCGTATGATATGCGCTATAGCCATTAACATACTACATCTAAAACCGTTTGTTTCGTTTCGGATTATCCATCTCCGAGATTTCATCAACAGCGCAGAACTACAATTTGTTTAGGACATTTTTTAAACTTTGATATCAATATCTATAATGTAAACCTATCAAAAAAATCATGAAAATAGCCTGTTTTGCGTCTAAAGTGCGAAGACCCCTTACGGTAGAACGAGCGTGCGCTCTTGATTTCTATAGATATTGTTCAAATTTTAACCAGACATTGTTCATATCATTATGTATGTTTGCGTGAAATTTGAGAATAGTCGACTATTAAGATTGGGAGATAATGGGTTTTAAAATTGCAACTTTTAACACTGCAGGGTGTACATTGACCGAAAGTCAGGTCACATTATTCGTCGTACCATTCTATTGTGTTTATAAATTGTGAAAAAAAAAGATGTTTAGATAGCAAACTAGTTAGGGAAAGAATTTTGAAAAGTTTGGATTGCCTTTACTATTCAGTTTTGCTGAAAACGTTCAGTAAAGACAGAATAATTATCCGTAAAAAATATTTGTCCCCTATAATAAGAAGACATGGCAACACCGCAGAACAGTATTGTTCAATTTTTTCGAGATAAATAATTATCGTGTTCCTAAAGTTTATTTTATCGTAAAAAAAATGTTTGCGTTGTAAATATTAATTTGTTATATTGTTTATGCTATCTTCAATAACAAATGAAAGTGTTGGTTAATTCATAGCTAATTAAAAACTTTGTTCGATTAAAAATTACTTCCAAATAAAACTGTGTGATGCGGTATTATTTTAAATATGCCGCGCAAACTTACGTCATTGGATACGTGGAACGATACGGTGTTGCCATATGTCTTCTTATTATAAGGGATAAATATTTTTTACGGAAATTTATTCTTTCTAAAGTTCAGTGCAGTCCCTGCAGTGTTAAAACTTGCAATTAAAAAACTCTTTATCTCCCAATCTAAATAGTCGACTGTTCTGAAATTTCACTCAACCATGCATAATGATATGAACAATGCCGGGTTAAAATTTGAACAAAAGATATAGAAAATAAGAGCGCGCACTCGTTCTACCTTAAGAGGCTACATCTACATAGAGGCCCGAAAAAAATGGCCAAATTCCGATTTCTTTTCTGGGAACCGGTTAGTGAAAAAGAAATGCATTGTTTACCAAAAAGGTACACACATTGAGAGCCTTAAAAAAAGATCACCAAAAAAATACAGAAGAACAACAAAAACCTGGCCGACGGCAGATAATACTGTTTTCAAAGTTGATTAACATATTTCAAGAACCACTTAATGGATTGCTTCCAAATTTACAGAAGATACGATGAAAAACATTTAAAGTTCGTTGACGATCTCAGTTTTTTTTTAAATCGATCTTCATTTTTTAATAGTTACGTACAAATGACGACCTTTTTTATAGATCATGTATGCTCGAGTTTCAATTCGTCACTACTTTGTTTCAAAAAATTATTTCAATAATCGACGATCGTCAATGACTCGTATTCATTGTTAACTTGAATAACCCGTTCAGTTTTTATATTTCAGACGGACCGTATAAGCTGGAGAGTGGATGATATTGAAGTTTGCATTGTTGGGATGCAACGAAAATTAATTTTTTTACTTTCTCAAATTTCTTTTAGTAGATTAGTAGCTACTTTAGTAGCTCAAACTAAAGTCAATCGACTAATTTTTAGTATGCTTATTGAGAGATCTGCAATTGAAATTTGCAAAAAAAGATGTGGTATCGCAATAGAAATAAGGAAATGGAAATATGAATATGATTTTTCGTTGGGTTCCATCAATGTAAACTTCAACACCATGGAGAGTGACCACTGCCAAAGGTCGCGAAAAAATGTCATCATCTGCCGGCGGCCACGTTTTTGTTGTTTTTCTGCATTGTTTAGTGATTTTGTTTTAAAGCATCTGAATATACGTACCTTCATGTTAAAAAAAATGGGTTTCTTTGTCACCTAATGTTTCCCACAATTTTTCTAAGTCTAAACCTTGTGTACTGAGAAATCGCATAGCAGTGATAAGCTGTGTTCGCTGCTGCACGATCAAAATCTAGTCCCGAATAAAAAATGGTGTTAAGACACTGGCACATTGCTTTCTCAACATTTCACTTTGCTCACAAATCTTCATAAGGAAGGCAATTTTGAACGAAATAAAAGAATGCGGAAGTAACATGTCAGTTTCTCTCAATTTTATGCGAAAGTACATGTTAATATACCTGCGGGCTGATCATCATTTTGCGTGTGTTCTGAAATGAAATCAGCATTGTCGTCGCCTGGCTCATTTTCAGGAGCTATTTTGTCAGTGACCTCGTCAGAAATATCCGGCCCCAACGGACGCTGATCTCCGTCAGCTTGAGGATGTGCGACCTGACTATTTTTTGCTGGCTTATCCTTCGAATTAGCGCCATCCAGCAAACTCGTCGAACTTTTTTCACCCCCTTTTCCTATACTTTCTCCCTTGTTATCTCCTTCCTTTTTATTGTTTTCCATTTGCATCTGCTGGGCAGCACCTCCTACATCTGACTTTTTAGTGTGCGGCTCTGAAGGTTTTTGCCCCGAAGGAGCGGTACTTTTCGTCGGCACCGAAGCAGCTGAGTACACTTCGGATCCGGATACTTTCGTCTCGGCTCCAGTAACGCTATTACTTCCAGCGACGGTGCGTTCCTGCGACGGTTTTTGAACTTGGACCTTTCCCGTCTGTGCGCTGTTTACATTTTTCGTAAGATCGTTTGCGTCAACGACATCTCGAGACTCTGCAGGGTCAACGACCTTTCCCGCGCCTTTCTTGATCTCTCCATCCTTGCCAGCCTGCTCGGATTTTTCAACTGCGGGTTTGTCGAATATTCTGTCAATGGAGGCCAAAACGGCGCAAAGCGACTCGAGTTGCCCCTCAAATTTGGCGCACATTTTGACGCAAGTCGGCACTTTCTTTAAAACTCTTTCTAATTGTGCAGTGTACAGCAGTGTCCTATTGGCCAATGGCGGATACATGTGTTTCCAATTTTGGCAAAAATTCAACACGTTCGTGGTGGCGTTAAGAAAATGTGTTTCCACTCCCGCGTCAAACGCATCCATATTTCCCAGCGATGCATCGTTTGGAAAATGCGACACGCTGCTCATGTAACAAACTCTGAACGCTCGGTCGTAAAGGCCAAAGCAGAGAAACTGTTGTTCATTTTTTTCGCTCAGTGTTTCGTTGTCGACGAGAAAACGCATATCTTTGCAAGCCTTGGCATTGCGGGAATCGAAAAATTTTTGGCCTGTAGGGCAGATCTGTGTATCGTTTCTCAATAGTTCGAATTTTTCATTGTCCACCGATACTCCCTCAATCGTGCAAATTACCACGTGCACGTACGAAACGATCGCGAAAATTACAGAATATTTGCCGATCATTTTTTACGCCCTGTACTCCGTTGTTTTCGGACGTCCCAGTGCCTTTTTGTCTATTCGGTTTTGACGGAAATAAAAATTACCTGCTTCCCTCACGGTCTCGAGAATCTTTTGGCAAGCTTTTATCCGGTGCTCGGCATCGCTTTTCCGGAGAGGTTATGTACGACGGATTTGAACTGCTAACGAATACACTCTTGAGCCGAATAGCGAGGACCGAGAAACAGCGGTATATTCCGAAGTGTCAGAGACGTCAATAGAACGCTCGAAATAAATCGAGCCCGTCTTTCCACGAAAATGATTCGTCGTGATTTTTTGTCTCTCCGAAGGGACTATAGATTTTTCGGCTACGTTGAAGAATTTTCGTCGTTCGACGAATAAAAACAAGCTTATGGATAGAAACACTCGCAGGAGATGTTTTTTTTCTCGGAATCACAAACACTTGGGTTTTTACTTGCGATTCCACAAAGAAGACCCAGTGCGTTTGTGTTTGTGGACGATCACGATGTACACGTGCGTTACAGGGAAAGTGCACTTTGGCGCCACCTTACAACGAAATAGCGGTAATCGAGTCTAGCTCCTTCGGTATCACAAGGAAATGATTCTACTAGATCTACGCGCGTTTAGTTGTCGTCGAGAGATTACCGTCCGTGCCACAGCTTAGTATCGTGAGATCGATAGGATAACGTTGTGAAATCGGTCCAATATAATTACATTCGAACAATTGATTGATTTTATTTAAGGACGTTGGAGCGTTAACCACAATCTAAGATTAAATTTGAAAAAAATATGTTATTGTCCAGTCTATACCCAGAGTTTATAAATTTTTTTGTTTTTTTTTTTCACCCCAAAACACCAGAAAAAACGAATCGTTCAAATAATATATGTAATTTTACGTGCGGCTGGATGGGCAGAATGTTCATGCTACGGGGGATGTCATTTTTTGGCTATTAAGATCCAAGATAAACCATTTCTATCAACGGGTTAACGCAAACTAAACCTTTGTAAGCATTTAGAAAAAAACCTATCTTGCCCATCGTAAACCATATATATTCAAGATTGAACCATCAAAGTTTGATGAAAGATTACGAATCATGGCAGGCGAATAAGGAGCATTACTACCAACCTCAAAGCCGGCGAAGTGGCCATTTTTCGGCAGCCCTTAATAGTAATTCATGGTAATAATTTCGTGACATAAATATAAATGAGTGTATTATAAATTGTTGAAAATTTCATTCAGAATTGTATCAAATATTCGCTAACGCCGTTTTTCATAATCATCCATAATGTTATACTTTTTCACGTTGATGTAACACAATAGGTTTCCCTATTTACGTTATAAAAACATAAAAATGCATAATTTTGCCCTTTAATTATATACTTTATGAAAAATTAGCATCAACAGAATAAATGTATACCACGTATGCATTATTTTGAGGTTCATTGAAAACAAAATGCATATACCGTCTTTTGACTCAAATGGAACGCTTTAACCTCCTCAAGGAGGTGCAGTGATGACCACGCTAGTAAACTTATAGTGTATTTTGCGCCGTAATACCGCCACGGTTTAGAAATATATATGTGTCCTATTTTTCGAGAAATATTTTTTAAGTATTGAATTGCGAGCTATGTATTATTTTTATAATGTGAAAACAAACGTAATAATCTACTACTCGACTTCAGTAGTACCAGGTATGTAAGTATGAAACCGGAATTTTTGTACAGAAAAAACACGTTTATTGTAATGATATGATACAAAATAACTTATTCAAAGTATTGTCCGTCGCTATCTATACATTTTTCCCATCTTTCTGGCAATTTGTGGATTCCGCGCCAAAAGAACTGTTGCTCTTTTGAGGCAAACCAGTCATCGAGCCATTTTCGTACATCTTCGTAAGAAGTAAAGCGCTGCTCAGCAAGTGCGTGTCCCATCGATGCAAACAAGCAGTAATCGGATGGGGCAGGGTCCGATGAGTAAGGCGCGTGCTGAAGAATCTCCCAACGGAACGACTCTATCGTTTCCTGGACCTGTTTTGCTTTGTGTGCTGGTGCATTGTCATGCAGCAAAATCACCTTGTGTTGTCTTTGTTGGTATTCTGGTCGTTTTTCACGCAAAACTCGATCCAAATCGGTCATTTGTTGTCGGTAACGTTGAGTATTGACAGTTTCCCCAGGTTTCAGCAGCTCGTAGTAGATTACGCCCTTCTGATCCCACCAAACACACAGCATTGTCTTTCGTCCGTAGCGGTTTGGTCTTGCCGTCGATGTTGATGGTTCACCCGGAGTAACCCATGACTTTTTGCGCTCAGGATTCTCGAAATATATCCACTTTTCATCGCCAGTCACAATTCGATGGAGAAATGACTTTCTTTTGAACCTGGCGAGCAGCATTTCGCATGATGTTTTGCGGTTTTCCTGCTGTCTTTCGTTGAGTTCATGTGGAACCCATTTCCCCACCTTTTGTATCTTTCCCATCGCTTTCAACCGAAGGGAGATGGCTTCTCGGGTCACCTTTAACTGATCCGCCAGTTGTTGTTGTGTTTGAGCGTCGTCTTCGTCCAACAAGGCTTGCAGGTCAGCGTCTTCAAACTTTTTCGGTGGTCTTCCACGTTCTTCGTTCCTCACGTCAAAATCGCTACTTTTGAACCGTTTGAACCACTCGAAACACTGTGTTTTACCGAGAGCATGCTCACCAAACGCCTCCACAAGCATTCAATGCGATTCGGCTGCGGTTTTCTTCAGATGAAAATAGAAAAGTAGTGCTGTCCACAAATCGTAATTTGTTGGCACAAAACTCGACATGTTTATCTCTAATAAACTAATGCTACTGAATGAAACTCATGTTATTGTGAGTTGGAAATCTTTGTCGGATATCAATACAATAACAAGACACCGCTGACGTGATGTGTCGGTAACTGCATCGACATCTAGCGCCACCTATGAGCAAATTCCGGTTTCATACTTACACACCTGGTATCAGAGATTAGTAGGGAGATGTACAACGCTCCCCTTTTCGGCAGAGATTAGTGGGGAGATGCACAACGCGGCCCTTTTCGGCGTGCCGCGTAAATGGCGCTAAATCGCGGCGGCGAGTTCGGGAGTATGATTTCGTGATCATCGCCTCTGTCGAGGTTGCAGATTCCCTTGTAGCCGCGCGAGTCCGTGATCACCGCTCAAGTCGGTATCGCAGTCAGCGTGAACACGAATGGGTAGCTCGGTGGGGGAAAAGTCTCTGCCCCTCGCTCGCTCGACAGGCGAACGGAGCGAGGTTTTCCGTCCGATCGAGCTCGACATATATGTGTGGCCGTACTGCGGATTGGAATATGCATTAAATGAATTTCAAAGTGAAAAACATATATCGAGATCATTGTTTTCTCTCGGTTGCCCGTTTATGCCGAAAATGCGGGTTAAAAAAATTAACGACGAACCGCGTTGAAAAATAAAACACCGAAACGACCGTGAAAGGTTCAAAAAGAAATCTTGAGCCTTTGCCGCGATCGTTTCGGCATTTTTTTTCAACAGTAAACATTATGGAAAAGGGTGTATCATAAATGTTGCTTTATTTGCAATGAGCGTCGTGGCTGAGTTGGTATCGTGACGGATTACGATGCTGAAGGTCCGGGTTCGATCCCCGGTGAATCAACTTTTTGTTCTTCATTTTATATTCAGAAAATTTCGAACTTACTCTCGCTTTAGCTATTCTCGCCTGTTCAGGCATTACTTATGATATTTAATTCGTATATGCTTAATAAAAAAAAAAACAAGCTACCGGGGATCGAACCCGCGTCGTCTACACTCAGAGCCCGCACGCTCATATCTCAACCGCGAGGCTCTTGTGACTGCAAACCTGCCTTACGTATACAGTAGAACCTCGATTATCCGAACCAATTGGGACCGAGACTAGTTCGGACAATCAAAAGTTCGGATAATCGAAACGTGGGATTTTTGGGACGAGATCATCAACAACACCTTTTTACATAAATATATATTAAAATTTGACATACATATTAACGTTGAAGTTATATATATATATACAAACACGGTGGCCGGAACATTGACGTCTAAAAATAAAATTTAGGTCCCTTGTATCGTGGGGTATCCGAATAAGCCCCATGTATTTCGCGCGACTTTTCATAGTTTTCGGGTTATGAATTTTTGACTGCATTTTTGAGAATTTTCGACCTGACCAATTGAAAAAAAAAATCTTTATAAAAAGTAGAAGACTATCGAGATTTTTTTTTGCAACTGAATCTTTATGAGTAGTACTTTTATGCATAAAATAATCAGCTTCGTAACTGTGATGAAAGTTATGAAAATGTTGGTCTAAAGTGAAAAATTTACGTTCGGTAAATTATGACTTAAATTTTCAACTTTAAATTAAAAATCTAAACAGGTGACTTCATGGTTCCTAATTAGGCCCTAAGAATGCGCCAGACTGTCAGCTTTCATAATCATTAAAAAGAGTATACAATGACAGCGAGTTGGAAAGTTCTTATAATTAGCCATCTGATTAAAAAAAAAATTTGCCCATTTTATCATTCCTAAGGCTATTTAGTTTGATAACTAACCAAAAATGACTGCAGGGAAAGCTAAGATTGAAACATTTGGAGATTTTTTTTTTAGTTTAATTTAAGTTTAATGAATTTTGCGCGATCCGTTCTCATGGATCAGGTAAAAGCTCGTTTACGCGATCCGTTCTCGTTACAAGAACGGATGGCGCAAAATTCATTAAACTTGAATTGGACTAAAAAAAAATATACCTCTAAATGTTTAAATCTTAGCTTTCCTGTAGTGATTTTTGGTTAGTTAACAAACTAAATAATCTTAGGAATGATAAAATGGGCAATTTTTTTTCAATCAGATGGCTAATTTTAAGAATTTTCCACCTCGCTGTCTTTGAAGGTCAATTGTAGGCAAAGTACCCCTATTAAGTACTGCTTTTTTTAAAATGATTATGAAAGCTGAGAGTCTGGCGCATTCTTGAGGCCTAATTAGGAACCATGAAGTCACCTGTTTAGATGTTTAATTTAAAGTTGAAAATTTAAGTCATAATTTACGGAACGTAAATTTTTCACTTTAGACCAACATTTTAATAACTTTCGTCACAGTTACGAAGCTGATTATTTTATGCATAAAAGTACTACTCATGAAGATTCAGTTGCAAAAAAAATCTCCACAGTCTTCTACTTTTTTTTTAAATTGGTCAGGTCGAAAATTCTCGAAAATTCATAACTCGAAAACTATGAAAAGTCGCGGGACATACATGGGGGTTATTCGGATATCCCAGGATACAAGGGACCTAAATTTTGTTTTTGGACGTCAATGTTCCGCTCACCCTGTATATTTATATATATATATATATGTGTGTGTGTGTGTGTGTGTGTGTGTGTGTGTGTGTGTGTGTGTGTGTGTGTGTGTGTGTGTGTGTGAAACACCTGAAAAAAGTCGAATGCCTTTTAAAATATTTTTTAAAAATAAAATCGTCCATTTTTAATTGACGAACGGCTGCAACGCGTTTTTGAGCGTCTAAGTCTCGCAGCTGTTTGAGAAGGAGAAGTTGCGTTGGGTTGCTCATTGTTGCTCACGACGGTGGCAGCGAGCAACCATGTATCTTTCGCGCCAACGTTCGGATAATTGAGCTTCCGGATAAACTAAGTCATCGTTCGGATAATTGAGGGTTCGGATGATCGAGGTTCGGATAATCGAGGTTCTACTGTACACACTTATCCAACGTTAAAAAAAATCGCTGCAGGACCAACTGCATATTGTTTTTATGACCCCAAAGTATTTTTGAAGCCAAAAGAAAACGATTTTTCCAAATTCCTAGAATGGTGTTATCCCTTAAAGAAAAGAAATTGATTTTTTGATCATTGTAAATGTATATCCCCTCTTAAAGACTTTAAAAGAATCTCGTACGTGTTAGCGAAAATCGGCAGAAAATTATGAAGCAACTCGTCCACTTCTTTGATGTTCGCTATTTCGGTGTTCGCTATTATGGACCATCGCTCGTTTGCCTATCTGAGATCAAAACTTTCGAAGTTTGTATCCTCGATATCTGGCTTTTTGCTATAGATGGTATTACCAATATTAGATACTCACGTCTTTCTATTTCGGAAATGTGAATGTTCTAGATTGTTTAAATCTGTGTTTGTATGACTCAGTCGCGTAGCGTGGATTTTTGCCGCCCGGGGCTAACCCTAAATTTGCCGCCCCCCCCCCCCTCCCTATTTGCGCAACTGAGTGCCGCCCGCCGCCGTCGCCCCACATCTGCGCCGCCCGGGGCCGTGGCCCCCTCTGCCCCCCCACGCTACGCCACTGGTATGACTCAAACTCCAAACAAACAAACTCAATAGGAAAAAGAAAAAGTTCCGGAAAAAAAATAATATCAAGTTTTTTTTTACGAAAATCTCATTTTTTTCATCTTTAAATTTTCTCCGAATATCTCCGCAGCCGTTCACTCAGGTAATAGGAAAAAAAGAAATTTCCGGAAAAAATAATAATAATAAAAAGTTTTTTAACGTAAATCTAATTTCTTTTCATCTTTAACTTTTCTCCGAATATCTCCGCAGCCGTTCACTCAGGTCATAGGAAAAGGAGAAATTTCCAGGAAAAAAATAAGAAATCAGAAAGCCAGGAACGCTACCAACGGGACCATCTCATCGTTTGTAGAATATGTGCAATTTCTGGTACTTACAATTCGCGGCCGGATGGATGATTGGCTTGTTTTTGGGGATAATGCTTTATCGCTTCATGAAAGTATGAGAATTAATATAATAATACGAATATAAATATATTTCGGCTTACTTTTATGAATTATAATTTATTTGGCATAAGGACGGGTATGAGTAAAGCGTAAACAATTTTATATAAGATAAATAAGGTGTAATTTAGATATATTATTATGTTTAAATTAACGTATAAACTAAAAAAATAAGCGACCAGAGTGCGCAATACATTTTTTTGTATACATTAATAACGCAGAGAATCAAGAACTAAATTAGCGTTGAAATCATCTAAAAGCCTCGCGCGTGCCGTCGGGTGACGTCATGCGCGAGTCGTGCTCAGATTGCTTTTTCCCTCGAAGCCTTCGTTTCGGCTTGGCCGCACATGAACGTGCTCAGCGTCCATGCATTGGTGTAGCAGCCGAAGGCGCGGTCGGGACGCTTCGCCTTGCTCGGCTCTTTCCGAAGATGTCCGAGCATCGCTCGCTCACGGACACGCGCTACTACGATTGTGTGATGGGCGCGTACGAGACTAGAGAGGGGGTAACTTTTACGCGCGATCTGGCTGCACTGCGTCCGAGCTCTGAGTATGGACGGCGCGGCTTCGATGCCCGTAGCAACATTTTTTTCTTGTTAAACATATATGAATTAAATGTAAAAAATAATGCCTGGACAGGCGATAATAGATAAAGCGAGAGTAAGTTAGAAATTTTCTGAATATAAAATGAAGAAAAAAAAGTTCATTCACCGGGGGTTGAACCCGGACCTTCAGCATCGTAATCCGTCACGATACCAACTCAGCCGCGACGCTCGTTGCAGATAAAGAAACATTTATGTTACACCCTTTTCCATAATGTTTACTGTTGAAAAAAATGCCGAAACGATCGCAGCAAAGGCTCAAGATTTCTTTTTGAACCTTTCACGGTCGTTTCGGCGTTTTATTTTTCAACACGGTTCGTCGTTAATTTTTTTAACCCGCATTTTCGGCCTAAACGGACAACCGAGAGAAAACAATGATCTCGATACATGTTTTTCACTTTGAAATTCATTTAATGCATATTCCAATCCGCAGTACGGCCACACATATATGTCGAGCTCGATCGGACGGAAAACCTCGCACCGTTCGCCTGTCGAGCGAGCGAGGGGCAGAGACTTTTCCCCCACCGAGCTACCCATTCGTGTTCACGCTGGCTGCGATACCGACTTGAGCGGTGATCACAGACTCGCGCGGCTACAAGGGAATCTGCAACCTCGACAGAGGCGATGATCACGAAATCATACTCCCGAACTCGCCGCCGCGATTTAGCGCCATTTACGAGGCACGCCGAAAAGGGCCGCGTTGTGCATCTCCCCACTAATCTCTGTTTTCGGCGTGCCTCGGAAACGGCGCTAAATCGCGGCGGCGAGTTCGGGAATATGATTTTGTGTGCATCGCCTCTGTCGAGATTGCAGATTCCCTTGTAGCCGTGCGAGTCGTGAGCACCGCTCAAGTCGATATCGCAGTCAGCGTGCACACGAATGGGTAGCTCGGTGGGGGAAAAGTCTCTGCCCCTCGCTCTAGTGCAGCCGGATCGCGCGTAAAAGTTACCACCTATCTAGTCTCTTACGCGCCCACCACATAATCATAGTAGCGCGTGTCCGTGAGCGAGCGATGCTCGGACATCTTCGGAAAGAGCCGAGCATGGTCGAAGTGTCCCAACGCGCCTTCGGCAGCTACACCAATTCATGGACGATGAACACGTCCATGTGCGGCCAAGCCGAAACGAAGGCTTCGAGGGAAAAAGCAATCTGAGCACGACTCGCGCGTGACGTCACCCATCGGCACGCGCGAGACTTTTAGATGATTTCAATGCTTATTTAACTCTTGATTCTCTGCGTTATTAATGCATACAAAAAAATGTGTCGCTTATTTTTTTAGTTTATACGTTAATTTAAATATAATAATAAATCTAAATCACAACTTATTTATCTTATATAAAATTGTTTACGCTTTACTTACATCCGTCCTCATGCCAAATAAATTATAATTCATAAAAGTAAGCGGAAATATATTGATATTCGTATTATTATATTAATTCTCATACTTTCATCAAGCGATAAAGCATTATCCCCAAAAACAAACCAATCATCCATCCGGCCGCGAATCGTAAGTACCAGAAAGTGCACGTATTCTACAAGCGATGAGACGGTCCCGTTGGTAGCGTTCCTGGCTTCGGTCCGCGGGGCCCCTAGTGCAAATTTTTCTCCAAATTTTTCATAATTTCTTATATTTTAGTCACATTTGAGATTTTGGAAGAAAAAGTGATTTCAAACAGATTCAAGTACTGGTCTATTTCCCAAAAACTAATTTTTTTTTACTGAAAATTCATGATTTCTCATTTTTTTCCCGGAAATTTCTCTTTTTCCTATGACCTGAGTGAACGGCTGCGGAGATATCCGGAGAAAAGTTGTAGATGAAAAAAAAAAGATTTTCGTAAAAAAAACTTATTACATTTTTTATCCCTCATAATTCTGAGAAATAATGAATTTCCGAAATTTTTGCAAACATTATTTTCCTTAAGGGATAACACCACTGTAACGGCCTGCCACGAAGCGTTTCAGACAAATAATACTTGGGGTAATTATTAAGCATATATTGAAGTATATCGCAAAAAAATTTTATGGGAAAATATTACAAAATGGCGATACTGCAGAAAATTCTTCCGAGGCATGTTGAACTTAAGGTGCTCTACGGCACGTAGTATAACTTGTGCCAATTTTAATCTGGACAAAATAATTTTTTTAAATTAAATCTAGATGAGTGTAGCTAGTGAACTACGTAGGAGATTTTAGAAATATTGATTTTTGAATAATTGCCGAGTATTTGACTAAAAATGTTCATTTAGACTTAATAAGGCAAAATTCTTTTTTTTTAATTAAAATTGGCACAGTTATACTGCGTGCCGCAGAGGTTCGACATGCTTCGGAAGAATTGCTGCAGTGTCGCCATTTTGTAATATTTTCGGATAAAAATTTCTAGCAATATACTTAAACATATGATCAATAAATACCGCAAGTATTATTTGTTGATCACATTTTCTTCCGCCAAAAAAAAAATTCAAAAAATCCGCTTCTTGTAAGGCCGTGACAGTGGTGTAACCCCTTAAAGTCTTCATATAATTTCCGAGATTTTCCCGTGATCGTAATTAAAAGAATGAAATATTCGGAGAAATTCGGAGAAACTCGGATGTTTGCGTAAAAATAATTGTCCGCAAAACTCCGAATTTTTCATATTTGTTCCAATTCATAGAAAAATTCGGAAAAAGTCTGAAAAATTTTTCGGCAAAAAACGGAGTTTTTCGGAAAATATTTGCACTAGGGGCGCGGGATCGTTCCCCGCGCTCAGTGCTTTTTTAAAAATTATTATTACTAGTAATTCTTATTTGATTAGTTATTTTTATTAGTTATCATTATTATTTTAATTAGTTATCTTTTAGTGTCGACAAATTTATCGCGCACTCTGACCGCTTATTTTATTAGTTTATAAGTTAATTTAAATACAATAATAAATCCAAATTACAACTTATTCATCTTCTAAAAAATTGTTTGCGCTTTACTCACACCCGTTTGCGCTAAAAGATAACTAATTAAAATAATAATGATAACTAATAAAAATAACTAATCAAATAAGAATTAATAGTAATAATAATTTAAAAAAAAAGCACTGAGCGCGGGGTACGATCCCGCGCCCCTAGTGCACATTTTTTTCCGAAAAACTCCGATTTTTTCCGGAAAATTTTTCCGATTTTTTCTATGAACTGGAACAAATATGAAGAATTCGGAGTTTTGCGGACGATTATTTTTACGCAAACATCCGAGTTTCTCCGATTTTTTTTCGAATTTTTCCGAATATTTCATCATTTTAATCACGATCACGGGAAAATCTTGGAAATTATATGAAGACTTCAAAGGGGAAAGACCACTGTAACGGCCTTACAGGAAGCGTATTTTTTTGTATGTTTTTTGGCGGAAGAAAATGTGATAAACAAACAATACTTGCGGTATTTATTGAGCATATATTTAAATATATGGCTATGAATTTTTATCCGAAAATATTACAAAATGGCGACACTGCAGCAATTCTTCCGAAGTATGTCGAACCTCTGCGGCACGGAGTATAACTGTGGCAATTTTAATCTAAAAAACAGAATTTTGTTTTATTAAGTCTAAATGAGTGTAGCTACTGAACCCCGTAGGGGATTTTCGATAAGTTAATTTAAACAATATTTATTTAAAAATAACTGTCTTAAAAAAAATTGAACATTTTTAGTCCAATACTCGGCAATTACTCAAAAATCAATATTTCCAAAATCCTCTACGTGGTTCACTAGCTACACTCATTGAGATTTAATTTTAAAAAAATTATTTTTTCCAGATCAAAATTGGCACAAGTTATACTGCGTGCCGTAGAGCACCTTAAGTTCAACATGCCTCGGAAGAATTTGCTGCAGTGTCGCCATTTTGTAATATTTTCCCATACATTTTTTTTTCAACATACTTCAATACACTGTAAAAAAAATCTGTATTAAAATTAATATAAAAGTGTAGGAAGTCTTTTTACAGATACCGTTTATGAATTTTAATATTGTCATTTGAAAATCAATGGGCTGCTTTTCGAATGTCTAATAATCGTTCAGTAATATCGCAACACTTAAGTACTGGAAAAATCATATACGTATCGCAAGGTATCTATTGTGAGCGTATTAAAATTAATACGCACAGATTGCATTTTTTAATTTAAAAAAAAGTAAAATTGGCATAGAAAAGTGTATTAATTTTACGGTGCGTATTAAAATTAATATAAAAGTGTAGGAAGTCTTTTTACAGATACCGTTTATGAATTTTAATATTGTCATTTGAAAATCAATGGGCTGCTTTTCGAATGTCTAATAATCGTTCAGTAATATCGCAACACTTAAGTACTGGAAAAATCATATACGTATCGCAAGGTATCTATTGTGAGCGTATTAAAATTAATACGCACAGATTGCATTTTTTAATTAAAAAAAAAGTAAAATTGGCATAGAAAAGTGTATTAATTTTACGGTGTTAGGTTAGTGTAATTGTTATTATTTACTTTCTGCGATAAAAATTAATGCGAATCGATTTGGGTTTTTAATTAGACTTGCTGCTTTTGTTCGGTGTTAATTTCTCGCGTTTATTCCTATCCTACCCCTTCATTGTGACCGTTACCCCTCTACTTTCCCCTGTTCTCCTTGCGGCCGCAGGCACTCCCCCCCGCCACTCTGTATTATATTCATCATGACTACAATCGTATTTCTAACTTAGTTGTATTTTCGCCGTGAAATGCCGAAGAAAAACATTTCACGACGAAATGTACGCGACTAGGATTCGAACCCGGGATCTTCCGTCCGCTGGTTCAGTGGCGAGCACGCTAACCACTAGACCATCACAGCGGGTGTTAATCACTTACTTTAGATTTGGTGTTACTCGATACGTTTTTTTATGATTTGATTTAACATGCTGACCAAAGCACGAATTTGAAGTTTTCTGCACTGAATTATATATTAAATCAGACTATCCGAATAAACACATACTAACAAGGAGAAGGCAGAGCCTGGATGTCGCGAATTGGTTTCTCCTTTCGCGTGGTGAAAGTTGAAGACCTCTGAATTAACGTCGTTTTTTATTTTTGTTCTAATAGGCCTTAGTTGCTGAGATAGCGCGATTTGAAAATTTGGGAGTTTCGGATGGAGCCAAGCAGGTTTCGGCTGGCGCGTAGAGTACGTTGAGCGTTAATGCTTGACACAAGAGCGGCCGTAGCTAACACGGTAAGACGACGGGTTGGCACTTGAAAAGTCACGGTTCGCGTCCCCGTCCTTTTTTTAATTCAATTTTTATTTTATTTTATAATCTCTCATGACTGCATGTGCAGGTAAATAAGAAAATTCGAAAATATGTATTACTAGTTTTATTTATCTATTATATTAAAATAATTAATGTGGTTGCGGTGGTATTGCGTTCATCTTATGTTCGTGGTGTCGTAAGCCTTTGTGCTTCCCTTGCTTTTACGATGGTTTCCTCCCTCCAATTTGTCAGCATACCGATCTGATAGAAGAAGAATCAGAATAATTACCTGCCGCGAAATTTGCAAGTGTGAATTAGATTAATTATTTATTTTTTATACCATATTATTTTGCTTTGTAATTGTGACTTGATTATTAGATTAATTATTTGTTATACAATATTATTTTGCTATGTAATTGTGACTTCATTTTTGGATTAATTATTTTAATATAATAGATAAATAAAACTAGTAATACATATTTTCGAATTTTCTTATTTATCTGCACATGCAAAGTCTTAAAAGAGATTAGAAAGAAAAAAAATTGAATTAAAAAAAAAGCACGGGGACGCGAACCATGAACTTTCAGTGCCAGTCCGTCGTATTACCGTACTAGCTACGGCCGCTCTTGTCTCAAGTATCAACGCTCAACGTACTCTACGCGCGAGCCGAAACCGGCTTGGCTCCGTCCGAAATTCCCAAATTTTCAAATCGCGATATCTCAGCAACTAAGGCCTATTGGAACAAAAATAAAAAACGACGTTAATTCGGAGGTCTTCAACTTTCACCCCGCGAAAGGAGAACCCGATTCGCGAGATCCAGGCTCAGCAGTCTCGTTGTAAATCAGAAAATGTACGTGCCTTCGTATTGTAAATGTCCTATTCATTTCTAAATATTCTCCAGTCTATCAGAATCTACATTGTATATATTCAAAACGCTTGTTGTATTTTTCAACTAAGAATATTCATTTTTCTATTAGATGCCTTGAAAAATTGTAGATATTGTATTAATATTCAATTCGTACGTATTACGAAATGTAAAACCGTATGAAATGTAGGTCCGGTATTGAATTTTACAACACTAAAGCCTAAATATTCATTCATATACTAAGTTTTGAAATTTCATTTGCCATAGTATTGTAAAAGTATTTTAAATTTCATATTTCTTTAAACAGTTTTTTGTAATATTCAATGTACAAGGTATTGTACTTTTCAACAGAATGAAGTTAAAAATAATAGTCATATTGTGATTTTAAAACTTTTTGTGTAAATATGGAAATCATATACGTTTGTTGCATTAATCAAACAAATATTTGTATGATTATGATGCGCGTTGAAAAACTCATACGCAGCATACTAATATTCAATGTCCCATATATTAAAATGTATACGCATCTATGAAAATTCATTTCCATTACTGAAGTTTCCATTACTGAAGTGCGAATTTGCGTTTCGTATTCCGAGTTTAGAAATTTTCAATTGTAAAAGTATAGTAAATTTAATGACTTTTTTTACAGTGTATATGCTTAATAATTACCCCAAGTATTATTTGTCTCAAACGCTTCGTGGGAGGCCGTTACAGTGGCCCCTTAAGGAAAATAATGTTTGCAAAAATTTCGGAAATTCATTATTTCTCAGAATTATGAGGGATAAAAAAATGTAATAAGTTTTTTTACGAAAATCTTATTTTTTTTCATCTACAACTTTTCTCCGAATATCTCCGCAGCCGTTCACTCAATAGGAAAAAGAAAAAGTTCCGGAAAAAAAATAATATCAAGTTTTTTTTACGAAAATCTCATTTTTTTTTCATCTTTAAATTTTCTCCGAATATCTCCGCAGCCGTTCACTCAGGTAATAGTAAAAAGGGAAATTTCCGAAAAAAAATAATAATAATAAAAAGTTTTTTTAACGAAAATCTCATTTCTTTTCATCTTTAACTTTTCTCCGAATATATCCGCAGCTGTTCACTCAGGTCATAGGAAAAAGAGAAATTTCCGGGAAAAAAATAAGAAATCATGAATTTTAAGTTAAAAAAATGTGTTTTTTGGAAATAGACCAGTACTTGAATCTGTTTTGAATCGTTTTTTCTCCGAAAATCTCAGATATTACTAAAATATGAGAAATTATAAAAAATTTGGAGAAAAATTTGTACTAAATTTAATTTAAATATATTTGCCTAAATTTGCCTATTTAACTAAAATAAATTTGCCCCTGCGCACAGTAGGAGAAAAGCCCAAAAACCTGGCCAAAACCTCAAATGACCTTTGACGGGAATGAAAATTGGCTTACAGGGGTTTTCAAGGTCGCTGATTACGAATCTGAAAGCCAAATTATCGTAAACAAAATGGCCGATCCAATATGGCTGACATGAATGTTAAAAAGTTGCCAGATGTCGACAAAAATTGGTATTTACGGGTTTTCAAGGTCGCTGATTATGAATCCGCAAGCCAAATTATCGTAAAAAAAATGGCCGATCCAATATGGCCGACATGAACGTTAAAAAGTTACCAGATGTTGACAAAAATTGGTATATACGGGTTTTCAAGGTCGCTGATTACCAATCCGATATCTATTGTTTATAACTTGCAACAAAGAGCTTACAGCAAATTGTTATAAACAAAATGGCCGAGTATCCTGCTAAATAGATAAATCAATATATTTAAAAAAATCATCATAATAAAATAAACGTGAACAGTGTATTCTACGCAATTATTATTTTTATTTCCAAAATACATACGGAACGTTTCAAAAATAGAAAATTTTATTCTTAATCAAAATCGTAATCGGAGTCGGAGTCGGAGTCAGAATCATTATCCGAGTTTGTATCTATTACAACTCCCGGCACGGCTTCAATCTCGGCGCAAAATTCGTCTCTATATATATATATATATATATATTCAAATATTTTATTTGAATGTTATAACATTTCATTCATATTTAAGAAATTTTTATGTGGTTGATTTTAATATGTATATATATATATGCATACGTATATATCATAATTAAATCACAGAAAATTTATATATATATATATATACACATACATATATATTAAAATAATTTATTTCAAGCGTATAACAGCCGTCTTGTCCGTTATGATGCTACTTCACCCATTCTCAGGTAGAGGCGCAGAGGCTGCTCAATAGTGCCGCGTGCACGCTCGGCTACCGCACGATGCGAAAAAAATCATAACGGACAAGACGCACGTTTTCCGCAGGTAACTCTTGTAAATTTCGAAAGCTTATACATTAAACTAAAGGCCGAGACTAGGAGCTTTGCAAAATGTGACAAAATATATAACTTTTCGGACCGTTGAAAATATAAGTTTTCAAAATTATTCAATTTTATTTATGCCGAAGGCTATACTACATTTCAATCATTTATACATAAACTTTAGATTCAACCGATGTAAAAACATGTTCTACATACCTCCAGAAGTCGTATCCATGTTGCAGAATTGAAATTAAACCCGTCACTTTAAAGTTATGGGTTTTTGAAGTCAGCGTTATTTTCGTCTGTTCAGCGCGTGACACGTACACTCTTCACGAACACTAACTGCCAACTGACGCTGCGGCGCAGGTATACACTTAAAGGGCTTTCCCTTCCACAATAGAATGCAGTTACTAGTCCTCTACCTGAATGACTACTCAACTGACCCTATTTCGAAAATTTATTTTTTGGGGTTTTGGCCAGGTTTTTGGGCTTTTCTCCTACTGTGCAACGGGACCATCTCATCGCTTATAGAATATGTGCACTTTCTGTCACTTACAATTCCCGGCCGGATGGATGATTGGCTTGTTTTTGGGGATAATGCTTTATCGCTTGATGAAAGTATGAGAATTAATATAATAATACGAATATAAATATATTTCGGCTTACTTTTATGAATTATAATTGATTTGGCATAAGAACGGGTGTGAGTAAAGCGTAAACAATTTTATATAAGATAAATAAGTTGTAATTTAGATTTATTATAATATTTAAATTAACGTATAAACTAAAAAAATAAGCGATCAGAGTGCGCGATACATTTTTTTGTATCCATTAATAACGCAGAGAATCAAGAGCTAAATAAGCATTGAAATCATCTAAAAGCCTCGCGCGTGCCCTCGGGTGACGTCACGCGCTAGTCGTGCTCAGATTGCTTTTTCCCTCGACGCCTTCGTTTCGACTTGGCCGCACATGAACGTGCTCAGCGTCCATGTATTGGTGTAGCAGCCGAAGGCTCGGTCGGGACACTTCGACCGTGCTCGGCTCTTTCCGAAGATGTCCGAGCGTCTCTCGCTCACGGACACGCGCTACTATGATTGTGTGATGGGCGCGTAAGAGACTAGAGAGGGGGTAATTTTTACGCGCGATCTGGCTGCACTGGTTTAGCATCGTCGCCTTTTCGATGGCTGTCACCGGTCCCACGCGCCCGGCTTATCATTTTTGGTAGACGGTAAACATGGAGAATGAAAATACTGTAGAAGTTTATCAAGAGAGTAACGGGATTGTACCTGAAGTCCAGTTTAGAGACAAAGGTAGATTCTGTCGGACAAGAATTAGAAAATGAAAAGATGATATTGCAATTGCAAATAAAAAAACGTCGTGTTGAGGTTAACCTCAATGTCCAATCTGTCCAAAGTCAAAACATATTTCATCGATTGTTATGTTTTTTCCCCTTTCCCAACTTCATAATATTTGGGATATAAAAACGAACGTTCATTTTATATGACGGTTCTTCCATGCCGAATTTATATATAGATGCGTTGTATACATGTCGCCAGAAAGATTGAGAAACCTTGGCTATATTACATAGAAGAACTTTAAGTAAATGTCGACGAAAGGCCCTTTATAATCGATTAAAAAATGTACGGCTTCACACAATCATATTTTTAATTCACGATGAAAATAACTGATAGACGAATCAAATTTGCGCGGGTATCCGGCGTTGTCACACTTCAAGCAAGGAGGCTGCTGTTACGTCACGAGACGTCTCGCTCTCCGAAAAAATCGATTTTTCGCGATTTTATTTCTAAATTTGTTGCTTATGTCTGCAGTGGGCTTTCCAATTCAAGGTACTTTATTGATTACAACGATTCAAAGAACGCAACTGTCAGTTTTTTTACGTGTGTCTTGGCCCCAAGTAGCACAAAAAAATCGATATATGAGAGGACAGGCACATTTTGTCGTCTACGTGTGACTAATTCACCAACTTTAACAATTAATAACTCGGAAACTAAACGATCAATCTCGTGGAAACTCCGCATACGCATGGACGAAGGTCTCGACAATGTTATTAAGGGGTTACCCCCACTTGCGATTGTGAAAAAATCGATTTTTTTTATTGCATTTTTTTGAAGTATAAGTATCCGGGCCCATACTTCTGTATGGGCCCGGAATAGATGACTCTATGTAAGTTTACAAAAAAAAAAATATTTTCTTCGTGTAAACTGAAATTGAAACTTTAAACGCGTTTTTCTCAAAATGGCATTGCTGAAGTCGGTGACCAAGATTACTCGAACACTAATGAACCGATCTTCTTGAAATTTTGCAGGCTTATTTAATACATAAAAATGTAGTCTTTAATCGTTCGATTTTTTTTTTCGAAAAAAAAAATGGCCGTTTTATAGCCAAAAAACGGCCTTTTTTTCGTTAAAATCGAACCATTAACTTTGACTGTCCGCCATTTTGTGAAAAATGAATATTTTTTAAAATCCTTCGACTAAAGACTAGTTTATACTTATATTTGACTAAATCCATCCGCATTTTTTTTTCAGATGATCCACTTCGCCGCAATGTTGGTCACCGCAAACCGTGTATATAAAAACATTATTTCATTGACGGCCATTTGCCACTAAACAATGTAATATTTTTCAATAAAAAAATTACTGAAAGTTCTTCAAGATGTGTTCTTTAAGATGGTATATTGATCGATTAAAAAAGTTTTGTAGTTTTCTTTAAAAAAATTCATGAAAAAGGCCTTTTTTTGCGCTACAAGTGGGGGTAACGCCTTAAAAAAATCGGGCTTTTATCTTGAACTCGCTCCAATCACCGAACCTCCTTAAAAGCTTCATATTTTGAGCGTGCTGCGTGATTAGCGACTATTATATAAATATTACTTTAAAAAAGATGATTGTGAACAAAACCACTTTTTTATATTTATACAATATATAACTTATACTATATATATACTATAATATATAACTTATAATATAACTTCTTTTCATATGGAGCATTAAGGGAGAGATAGCTTTAGGCGAGGAAAAAGTGGTAATTATTTACTCAGTGACTTTTCCGAAAAATGAGTTAAACTGTTTTTAATAATTTTCTCATTAATTAACGTTCGAAATGTACGAAAATCGAATGTACAAAACTCGCTATTCATATTTTATCACGTGTTTCCGCCAACTTTGAAATTCCATATCTTTTTATGGGGCGGGAGGGGTGGATTTCAGCTTCCTCCGACTAAATATCATCATTTACAACCCAATTAATGAGAAAATAGCCGAAAAAAAATTTAGACTCATTTTTCGGAAAAGTCACGACCTATTTTATCACGTGTTTCCGCGAACTTCAAAACCCCATAACTATTTATAGGAGGGTGGATTTCAGCTTCCCCCGTCTGAATATCATTATTTATAACACAATTAACGAGAAAAAAAAGCAAAAAAATGTTAGGCTGATTTTTCGGAAAAGTCACTAAAGTAAATTATTACCGAAAAAATTGCTGGTCTTCATAATTTTTTTTTAAAGGAAAGATTTATCCACAATTTTTTAGACTTAGGGTATGTTTTATTACTACTTTTGGCTGTTACATGATATTTTTCTTATGAATGTTTGAAAATGACGGTCCTCTGAACAGGTTGCGATGAATGTTGTCAGATGGCGTAACACGTAGCGTCGGCGGGATAAATCTGAAAAAAAACCAACGAAGATTTTTCTTTCACTAACACTCGTACGCAGAATGTGAACCGAGAAAAGGTGTGAAATTCAGTTTGCATTAAAGAAATACTTTTTTTTTAACTATCAAAAATATTTAGCCATGTTTGGGACAATAAGGTTAAAAAGATTTATACCAAATTTCATCAGAATCGGTCGATTAGTTTTTTAGCTATACGTCAAGCCAGTTTTGAAAATGCGGTTTGAAAGACCGTGTCATACCACCGCCATTTTTCAAGAGTATTTGAAAAAATGACCATGTGACAGCGAACAGTAATAATAGAACATACTTACCCTAAGTCTCAAAAATGGAGAAAAATCTATCCTTAAAAAAAATCATGAAAATCAGCAAATGTTTTCCCGGCTTAAAGGTTAAATACCCCCTTAAATAAAAAGTATGTAAGTTGGTAATGATTGCACACGATAAAACAATTTTATTCCGACATATGAATTGAATTGAATTGATAGCATCAAATTGAAAAATATTACACATTACAAAAAGTCTGTTATTCTATTTTATATTATATACGTTCGATAATGTATATATAGGATTGTTTTGAATGAACAATATCCAGTAGTGTTGGTCAGCCGGGGTTCTGCCACACTTTCGAATTCGCGGTGTGTGATCACGATTGCGCCAAGTAGCTTCATCTATACGTGATAGCGTTGTAAAAGCTGCCTGTGTGTCTGTCCTATGTCCTCGCATCACTTAAAAGCTATTGAACCAAATGAAATATGGTTTTCTCTGTCGTATAGCTTAAGGTTGTTATGGGGTTAAGTCAACATGTTACCACCTAGCTATGGTAATACGATCCAAATACCTAGCTAATACAAATCAAAGTACCGTTTTTTAGAAGAAAAAAAAATCGGCAACTCGACGTATTTCGTGAGCTAATTACATTACGCTTACGGAAAACTCCCGATCATTTTTCAGTACATTATTAATATCTGCGAAGTGAATGTTACCACAGAGCTGAAAAAAATAGGTACGCTTCGACTAATTATCGGACTAACTCTTGGTACCGTGAAGATGAGGTTTCACAGTACCGTTATAAAATTATTAATGTTTTTGATAGGGGATTTGTGCGAAAATCAAGCACACAAAATATTAGACCGTGAAATCATGGCAACGTCGTAGACCTTACAAATGTTACCTATCTTATCGGTATTCGGTAATTATGCCCGAGAACCTCAAACTACTCGGTCAGGATAATTAACAACGAATATTCTTGGTACTTCTCTTAATTAGCAATAATTACTTAATATTAATTTGATAACTATGTTCAGAAACGACAAAATAAGGCGGATTGTTTTTTTCATATATACATTTTTTTAGAATATCGGAAAAATATTAAAGTTTTCGATTTCTTCAAGATTATAGACAGCTTTAGTACACACTTTTTCTTTCCAGCGGAATTTTTTTTTTTACTCGGACCGATGTTTATTTTTGACAGCTCCTTGGGCCGATATTGAGGTTACGAACGGGGCGCATATGTCTCTAACTTCGCGACACTTCTGCCAACCTGGGCATTATGATATACCACGATTTACGACGTTGCCAATTCGTTTCACGTTGATTGAGCGAGAAAAAGTTATAGAAAATAATTATACAAAGTAATGAAAACACTGAATGTAATCACCGAATGTTCAAAAATGCATATTTTTTCAAATCGATGTAGAAAAGTAGTACGAAAACGCACGTTTAATATGACGATTATTTGAAAGCTTACAACTATACGCTTTCTGTAAGGCAACGGTCAATCGGCTCCGTGCATGAGCATGGGGCGCTCCCCTCGTACTTCACCTCCAACGGCTAAACTCCATAACAACCTTAAAATGCCGAGACGGTAATGGTATATGTTTCATTTTAATCGAACGAGTATAAGTTGAGCAATCGCTTGCTTTACAACAAAAAGTCATCGAGGGAGAAGTTCTGACGGTGTGCGGACGGGGTGAGACGGTGTTTACACCGCGGATACCACTTATTCCCAATAACTTTCTGATTCAATTCAAGCGAGTGCAGTTCCCTGTATCCGTCTGCTTTGCGATGACGATGAACAAATCGCAAGGACGAACGCTACGAGCGGCTGAAGTCGGCCTACGAACGGCCTGCTTCTCGCATGGTCATTTCCATGTCGCCTGCTCTAAAGTAACCAACGGAGAAAATCTTTTTATTTTAACGGACGAGGAAGAAAGAAAAACGCGAAACGTAGTTTATAATGACATTTTGTAAGATCGATTAAATTTTAATTTTAGATAACTCATTTCAGAAAATAACCTATGCTAAATTCAAAGATTTCATTGTAGTATTTTTTTTTATTTGGCAAAGTTCAGATCAATTAATGTGATTACCATTGAAATTTTCGTAAGTACATACTCAATCTATCTATACTTATAATAAACATGTAAGGAACAAAAACTCAGGATACATGGAATATAAAATTTTAAAACATTACCAAGGTGAATATCAAGAATGTTGGGAATTTGTCTTCACCTCGCAGTCAATTCTATGACCCGAGGACTACTAGCTTCTTCCCGTTCCTACTTCGGGACTTACTTGTTTTTTTTTTGCCTTGGCAACAGACACAACAAAATTCATTCATTCCTCATTGCACCACGTTTCTCTCTTGTAGCTTTAATAAAGGCGAAATGACTAATATCTTTCACGAATCCGTAGTGAGAATTACTTGTACTGAAATAAACCTAACAGGTTATGGGCCCAGACAAGTAGCGTTAAAAGTATTAAAAGTAAAAACCCGATAAAAGGTGTAGGAGACAGACCACGTTTTTCTTCTTAAAGTTATACCCAGCCGTGCGTGATAGTGGGAAATACATAACGAACAACAAGAAAAATGGAGAGCGATCTAGTCCGAATGCATAAACTTAAAAACATCCCAGTTAACCAAGCGTACCATTAGTACAGCGTACCGCAAATGTGGAGTACGCCGTACCCTACAGTATCGGTAATGTACGGGTACGGGATACCAGCGTAGTCGTACATCCGTACTGCAGTACACGGTGGCTCTACGGTGGCGATACTGTACCGAGACCGTTCTAGTACATTGGCGGTGCAGCGTACCGTACGGCGTGCCGGTAAGGTACCAGTACCGTACGCACGTACGAAGTGGCAACAGTACCGGTACGGCTCACTCCACATGAGCCGTACATTTGCGGTACGTGGTTAGCTGGGATAGAAAACTGGGATGTGTGGAAATTCCAAGTGCGCATCGTCCTTAAGACGGAATGACACCTCATCGCGGTCGGTATGGTAGAACAATTGTAGATACCCAAAAATCTCTGAAACGGCTCTTCAGATCCCGTCGAAACTTTGCCAAACGTCGTTAAATAGATAGACGAACAGCTGTATGTGCCTCAAATATTCTGAATTTGAGAAAAAAAAACGTAGATCGGCTTATCATAATCCTATCATATTCCGTCTTAAGACGGAATGACACCTCATCGCGGTCGGTATGGTAGAGCTATTGTAGATACCCAAAAATCTCTGAAACGGCTCTTCAGATCCCGTAGAAACTTTGCCAAACGACGTCAAATAGATAGACGAACAGCTGTCTGCCCCTCAAATTTTCTGAATTTGAGGGGCAGACAGCTGTTCGTCTGATGTCATTCTGATGAGGTGTCATTCCGTCTTAAGGACATGTGCCACACGCCAGGAAATTTCGACGCGGCCTCTCGTTAGGTCAGTAGAGCAGATCTCGCAGTTTTTGGCTACGCGTCACTACCGACGGACGGTGCAGCGCTCGCGACTTCAGCGTCGATGCCTCGCACTGGGACGAAAAGTCGAAGCCGAATAGACGACGATCGTTGAGCACGCTTGTGTGTGTGTTTGTTCGCTACCCCGGCCGCGTGCAACCTTCTCGCACGCAGTTCGGTCGTAGCGCAAACACCTATGTGTGTGTATCGCACAAATACACACAACTAGGCTTAGCGACATGGTACGCTTGGAAGCATGCGCTCGCTCGGCAGGAGAGCGGTGAAACTTTGTTACATTTTACATTGTATTTGCAAATGGCATCGAGGCGATTTTTTTTCGACGACGGTTGTCGTTCGAAATTTCATAACGATTGAACTGTCTCTCTCTAACCAACGGGGTTTGCTAAAGACTCGTCTTGTGGGAGGGTGCTGGCATTTTTCCATGCTTTTTAAAATTAATTTAAACAAATAAGCTTGGGCACTATTTGTAATCTCGATACCGCTTATCGTCGACGAGTTCGATCTCCCCCAAAATCGCGAAAGAGATTGCTCGAAACTCACGCTACAAAAGAGTGGTAAAATTTTACAAGTCTTATTGTTTAAATAAATACGTTCGGTTTTTGTATCTCTGCCAAGGTTCAACTTCGGCAGGTTCTCGGAGGGTCAGCTTGTCGAGCAATAAAGAGTGCCAGCCTCTCTCTAAGGAAGAGCGGTGAAATTTTTCAATCACGAATTGTTGAAACAAATGGCCGCGAATCGATTTCTTTTGTCGACGACGGTCATCGGTGGAAATTTCGTTACGGTTAAACTTTCTAGCAAATCGGGTTTGCTAGAGACTTGTATTGTGGAAGGGTGCTGGCATTTTTCCATCCTTTTTTAATTATTTCAAACAAATAAGCTCGAGGGCTGTTTAAAATCTCGATGCCGCTTATCGTCGACGAATTCGATCTCTGCTGAAATCTCGAGTCTCGACCGAGATCGCTCGAGACTCACTCTACAAGAGAGTTGTAAATTTTTTTATTATGCTCATTGTTTAAACAAATGCGTTCGGCATTCTTCTCTCTGCCATGGCTTATCTTCGGCGGGTTGTCTGCGGCCGACCAAATTCACGAAGAAGCAAAATCGACGGAGTCTCACTCTGCGAAAGAGTGGTAATATTTTATAATTACTGCTAAAAAAAATGTCTACTACATTTTTCTCTCTGCCGGGATTTATCTTCGGCAGGTTTCTCCAAGGATCGAATTTTCTAACAATTACGACCGTAGGAGTCTCGCTCTACAGAAAAGCGATGAAATTTTACGATCGCGAATTGTTTAAAGGAGGACACCGGCGTAACATTCTTGAAAAATCGTTTTTGCTTTGGCTGAAAAAAAAGTTTTAAAGTGGTTTTCGAGCTATGTTTTAGGGGAGTCTCTGGCGCTGAAAATCGTCTTCGGCGATGCCATGCCGGTAGGCGCAGTTTTCAACTCTTGTAAGCCTGTTATTTGTGGGGACTAACGCAAATAGGGTTTTACAATCAGTATACAATGGCTATATAAACGGGCCAGATCCGCACCATGCATGGTTGTTAATGGTAAACCATGAATGGCTGCTAAGACTTGGCCAAATATCATACGCCCATATTGGCCCAGAAACGGCTGCCAGATCTTCTGCCGGGAATGAAAAACAAAAAATTTACAAATTATGAATATAAAAATTCTAGTAGTATCTTTTTTGTTTTCTTATGCTTTACTTATGTCCATGGACATAGAATCATTGCATTAAAATCGGGATCGAACCTACGTATTTCGTTCTAGTGTCGAGCGCCCTACCCATTTAGTCATCCTAACACTTACAGAATCCATCGTTTGTTCGTTCCTTACTTTTATGCCGATAATTTTATTCGTGACATTAAGGGACAACACCACTGTGACGGCTTCAAAAAATCGATTTTTCGAAAACCATCTAGAAAAATCTAAAATACATTCAAGATTAAGATGCTGTTGGACCCAGGTCGAAAAAATAATTATTTTCGGAGATATTGAATATTTTGTGGAGCGGTGCAGCGCTCCGTGACGCTCGGGGTCCCGCGCAGCTGCGCGCCTCAGGGTCGGCAGGTATACCGGGCCTTTCCCAGGTCCTGCGGGTCTTTCCCAGGTATTCTTTTGTCTGCCTTCACAAAAACCGGTTATTGTTATAAATATAGTTTCTAAAAAAAGCCATAGGTGGCGATAATTGAAAAGTTTTCAAGGCAGGTATAGGGATAGCGTCATAGCGTCAGTTTGCGAATAGAAGCGACGCTACACGTGTCTAAACGCTCCGAATCGTTTCGTTTATAAATATCGAACGCTCATAATTATTCTATGCACATCGAAATGGATAATCCGAAAGTGTACGCGGGGAAAAAGGGAACAAAACGGAGCTATGTGACGAGGAGTCGAACGAAAATTTCGAATCCAAAACCTCCGAACCGTTATAGCTCCGAAAATAGTTCTGCAGAGTATGTGAGCACGTCGGCGAAAAAGTAAAAATCGTTGGACGATTTAGAGGTCGGTGTTACTAACGATTTCGGTTATCGTATAGTACACCTCGTCAATGCATTGAACATTATATCGACGTTAGTGAAGTGCAAAGTGTGTGGTCGCGATATAAAGTTTACTGAAAAAAGTTTGCGCGGACTCGGATTAAAAATCGAGGTCGATTGCGGCCATTGTGAAAAAGTGCAAATCAATTCGTGTCCTATGATTGACAATGCATACGAAATAAATCGTCGGATCGTATTCAGTATGCGTCTTCTTGGCGTCGGTTTGAATGGCCTGATGAAGTTTTGTGCATTTATTCACCTACCGCGCCCCATATTTCAGTCTTTCTACTATCGAATCTTAAATTCGATTTCGATTGCCACTAAAGCTGTGAGCACAGTGAGCAAACAAAAGGCTGCACTTGAGGAGGAGACAATTTCGTTGGAAAATCGGGTGGAGGACGGAATTATCGTTTCAGGCGACGGATCGTGGCGTAAGCGCGGTTTCAGCTCGCTTTTCAGCATAACATCGCTAATCGGCTGGTACACTAAAAAAGTGATCGACGTTATGGCGAAATCGAAATATTGCAAAGCTTGTGAGCATTGGGAAAAAAAAAGAAAGCACCACGGAGTACTGGGAATGGAAAAGTACCCACGACGATGAGTGCCAGGCGAACCATAGCGGCTCCTCCGGAAAAATGGAAGTCGACTCAGCTGTCGAAATGTTTCAACGGTCTGAAGAGCTCTATGGCATAAAATATAAATATTATATTGGTGACGGCGATTCTAAAACGTTTCTGGGCATATCGAATAGCGATCCATACGACGGTTTCGAGATAAAAAAAAAGAGTGCATCGATCATGTCCAAAAACGTATGGGGACGCGCCTCCGCGAAATCGTGAAAAAAAAAGGATTGTCTGGCAGAGGAAAGCTAACCGGAAAATTGATTGACGAGTTGAGCACATATTACGGCTTGGCTATTCGGAGGAACAGCGATGATGTTGAAAAAATGAGGAAGGTAATTTGGGCAACTATCAAACATAAAATATCCACAGACAGTGAGCCACAACATGACGATTGCCCAGAGGGAGCCGAGTCGTGGTGTTCGTGGCAGCGAGCGGTCGCAAGCGGTAATATTTCTGAATATCGCCATAAGCCGCCTCTTCCTGAGAAAGTATTGGAGGCAATTACGCCAGTCTTCGAAAATTTGAGCAGAGACGATTTGCTGCAGCGTTGTTTGGGCGACTTCACGCAAAACAACAACGAAAGCTACAACAAATCAGTTTGGGCAATAGCCCCCAAGTGTCAGTCCGGGAGCAAAAAAATCGTCGATATTGCAGCTGATATCGCGGTATTATTCAATGATGGCCTGGGAAGCCTCATGAAAGTTTTGGAGACGTTGGGGATAACTATCGGCCCAAATTGTTTCAATTTTTGCGTTGAAACCGACGCAGCGCGGATCGAGCTGGCGGAGCGCTCGCTCACAGACGCTGCAAAAGAGGCAAGAAGAGCCTCTACAAGTTCGAGAAAAGATGCTAGGGACAATGATTTGCTTCTTGAGGGCCAGCTATATGGTGCCGGCATCGCTGATTAAAGGTAAACATTTTTTTTCCAATTTATCGCATAAATTAACAAACCTAACACTTTGAACGCGTTTTTCTCAAAACCACTTTTTTGAGTGCGGCACGCAGCAGAACTCGAGCAATTTTTATCCGATCGACTTCAAATTTGAACTGCATCAATAAAACTAGATTATCTAAAGAAGTACATAGGATTTTTTCGATATCTCAATAATAAAAAAAGTTATAGCCTATTTTCGACGAGAAATTTTGCTCGAAAATCGTCCTTTAATTTCAAAAGCGTGCCTATTTTTTAAAAATCAATATTTTTTCAAATCTCTGTGTACTTCTCTTCAAAATATCATATTATTAACGAAAACACTCGGTATTTTTTTTCAGATCGACTTTGAAGAGAGTTCTGCTGCGTGCCGCGAACCACTGCAGAGGCAACAGTACCTGAGCGGGAGCTTCCCCAGCGTCACCATGGGGCGTGAAAAATTTGAATTTTTTTTTTATATATCTTCAATAAACAACGAACAAAACAAAAAAAAAATTCGAATATGTTTTTTTTCCCACAAAAAAAAATTCTTGAAAAATGGCAAAAAAAGGGGGTCACAGTGGTGTTCTGCCTTAAAGTTTACCGACAATTTTTTTGGTCCATTTAGGCTGTGAAAATAACTCGCTCGTTTTGGGTCAAGTTCCGAAAAGCATACTCCTCTGATCGAGCTGAAATTTTGCACCGAACTTCCTCTCATTATCCTAAGAGAAACCCTTGACGGATTTTCGACGACTAGCAATAGTTTTCGATATATGGCATTGTAAAGTTTATTATTTCACGCCATACGAGTATATCTATATATCCGATAGATACCCCCCACTCCTCCGGCTTCGCTGCTTCCTGGCAAACAGTGCTCGCCCGTACGTGCATATCACTTGCCATGTAGTATGGGTTTGTTTGGGTTTATTTAATATAGTAGAAGCGCAGTACAATAAATAACTTTCAATATACGATATATCGAAAACTATTGCTAGTCGCCAATATCCTTTTAAAGGTTCTCTTAAAATATTGAAAAGAAGATATGTGCAAAATTTCAGCTTCATCAGTGGGATATGCTTTTCGAAACCTTATCTCTTGTTTTTACGTATTACAGTTTAACGACGTGCATTTGCAAAACGCCCATAAACAAACCATCAAGGCTGGAATAGATCTGGCAAGCCGATCATCCGCCTACGATACCCCAATTCTGATCGCCATATTATCGGTGCGATGGTATTGGCCCACTAATGACTGGCATAGATCTGGCAAGCCGTTCGTCCGCCTACGGTACCCCAATGCTGGTCGACGAATTATCCGCCGATTATCAGCAAACCGTTTAATGGCTGAATGTTGGCATTTTTGTTACGACAGGCGACCCTATATGGGAAGTCACCGACTCGAAATAGTTTTATTTTCGACCAATAAGTAGTATTAGATTACGAAAAAAATGTCTTCAGCTGTAACGTCTATGAAACCGTTGACTTCAAACACGTTTGTCGCAAACCCATGTTTTTTTAATCGGGTCGCAGCAAAACTCGAACAATTTTAGTCCGATCGACTTGAAATTTCAATTATAGCTTCTTCGATTGCTTTAACAGTCACGTCCGGAGAAACCCGGATGATCACGGCGAGCTTTGGCGAAATTTGGCATGCTTGTAGAATGGGTAAAAATAGGCGACACGTATTTTTTTATATCGGCGGAACCCGATTTTTAAGGGCTGAAAAGCACCCTTGAAAATTCGGGTGTTTTTCGTTTTTTGTCGATAACGTTTTAACGGTACGAAATATGAAAAAACTTAAAATTGCAACAATGTTTATTTTTTCGTGTTCTATACACTGGAGATGAGAACGAGGCAGATAGCAACAAATTTCATTTGTTTATTGCAAAAATAGAATTTTTTCAACCGTATCTCCCAGAATTTTTAATCGATAGGGATATAAATTTGCATACATGTAGAGAATGGAAAAGTGCGGATACGGATTTTTTCTTTTTCCGATATCTCACAATTAAAGGGTTGAAACTGCCCGTCGATTTTTTTGCCGAGAGCATCGTATAATCAGCTAGTCATTTGGCATTTCGGTCTAAATTCACGTCAATATATGTTCGTGTTATGACGCAATTGCATATTTGTAACATTCCAGCCGCCCCCCCCCTACGGTCCCTCGCTCGAAAGGCAAACGTTCAAAGTTCTTACCGTGCGGCATGGACGAGATAAAACGCATGGATAGAAATAAAAATAGGTTACAAAGAAAGTACAATCAGTCAAAATAGTCGATACACATTTTCTCGTTGTCGAAATAAAAATAAAGTTCGAATGGAAAAAATGTTGTATTTTTCGACTACTAGACGTTCATGATGATAATGATGAGTACAGCAACAAATGGCGTATTGTTTATTGCAATAATTCGTGAATTACTTGTGAAAAATCACTCTTCAGTTTCCCACTCATATGGGCAGAAGCAAGGCTCGCAATCACGGACTGACTACGTGCTTCGGAAAGCAACTGGATTACAATTGTGTATTTACGAAGAAATTCCACTCCGCTCACCGTATCGAAGGCATTATCTGCAGAGGTTACAGCGTTTTTGGGTTGCCGCTGCAACTCATGAACAGAATGATGCAAACATTTTTATTAGCTTATAACGCAGCATAATATAATCTTTATCTTTAATTTTAATTTCACAAACAGCGGAGCCAATGAACGAAAGAAATAAATCTTCGCAAAGAGCGACTACGGTGCAAAGAGCGGCTCTCATGATAACCTTGAAATCGCCTTATTAAAGATTAATAGCAGTTCTGGTAATAGCGTGTGTCGTCGTTGTTTTTTTTCGTGTGTATTTATCAATTGGGTTTCAAGTCATATAAATTCACCAACGATCATTATTGGTGCAGTTACGACGGAGAAGCCAGCCATACATTTTGTGTTCGAAATACAAATAAAAATGTACGTTAATCCGGTGAATGTTATTCAACTTCTAACCATAGCGATAAGTGCTATGAATTTGCCTCGCACTCCAATCACCAAACAGGAAGAACAGTTCAGTAAGGATCTAGAAAACATGACCATTGAAGAGTAGAGGAGCTAGGGCGGTTCTGCTTCAAAAGGACGTCACCGGGTCGAGGGGAGGTCGCCGGGCCCATGTGACGTCACAGAGCGGTCTCTGTGGAGGGTCCGTGGAGCAACTGGCGGTAGGGGGAAGCCAGCGTCGATGAGTGGTGTGTGTGTGTGTGTGTGTGTGTGTGTGTGTGTGTGTGTGTGTGTGTGTGTGCGTGTGTGTGTGCGTGTGCGTGTTTGTGTGGAAGGAAGGGAGAGGGGGCAAAAAGAATGCTTTGAATTATATGACAATAAAACAATAGTTTATTAATAATTAAATTGAACAATGGCCTTGCATAGTATATATTATACATCAAATCTTTGGTGTGTATGTGTGTGTGTGTGTGTGTGTGTGTGTGTGTGTGTGTGTGTGTGTGTGTGTGTGTGCGTGTGTGTGTGTGTGTCAAATATCCGCAGCGGATCCATTATCCTAGAACATAATAAATCATATATCTTATTAACCTATCAAACATAATCATATTTTGAATCATACTAAAGATAATACGAACCATCGACCCAATATAAGTTTAAGCAGGTGGGGCACGTGTCGCGCATTGAAACTTGGTGGGTCGGCCCACCGCAGTTGGTACAAAATATCCCCTGGATGTTGTTGAATCGCTCGCTGAAGTGGCCACGTCTTTGAATCAGCCGATCAACCGCGTCCCGCATGTCCAAATAGCACGACACACAAAATATCGCCCGATCGTTTTCGGTGAAATATTCATAGTTGACACAGCACATGACATCCCGGTTCAACCGATTTATTTGCTGCTGGTCCACAACTATTTCCCGCATATAATGAACTCCCTCGTCTGAGGCATCGCCCAACCCGCTATCGACTGATTCGGTGTCACTGTCTAGTTTGGCCAATTCCATATCATCGTGTGCAATCCGTTCAATTTCCGCCCACTCATCATCGTCATCATCGACGATATCAATGACCACTTCATCTGCCACAACTATCACTTCGTCGTCATCAGCGACATTCACCACGACCTCGATGTGATCGTCAACGAGATCAATCAATTCAATTTGGTGCGACATTATTCTTGACTGATTTTCCGTTTTCTAACTCTTTCACACTGACACCTCGGAGGTTGAAGTCTGGAATGGCGAAAACTGCTGTTCCGATCCTTCTTCGGAATTTGATTTTTGGATCCTCATGGGCTTATAGCAGGGTGGGGGATGGTCAACAGGATGTGAAAATGGTTTTCAATATTAGTTGGGACTTGTAGAAAAAACCATGCAAGATGTTCCATCCTGGTCAGGAATGAACGAAAAGTTTTTTCTTAACTATCTCTATGGGGTAGGCATCTGCTATCGAGAAAAGTGTGCACTCGTGGAGGTGAAAGCTGGCCAGGCTCTCCAAGCATTGACTTTTACGATCTCGACAGAACAGCGTAAGGTCATGGAGACTGAACTGGCGTATTATAAAGAGCATCTTAGAGTTTTCAGATTACCGTCTAGACGCAACTTGGCGTCATTTTAAATATTCAGTCCAGATATCGGGTGGTGATACATTTCACTCAAGAACACATAAAATCCCAAACAAAAATGCTTTATTGTTTGCAACTGTCAAAGGAAACGTTGTAAAAAAAAACCGAGGTCTTGGTACCATTCCGACAGACAATGTCAATTGCATCCGCCTCGTCTGAAAACTCGCCGACACTCGAGACAGGTCCTGACAGGTTCCTCGGAAAAAACTATAATCTTTAGGGATCAAAGGGACCGCGGATGGACTACTTGAGCGCAGCTCTTGAAAAGTCCAGGTCTCCATTCCGAAAGATAATGTCAAGATGTTTGCATGCGTGTCCTCTCCTGTCACGAGTTTCGCCAACACTTTAGATAGGTCTCGACAAGTTAGGATTTCTCGGAAAAACTATAAACTTTAGGGATCAAGGGCCGTTGGCGCCGATGGACCACTTGAGCTGCAGGACCCATAAAATCTTTCGACCCGATGCACTCCGACTTCCTGTTTTTTGTCTCATGTTCCCCGAGCGATCTACACCGACGCGTTATCGGGAAACTCCGTTTTCCCGAGAGAGAGGGCCGATTTTTTTCCCGAAGACCTTTTTAATAATCCACTCCACTCAAATCTGGCCGCACTTTGCATGAAGCAGTCAGTCTGTTAACATCGTGAAAGTTTTTCCAACTCGTCAACATGGAGCAAATCATGCATGACCAAGCCGTGCTTTTACGCTCGTTCGAAGATTTTTCTGCGTGGGAGCAACGATGCGTCGAGTTCATCAAAGGGCTGGAAACGCAAAGCCGGATTAAGCGCCCGCGATTATTAATCGGACATCAACAGTCGCTAATAGCCCAAATAGCGCGTCTGCAAGGATTGAGGAATTGTGTGCGGAGTAGTTTCATTCACACGGGCGCAGGACATGGTGATCATGAGTTCATCTGGCGAGAGATTGAAACATCCTTCGAGAGTCGGATTTTGACCGGTTCCATCATCAATCGCAAACACATCGAGCCGAAACACTTTCTAAATGATGCTCGTGTCCTAGTGCTTGATCATGTGCAAAATATCATCGACAAGCACAACAGTATTAAAATCAATACAGTGTTTAATGGTGAATTCGCGAGTGGTGACAAACATGCGAATAAAAGTATCAACACGCGAAACTGTGAACTATTTAGCACAAGCGATTCGAACGAGTGGTATGAACAGCGTGTTATTGAGCCCACTTTAACCTTACTCGATGCATTTTAAGAACGTGATAGTGGCTGGGCTCTGCAGAAAATACTTAACCTCACGATAAATGTGAATAAGTATAATCCGATGCGTGCCGGGTGCTCTATATCATTGCCGCGGGAAATTATGGTGAAGAAGGCTGTGGTTAACGTCAACTCCGACGATAACGCATCTTTCGCATGGGCAGTTGTCGCTGCTCTATACCCAGCTGAACAAAACAGCCACCGTACATCTTCTTACCCTCATTATTTGACAGTACTGAATCTGAAGGATATCGAGTTCCCGGTGACGATACATCAAATAAAAAAGTTTGAACTTCAAAACAATGTATCGATCAACATATATACCACCACTGCCAAAAAGGACATCGTTCCAATACGCATAACTCAACACAAGAAGGGAAAGCACATCAATTTGCTGTACATGCAAGATACCGAAGACATCAATGTGGGGCACTTCGTATGGATCAAGAACCTGTCGAGACTCGTGAGGGCACAACTAACCAAAAAGGAGCATAAAAAATATATCTGTGATCGGTATGTAGTTACCATAATATATATATAGGTAATTATATATGCTGGACGAATCAAACAAAACAATCTTGTTTTTTTCTTTGCAGGTGTTTGCACCACTTCGGATTAGAGGAAAAATTGCGATCACATGAGGTCGATTGTGGAGCAATAAATGACTGTGCCATCCGTCTACCAAACGACACCAATAAGTGGCTCCAGTTCAGCAACTTTTGCCGGAAAGAGCGACATCCCTTCATCGTGTATGCTGATTTAGAGTGTGTGCTAGCAAAGACCGATGGAGAGAACCAATCGAAAGATATATATCAACACCATGAAGTGTTTAGTATCAGATACTATGTGTGTTGTTCGTATGACGACTCACTATCTTCGTATCACTCGCGTCGCAGTGCCGATTGTGTATCGTGGTTTGTTGAATACCTAAAAAATCTAGCACTGCGGATAAAAGAAACTTTCTGTGATAATGTACCAATGGTGTATTTAACACCGAGTGAGTAGGCTAGTTTTCGCGTAGCGACTCAATGTCACATATGTGAGAAACCATTTGGCCATGAGACCCTGCCCATTCCAACTGCAACCTAAATTCTAAACCGTCATTTTTCATTCCAGTAGTTTTCCACAATTTATCCGGTTACGATGCACATTTTATAATCAAGGAAGTAGCCACAGCGTTCGAAGGAACAACCGATGTGCTTCCAATCACAAAGGAGAAATACATCTCCTTCACGAAGCATGTTAAAATTACAGACGATTCAAAACACAAGATCCAATTGCGCTTCATCGACTCATACAAATTCCTCAACACCAGTCTTGACAAATTAGCCTCATTCTTGACCGAGGACAAACTCAACATTTTACGCACACAATTCCTAACTCTCTCGACAGACGATTTCAATTTGCTGACGCGAAAAGGGGTCTTCCCTTATGAATATATTGATGACGTGACGAAGCTAGACGACACTTGCCTACCACCACGTGACGCATTTTACAGTTCCCTGACAGATGCTGCAGTATGTGAGAGCGAGTACGCACATGCTGAGAACGTTTGGGAGCGGTTCTCCATTCGAACGCTGGGCGAATATAGCGATTTGTACCTGAAGACAGATGTCTTGTTATTAGCCGACATTTTCGAAAACTTTCGATATACATGCGTTGAGAGCTATGACCTAGATCCCGCGTATTACTACACATTGCCCGGATACACCTGGGATGCAATGTTAAAACACTCGAATGTCAAGTTTGAATTACTAACTGACATCGACATGGTTTTATTCGTTGAGCGGGGTATACGCGGTGGTCTGAGTCAATGCTCAAACCGATATGCACACGCTAACAACAAGTACATGGAGTCGTTTGATCCATCGAAGAAATCATCATACTTGATGTATTTTGATGTCAATAATTTGTATGGATGGGCAATGTGCCAACCCTTGCCATATACAGATTTTCGATGGGTCAACGACGTGTCCAATTTCGATCCATCATGTATCGCACTAGACTCACCTATAAGCTACATCCTTGAAGTCGACTTGGAATATCCCCAATCTCTACATGATGCGCACAAAGACCTACCGTTTTGTCCAATACATGAAAAACCGCCGGGTAAGCGGGAAGAAAAGCTGTTAGCAACTGTCTGAGATAAAAAACGCTACATCATACACTATCGGAATTTACAACAGTGCTTACGCCATGGACTTTGTCTCGTGAAAATCCATAGAGTCCTACAGTTTACACAATCCCCATGGCTGCGTTCGTATATTGAGTTAAATACCCAGTTTCGAACGCTTGCCAAAAACGATTTCGAAAAGAATTTATTCGATTTAATGAATAATGCGGTCTTTGGCAAAACGATGGAGAATTTGCGAAATCATGTAGATGTAAAGCTTTTAACAAAGTGGGAGGGCAGATATGGCGCAGAGGCAATGATTGCGAAGCCAAACTTCCACAGCCGAAGTGTTTTTTTCGGAAAACCTCGTTGCCGTGGAATTGCGCAATCTCGAGGTGAAATTCAACAAGCCGACATATGTGGGTATGTGCATACTCGACATATCCAAAACGTGCTTGTATGGATTTCATCACGAGTATATGATACCTCTGTATCGAGATAAATGTAAAGTCATGTATACCGATACGGATAGTCTCATATATGACATTGAGAGCGATGATATATATGCCGACATGAAGCGCGACATTTCAAAATTCGATACAAGCGATTATTCGGCGGACAATAGGTATGGTATACCGCTCGTCAACAAGAAGGTACCCGGTCTCATGAAGGACGAATGTAATGGAGCAATTTTGACCGAATTTATTGGACTTCGATCGAAAATGTACGCGACACGTGTCGAGGGTAAGAAGGACACGAAAAAAGTTAAAGGCGTCAAGAGTAGCGTTGTGGCGAGAACAATCATGTTTGACGATTATGCTCAATGCTTGAAGGAAAATATTGAAATGGAGCGTAGTCAAACGTGCATTCGACCAAAATTACACAAAGTCTACACCATTCGCGAGACGAAAATTGCTCTGAGTCCTCATGACGATAAGCGGTATAGCATACCTGGGACCTCTGATACCCTACCATGGAGGCATCATAGAATACCATCGTAAAGCGTTATGTAATTGGTTTTTTTTCTACAACCTTGATGTAAAATTGCATACATTTTTGTGAATATTGATGTATAAAACTCGTGAAAATTATGTGTATATTTTGGTCCCTCGATGTAAAACTTGTTAAAATTGTGTTTGCTGTTGTAAATATTTAATTGCGTAAGAATGGATTTCATTATTTTCCGTAAATAAAGAAACGGACTTTTTATAATCCCATGCGTTTATTCACTCTATCTATCTCCTCATACCCACGTTCCACGAAAAAAAGGGATTATCGACGGCGGGAAGAGGGGGAAAAAAGCAAGCCTGCTGTGGAGTCGGTCGGAGGCCTTGGAGGGATACATGCGGAGACGACCAGCAGGTCAAGAGTCATAAAACACGCATATTTTCAATTTTCTTTATTATCGACTACAAATAGCATTTACTTATCCAACTATTGTAGCTATTGTCGAACCCCTAGCCATTCAACAAACATTCGATTACCGCGCTTCTTCAATACTGCTTCAATGAGATCGATATCGAGGTGCTTGACACTGAGAAGCTCTTGTTCGTAAAAACCACCGGCGATCGGTTCATCTTTATGGTCCTTCAAGTGGGACGTCACGGGATAAGTTTTTTTTTCACACGATAGATCGTAAATATTTCTGTTGTCCAGTTTGGAGTGTAACCCTTTTCGAAAACAGTCTTAAATTTGCTGATTCTTACTTTATTACCAACGGCGAATTTCGGCGATCTTTCCATTGGAGGCTTATTGAAAATCTGCTGCAGTTGCTTCTCATTTTCCGCGTTGACGTTTCTCGGCTTCATCTTAATGGTGAGGTGTACAGAATCGTTATATTCGGCTACTAGATTATCAGGAATATCGATCCACTTATAATTACCACGAAAACTAAATTGCATCCACATCTTATTCTTCAATGCACGATTGAAACGCTTGCAAATGGATGCCTTCAAGTCGCCATATGTTGAATACATGCACAGCAGGCTTGCTTTTTTCCCCCGCTTTCCGCCGTCGATAATCCCTTTTTTTCGTGGAACGTGGGTATGAGGAGATGGATAGAGTGAATAAACGCATGGGATTATAAAAAGTCCGTTTCTTTATTTACGGAAAATAATGAAATCCATTCTTACGCAATTAAATATTTACAACAGCAAACACAATTTTAACAAGTTTTACATCGAGGGACCAAAATATACACATAATTTTCACGAGTTTTATACATCAATATTCACAAAATGTATGCAATTTTACATCAAGGTTGTAGAAAAAAACAATTACATAACGCTTTACGATGGTATTCTATAATGCCCCCATGGTAGGGTATCAGAGGTCCCAGGTATGATATACCGCTCATCGTCATGAGGACTCAGAGCAATTTTTGTCTCGCGAATGGTGTAGACTTTGTGTAATTTTGATCGAATGCACGTTTGACTACGCTCCATTTCAATATTTTCCTTCAAGCATTGAGCATAATCGTCAAACATGATTGTTCTCGCCACAACGCTACTCTTGACGCCTTTAACTTTTTTCGTGTCCTTCTTACCCATGACACGTGTCGCGTACATTTTCGATCGAAGTCCAATGAATTCGGTCATAATTGCTCCATTACATTCGTCCTTCATGAGACCGGGTACCTTCTTGTTGGCGAGCGGTATACCATACCTATTGTCCGCCAAATAATCGCTTGTATCGAATTTTGAAATGTCGCGCTTCATGTCGGCATATATATCATCGCTCTCAATGTCATATATAAGACTATTCGTATCGGTATACATGACTTTACATTTATCTCGATACAGAGGTACCATATACTCGTGATGAGATCCATACAAGCACGTTTTGGATATGTCGAGTATGCACATACCCACATATATCGGCTTGTTGAATTTCACCTCGAGATTGCGCAATTCCACGGCAACGAGGTTTTCCGAAAAAAACACTTCGGCTGTGGAAGTTTGGCTTCGCAATCATTGCCTCTGCGCCATATCTGCCCTCCCACTTTGTTAAAAGCTTTACATCTACATGATTTCGCACATTCTCCATCGTTTTGCCAAAGACCGCATTATTCATTAAATCGAATAAATTCTTTTCGAAATCGTTTTTGGCAAGCGTTCGAAACTGGGTATTTAACTCAATATACGAACGCAGCCATGGGGATTGTGTAAACTGTAGGACTCTATGGATTTTCACGAGACAAAGTCCATGGCGTAAGCACTGTTGTAAATTCCGATAGTGTATGATGTAGCGTTTTTTATCTCAGACAGTTGCTAACAGCTTTTCTTCCCGCTTACCCGGCGGTTTTTCATGTATTGGACAAAACGGTAGGTCTTTGTGCGCATCATGTAGAGATTGGGGATATTCCAAGTCGACTTCAAGGATGTAGCTTATAGGTGAGTCTAGTGCGATACATGATGGATCGAAATTGGACACGTCGTTGACCCATCGAAAATCTGTATATGGCAAGGGTTGGCACATTGCCCATCCATACAAATTATTGACATCAAAATACATCAAGTATGATGATTTCTTCGATGGATCAAACGACTCCATGTACTTGTTGTTAATGTGTGCATATCGGTTTGAGCATTGACTCAGACCACCGCGTATACCCCGCTCAACGAATAAAACCATGTCGATGTCAGTTAGTAATTCAAACTTGACATTCGAGTGTTTTAACATTGCATCCCAGGTGTATCCGGGCAATGTGTAGTAATACGCGGGATCTAGGCCATAGCTCTCAACGCATGTATTTCGAAAGTTTTCGAAAATATCGGCTAATAACAAGACATCTGTCTTCAGGTACAAATCGCTCTAGTCGCCCAGTGTTCGAATGGAGAACTGCTCCCAAACGTTCTCAGCATGTGCGTACTCGCTCTCACATACTGTAGCATCTGTCAGGGAACTGTAAAATGCGTCACGTGGTGGTAGGCAAGTGTCATCTAGTTTTGTCACGTCATCAATATATGCATAAGGGAAGACCCCTTTTCGCGTCAGCAAATTGAAATCGTCTGTCGAGAGAGTTGGGAATTGTGTGCGTAAAATGTTGAGTTTGTCCTCGGTCAAGAATGAGGCTAATTTGTCAAGACTGGTGTTGAGGAATTTGTATGAGTCGATAAAGCGTAATTGGATCTTGTGTTTTGAATCGTCTGTAATTTTAACATGCTTCGTGAAGAAGATGTATTTCTCCTTTGTGTTTGGAAGCCCATCGGTTGTTCCTTCGAACGCTGTGGCTACTTCCTTGATTGTAAAATGTGCATTGTAACCGGATAAATTGTTGAAAACTACTGGAACGAAAAACGACTTTATAATTTAGGTTGCAGTTGGAATGGGCAGGGCCTCTATAGCGCCCAGTCAGATGGCAATGATCTCGAACGCGTACATCTTCTTGCGCAAATGGTCTCTCATATATGTGACATTGAGTCGCTGCGCGAAAACTAGCCCACTCACTCGGTGTTAAATACACCATTGGTACATTATCACAGAAAGTTTCTTTTATCCGCAGTGCTAGATTTTTTAGGTCTTCAACAAACCACGATACACAATCGGCACTGCGACGCGAGTGATACGAAGATAGTGAGTCGTCATAAAAACAACACACATAGTATCCGATACTAAACACTTCATGGTGTTGATATATATCTTTCGATTGGTTCTCTCTATCGGTCTTTGCTAGCATACACTCCAAATCAGCATACACGATGAAGGGATGTCGTTCTTTCCGGCTAAAGTTGCTGAACTGGAGCCACTTATTGGTGTCGTTTGGTAGTCGGATGGCACAGTCATTTATTGCTCCACAATCGACCTCATGTGATCGCAATTTTTCCTCTGATCCGAAGTGGTGCAAACACCTGCAAAGAAAAAAAACAAGATTGTTTTGTTTAATTCGTCCAGCATATATAATTACCTATATATATATTATGGTAACTACATACCGATCACAGATATATTTTTTATGCTCCTTTTTGGTCAGTTGTGCCCTCACGAGTCTCGACAGGTTCTTGATCCATACGAAGTGCCCCATATTGATGTACTCGGTATCTTGCATGTACAGCAAATTGATGTGCTTTCCCTTCTTGTGTTGAGTTATGCATATTGGAACGATGTCCTTTTTGGCAGTGGTGGTATATACGTTGATCGATACATTGTTTTGAAGTTCAAACTTTTTTGTTTGATGTATCGTCACCGGGAATTCGATATCCTTCAGATTTAGTACTGTCAAATAATGAGGGTAAGAAGATGTACGGTGGCTGTTTTGTTCAGCTGGGTATAGAGCAGCGACAACTGCCCTTGCGAAACATTCGTTATCGTCGGAGTTGACGTTAACTACAGCCTTCTTCAACATTATTTCCCGCGGCAATGATATAAAGCACCCGGCACGCATCGGATTATACTTATTCACATTTATCGTGAGGTTAAGTATTTTCTGCAGAGCCCAGCCACTATCCCGTTCTTGAAATTCATCGAGTAAGGTTAAAGTGGGCTCAATAACACGCTGTTCATACCACTCGTTCAAATCGCTCGTGCTAAATAGTTCACAGTTTCGCGTGTTGATACTTTTATTCCCATGTTTGTCACCACTCGCGAAGTCACAATTAAACACTGTATTTATTTTAATACTGTTGTGCTTGTCGATGATATTTTGCACATGATGAAGCACTAGGACACGAGCATCATTTAGAAAGTGTTTCGGTTCGATGTGGTTACGATTGATGATGGAACCGGTCAAAATCCGACTCTCGAAGGATGTTTCAATCTCTCGCCAGATGAACTCATGATCACCATGCCCTGCGCCCGTGTGTATGAAACGACTCCGCACACAATTCCTCAATCCTTCCAGACGCGCTATTTGGGCTATTAGTGACTGTTGATGTCTGATTAATAATCGCGGGCGCTTAATCCGGCTTTGCGTTTCCAGCCCTTTGATGAACTCGACGCATCGTTGCTCCCACGCAGAAAAATCTTCGAACGAGCGTAAAAGCACGGCTTGGTCATGAATGATTTGCTCCATGTTGACGAGTTGGAAAAACTTTCACGATGTTAACAGACTGACTGCTTCATGCAAAGTGCGGCCAGATTTGAGTGGAGTGGATTATTAAAAAGGTCTTCGGGAAAAAAATCGGCCCTCTCCCTCGGGAAAACGGAGTTTCCGATAACGCGTCGGTGTAGATCGCTCGGGGAACATGAGACAAAAAACAGGAAGTCGGAGTGCATCGGGTCGAAAGATTTTATGGGTCCTGCAGCTCAAGTGGTCCATCGGCACCAACGGCCCTTGATCCCTAAAGTTTATAGTTTTTCCGAGAAATCCTGACTTGTCGAGACCTGTCTAAAGTGTTGGCGAGACTCGTGACAGGAGAGGACACGCATGCAAACATCTTGACATTATCTTTCGGAATGGAGACCTGGACTTTTCAAGAGCTGCGCTCAAGTAGTCCATCCACAGTCCCTTTGATCCCTAAAGATTATAGTTTTTTCCGAGGAACCTGTCAGGACCTGTCTCGAGTATCGGCGAGCTTTCAGACGAGGCGGATGCAATTGACATTGTCTGTCGGAATGGTACCAAGACCTCGGTTTTTTTTTACAACGTTTCCTTTGACAGTTGCAAACAATAAAGCATTTTTGTTTGGGATTTTACGTGTTCTTGAGTGAAATGTATCACCACCCGATATCTGGACTGAATATTTAAAATGACGCCAAGTTGCGTCTAGACGGTAATCTGAAAACTCTAAGATGCTCTTTATAATACGCCAGTTCAGTCTTCATGACCTTACGCTGTTCTGTCGATATCGTAAAAGTCAATGCTTGGAGAGCCTGGCTAGCTTTCACCTCCACGAGTGCACACTTTTCTCGATAGCAGATGCCTACCCCATAGAGATAGTTAAGAAAAAACTTTTCGTTCATCCCTGACCAGGATGGAACATCTTGCATGGTTTTTTCTACAAGTCCCAACTAATATTGAAAACCATTTTCACATCCTGTTGACCATCCCCCACCCTGCTATAAGCCCAGGAGGATCCAAAAATCAAAATCCGAAGAAGGATCGGAACAGCAGTTTTCGCCATTCCAGTCTTCAACCTCCGAGGTGTCAGTCCGAAAGAGTCAGAAAACGGAAAATCAGTCAAGAATAATGTCGCACCAAATTGAATTGATTGATCTCGTTGATGATGACATGGAGGTGGTGGTGAATGTCGCTGATGACGACGAAGTGATAGTTGTGGCAGATGAAGTGGTCATTGATATCGCCGATGATGACGATGATGAGTGTGCGGAAATTGAACGGCTTGCACACGATGATATGGAATTGGCCAAACTAGACAGTGACACCAAATCAGTCGATAGCGGGTTGGGCGATGCCTCAGACGAGGGAGTTCATTATATGCGGGAAATAGTTGTGGACCAGCAGCAAATAAATCGGTTGAACCGGGATGTCATGTGCTGTGTCAACTATGAATATTTCACCGAAAACGATCGGGCGATATTTTGTGTGTCGTGCTATTTCGACATGCGGGACGTTGATCGGCTGATCCAAAGATGTGGCCACTTCAGCGAGCGATTCAACAACATCCAGGGGATATTTCGTACCAACTGCGGCGGGCCGACCCACCAAGTTTCAATGCGCGACACGTGCCCCACGTGCTTAAACTTATATTGGGTCGATGGTTCGTATTATCTTTAGTATGATTCAAAATATGATTATGTTTGATAGGTTAATAAGATATATGATTTATTATGTTCTAGGATAATGGATCCGCTGCGGATATTTGACACACACGCACGCACGCACGCACGCACGCACGCACGCACGCACGCACGCACACACACTCCACATGGTGAGTCTGAAACCCCTACGTGGCGCGTCCCCAGGCGGCGGATAGGGGGAGGCCCTCGTATATGAATATAGACATAGATGTAGAAATATCTATATAGATATAGATATACATATAGAGATATCTATCTGGATATAGATATGGATATTGAAATGTCTATATAGATATACAGGGCAGGAGGCAATTAAAATACCTCCCGTGGACCAACAGACACGGGGAACAAACCTTGATAGCAAATGATTATGGGAAGTCCAATAAAGGATATACCGATTAGGGTGCAGGGGCACGGAACCCCAGTACCGGCGCCTTCAGGGAGTGACCAAGCGGGCTCCCGGGCGTCGTCATCGAACAACCGCAGTACCATGGAGCTAGGCCAATTGGCCTCCATGGCGCAGAATGTTTCAAGTGAAGAAAAGGAAGAGACAGGTGGAAATCGAAAGGAGATTTTGAAGTTGGGGGAGAGGCACGGAAAGACGCTGGAGAGCCTAGCCTCTTTTATCCAGCAGAAGAAAAACCTCCACAAAGAAATCCAGCGGTGGGTTCCTATGCTTACCAGTACTTGGAAAGGTATAGAGGACCTGGTAACGTGGAGTGCGAAGCCACAGACGGCAACGTCGACTGGATGAACGCAAACCACGCCGACCATAAGCCAAAGGAAATCGACTCTCCCTAACAAGGAGAGGAACGATGAAGACATGGACGTGGGCGGTACCTCGACGCAAGTAAGCAAGGCGAAGAGGAGAAAGCGGGTTACACCGACGTCGACTGAAGGAAAGGAGCCGAAGAAGAAGCAGCTGGTGGAGCCATTGGCTGGTCAATCCGAGGATAAGGGCGAGAGATCAGAGCAGAAATGGCAGACTGTGCGAAAGAAGAAAAGATCGCACAAGATATGACAGAAGCAGCCTCAGAAGAAGGCGCAGAAACCTCGCGAACGGCCGACTCTGCCCAAAGCTCTCGTCATCCACAAAAAGGGTGACTTGAGCTATACGGAGATCTTGAGTGGTATAAAAAAGGATCCGGCGCTCAAGGACGCAGGTGAATGCGTCCAAAAGATACGCAGAACGAACGCGGGAGATCTGCTGATCGTTCTGAATAAGGAGATCTCAGCCAAAGCACCGGAATTGCGAAACCAATTCGAAGGTGTTCTTGGTGAATCAGCAACGGTCCAGAGTAAAGTCCAGGAAGTTGATCTGGAGATCAAGGACCTGGAAGAGGACGCGACGAAGGAGGAGATATCGGCGGCCCTGCAGAGAGTCTTGGGACCGGACTATCCAGTCACGGAATACTCTCTTAAGTCTCTGCGTAAAGCATATGGCAGGACTCAGACCGCGGTAATACGACTCATGGTGCCTGCTGCCCGGAAACTTCTGGATGCAGGAATCATCCGAGTCGGCTGGTGTAATTGCAGAATCCGAGAGGTGGTGAGACCACTAAAGTGTTTCAAGTGCTGGAAATTTGGACACTTATCACGGAACTGCAAGTGCAACGTCGACCGGGCTAAAGACTGCATCAAGTGCGGTAACACTGGCCACAAAGTTGCCGAATGCACAGCAAGCGCAAAGTGTGTCATATGTGCAGAAGCCGGAGATGGGGCACCCACAGCCCACATCGCAGGTAGCAGCCGATGTCCAGCGTATACGCGGGCTCTCCAGGCTCTCCAGGCACTCCAAAAACGATGCAAATGAGAGTACTCCAGCTCAACCTCAACCATTGTGAAGCAGCACAGGACCTGCTCATGCAGACTGTGCGCGAGCTGAAGCCTGACTTGACTCTCGGAACCATATAGACATCTAGACACGCAACCTTAGGAATCTGACGCAAGTGGGAAGGCCGCAATTTTGTCCTGCGGAAAGCTTCCATTTCAGGATCTTGCGAGTCGGATGGAAACTGGTTTTGTGAGAATAAAAGCCAAAGGAGTTCATTTCTACAGTTGTTACGCACCGCCTAGCCTGACGACTAATGAGTTTGAGAATTTTCTCGACAACTTAGTCGCAGACGCTAAACAATGCTTCCCGGTAGCCATAGCCGGAGATTACAACGCGTGGGCTGTGGAATGGGGTAGTAAAGTGACGAACAGGAAGGGCTAAGCCCTGCTTGAGGCTATGTCCTTATTGGATGTAGTACTACTTAATGCAGGTACAAAGCCCACTTTTGTTAAAGGTGAAGCCTCCTCTATAGTGGACCTCACTTTTGTGAGTAGTAGCCTGGCCAGGGAAACCAGTGCCACTGGGCAGTCAGTGATATCTACACTCACAGTGATCATCAAGCGATTCTCTGGGAGATTCGCGGAGACTTCAGCAGAACAGCGAAGGCACCGAAGACAAACGGGAAGGGCTGGAAAGCGAAAATGTTTGACGCGGATTTGTTTCGTGAAACTTTTGACACCAGCCCCCTCGCAGCGGAAAGTGCAACCGAGAAGGTCCAGGTGGTCATGCAGAGGGTCACCGAAGCATGCGATGCCACAATGCCACGGAAGCGTAATGTCGACTTCCGACCAGTGCAGCCAGATCGCGCGTAAAAGTTACCCCCTCTCTAGTCTCTTACGCGCCCATCACACCATCGTAGTAGCGTGTGTCCGTGAGCAAGCGATGCTCGGACATCTTCGGAAAGAGCCGAGCAAGGCGAAGCGTCCCGACCGCGCCTTCGGCTGCTACACCAATGCATGGACGCTGAGCACGTTCATGTGCGGCCAAGCCGAAACGAAGGCTTCGAGGGAAAAAGCAATCTGAGCACGACTCGCGCGTGACGTCACCCGACGGCACGCGCGAGGCTTTTAGATGATTTCAATGCTAAGTTAGTTCTTGATTCTCTGCGTTATTAATGTATACAAAAAATGTATTGCGCACTCAGGTCGCTTATTTTTTTAGTTTATACGCTAATTTAAACATAATAATATATCTAAATTACAACTTATTTATCTTATATAAAATTGTTTACGCTTTACTCACACCCGTCCTTATGCCAAATAAATTATAATTCATAAAAGTAAGCGGAAATATATTTATATTCGTATTATTATATTAATTCTCATACTTTCATCAAGAGATAAAGCATTATCCCCAAAAACAAGCCAATCATCCATCCGGCCGCGAATTGTAAGTACCAGAAAGTGCACATATTCTACAAGCGATGAGATGGTCCCGTTGGTAGCATTCCTGGCTTTCTGATTTCTTATTTTTTTCCTGGAAATTTCTCCTTTTCCTATGACCTGAGTGAACGGCTGCGGAGATATTCGGAGAAAAGTTAAAAATGAAAAGAAATGAGATTTTCGTTTAAAAAACTTTTTATTATTATTATTATTTTCAGAAATTTCTTTTTTTCCTATTACCTGAGTGAACGGCTGCAGAGATATTCGGAGAAAATTTAAAGATGAAAAAAAATGAGATTTTCGTAAAAAAAACTTGATATTATTTTTTTTCCGGAACTTTTTCTTTTTCCTATTGAGTTTGTTTGGGTTTGTTTGGAGTTTGAGTCATACAAACACAGATTTAAACAATCTAGAACATTCACATCTCCGAAATAGAAAGACGTGAGTATCTAATATTGGTAATACCATCTATAGCAAAAATCCAGATATCGAGGATACAAATTTCGAAAGTTTTGATCTCAGATAGGCAAACGAGCGATGGTCCATAATAGCGAACACCGAAATAGCGAACATCAAAGAAGTGGACGAGTTGCTTCATAATTTTCTGCCGATTTTCGCTAACACGTACGAGATTCTTTTAAAGTCTTTAAGAGGGGATATACATTTACAATGATCAAAAAATCAATTTCTTTTCTTTAGGGGATAACACCATTCTAGGAATTTGGAAAAATCGTTTTCTTTTGGCTTCAAAAATACTTTGGGGTCACAAAAACAATATGCAGTTGGTCCTGCAGCGATTTTTTTTAAGGTTGGATAAGTGTGTACAGTAGAACCTCGATCATCCGAACCCTCAATTATCCGAACGATGACTTAGTTTATCCGGAAGCTCAATTATCCGAACGTTGGCGCGAAAGATACATGGTTGCGCGAAAGGAACAATGAGCAACCCAACGCAACTTCTCCTTCTCAAACAGCTGCGAGACTTAGACGCTCAAAAACGCGTTGCAGCCGTTCGTCAATTAAAAATGGACGATTTTATTTTAAAAAAATATTTTAAAAGGCATTCGACTTTTTTCAGGTGTTTAAAACACACACACACACACACGCGCGCGCGCGCGCGCACGCACACACACACATATATAAATATACAGGGTGGGCGGAACATTGACGTCCAAAAATAAAATTTAGGTCCCTTGTATCCTGGGGTATCCGAATAACCCCCATGTATGTCCCGCGACTTTTCATAGTTTTCGAGTTATGAATTTTCGAGAATTTTCGACCTGACCAATTAAAAAAAAATCTAAAAAAAGTTGAAGACTGTCGAGATTTTTTGCAACTGAATCTTCATGAGTAGTACTTTTATGCATAAAATAATCCGCTTCGTAACTGTGATGAAAGTTATTAAAATGTTGGTCTAAAGTGAAAAATTTATGTTCTGTAAATTATGACTTAAATTTTCAACTTTAAATTAAACATCTAAACAGGTGACTTCATGGTTCCTAATTAGGCCTCAAGGATGCGCCAGACTCTCAGCTTTCATAATCATTAAAAAAAGCAGTACTTGATAGGGGTACTTTGGCTACAATTGACCTTCAAAGACAGCGAGGTGAAAAATTCTTAAAATTGGCCATCTGATTTAAAAAAAATTGCCCATTTTATAATTCCTAAGGTTATTTAGTTTGTTAACTAACCAAAAATGACTGCAGGAAAGCTAAGATTTAAACATTTAGAGGTTGATTTTTTTTAGTTCAATTCAAGAGTAATGAATTTTGCGCCATCCGTTCTTGTAACGAGAACGGATCGTGTAAACGAGCTTTTACCTTATCCATGAGAACGGATCGCGCAAAATTCATTAAACTTAAATTAAACTAAAAAAAATAAACCTCCAAATGTTTCAATCTTAGCTTTCCCTGCAGTCATTTTTGGTTAGTTAACAAACTAAATAGCCTTAGGAATGATAAAATGGGCAATTTTTTTTTTAATCAGATAGCTAATTATAAGAATTTTCCACCTCGCTGTCATTGAAGGTCAATTGTAGCCAACGTAGCCCTATCAAGTACTACTCTTTTTAATGATTATGAAAGCTGATAGTTTGGCGCATTCTTAGGGCCTAATTAGGAACCATGAAGTCACCTGTTTAGATGTTTAATTTAAAGTTGAAAATTTAAGTCATAATTTACCGAACGTAAATTTTTCACTTTAGTGGATAGTCTTATTCACTAAATAAGACTATTTAGTGAATAAGACTATTCACTAGTCTTATTCAGACTAGTGATATATCTGAATCACTAGTCTGATTCAGATCATACTATCACATACTATCTACATGTGATAGTAGATAGTATGATCTACTATCACATGTATAGTAGATCATACATGTGATCTACTATACATGTGTATAGTAGATCACATGTATAGTGATCTACTATACATGATAGTAGATCACTATACATCTACTATCATGTATAGTGATAGTAGATGTATAGTCTACTATCACTATACATACTACTATAGTGATAGTAGAAGACTATCACTATAGTAGTGATAGTCTTCTACTTTTTTTAAAGATTTTTTCCGTCAATGTTCCTGCCACCGTGTATGTATATATATATATATATATATACATACACGGTGGCCGGAACATTGACGTCTAAAAATAAAATTTAGGTCCCTTGTATCGTGGGGTATCCGAATAACCCCCATGTATGTCGCGCGACTTTTCATAGTTTTCGAGTTATGAATTTTTTACTGCATTTTTGAGAATTTTCGACCTGACCAATTGAAAAAAAATCTTTAAAAAAAGTAGAAGACTATCGAGATTTTTTTTGCAACTGAATCTTTATGAGTAGTACTTTTATGCATAAAATAATCAGCTTCGTAACTGTGATGAAAGTTATGAAAATGTTGGTCTAAAGTGAAAAATTTACGTTCGGTAAATTATGACTTAAATTTTCAACTTTAAATTAAACATCTAAACAGGTGACTTCAATTGTAGCCAAAGTACCCCTATCAAGTACTGCTTTTTTTAATGATTATGAAAGCTGAGAGTCTGGCGCATCCTTGAGGCCTAATTAGGAACCATGAAGTCACCTGTTTAGATGTTTAATTTAAAGTTGAAAATTTAAGTCATAATTTACAGAACATAAATTTTTCACTTTAGACCAACATTTTAATAACTTTCATCACAGTTACGAAGCGGATTATTTTATGCATAAAAGTACTACTCATGAAGATTCAGTTGCAAAAAATCTCGACAGTCTTCAACTTTTTTTAGATTTTTTTTTAATTGGTCAGGTCGAAAATTCTCGAAAATTCATAACTCGAAAACTATGAAAAGTCGCGGGACATACATGGGGGTTATTCGGATACCCCAGGATACAAGGGACCTAAATTTTATTTTTGGACGTCAATGTTCCGCCCACCCTGTATATTTATATATGTGTGTGTGTGTGCGTGCGCGCGCGCGCGCGCGTGTGTGTGTGTGTGTGTGTGTGTTTTAAACACCTGAAAAAAGTCGAATGCCTTTTAAAATATTTTTTTTTAATAAAATCGTCCATTTTTAATTGACGAACGGCTGCAACGCGTTTTTGAGCGTCTAAGTCTCGCAGCTGTTTGAGAAGGAGAAGTTGCGTTGGGTTGCTCATTGTTCCTTTCGCGCAACCATGTATCTTTCGCGCCAACGTTCGGATAATTGAGCTTCCGGATAAACTAAGTCATCGTTCGGATAATTGAGGGTTCGGATAATCGAGGTTCGGATAATCGAGGTTCTACTGTACACACTTATCCAACCTTAAAAAAAATCGCTGCAGGACCAACTGCATATTGTTTTTGTGACCCCAAAGTATTTTTGAAGCCAAAAGAAAACGATTTTTCCAAATTCCTAGAATGGTGTTATCCCTTAAAGAAAAGAAATTGATATTTTGATCATTGTAAATGTATATCCCCTCTTAAAGACTTTAAAAGAATCTCGTACGTGTTAGCGAAAATCGGCAGAAAATTATGAAGCAACTCGTTCACTTCTTTGATGTTCGCTATTATGGACCATCGCTCGTTTGCCTATCTGAGATCAAAACTTTCGAAGTTTGTATCCTCGATATCTGGATTTTTGCTATAGATGGTATTACCAATATTAGATACTCACGTCTTTCTATTTCGGATATGTGAATGTTCTAGATTGTTTAAATCTGTGTTTGTATGACTCAAACTCCAAACAAACCCAAACAAACTCAATAGGAAAAAGAAAAAGTTCCGGAAAAAAAATAATATCAAGTTTTTTTTACGAAAATCTCATTTTTTTTCATCTTTAAATTTTCTCCGAATATCTCTGCAGCCGTTCACTCAGGTAATAGGAAAAAAAGAAATTTCTGAAAATAATAATAATAATAAAAAGTTTTTTTAACGAAAATCTCATTTCTTTTCATCTTTAACTTTTCTCCGAATATCTCCGCAGCCGTTCACTCAGGTCATAGGAAAAGGAGAAATTTCCAGGAAAAAAATAAGAAATCAGAAAGCCAGGAATGCTACCAACGGGACCATCTCATCGCTTGTAGAATATGTGCACTTTCTGGTACTTACAATTCGCGGCCGGATGGATGATTGGCTTGTTTTTGGGCATAATGCTTTATCGCTTGATGAAAGTATGAGAATTAATATAATAATACGAATATAAATATATTTCCGCTTACTTTTATGAATTATAATTTATTTGGCATAAGGACGGGTGTGAGTAAAGCGTAAACAATTTTATATAAGATAAATAAGTTGTAATTTAGATATATCATTATGTTTAAATTAGCGTATAAACTAAAAAAATAAGCGACCTGAGTGCGCAATACATTTTTTTGTATACATTAATAACGCAGAGAATCAAGAACTAACTTAGCATTGAAATCATCTAAAAGCCTCGCGCGTGCCGTCGGGTGACGTCACGCGCGAGTCGTGCTCAGATTGCTTTTTCCCTCGAAGCCTTCGTTTCGGCTTGGCCGCACATGAACGTGCTCAGCGTCCATGCATTGGTGTAGCAGCCGAAGGCGCGGTCGGGACGCTTCGCCTTGCTCGGCTCTTTCCGAAGAAGTCCGAGCATCGCTCGCTCACAGACACACGCTACTACGATGGTGTGATGGGCGCGTAAGAGACTAGAGAGGGGGTAACTTTTACGCGCGATCTGGCTGCACTGCTTCCGACCGGCGGTACACTGGTGAAGCGAACAAATTGCCGGCCTCCGAAGGGAGTGTCATCGAACTCGCCGCCTAGCGCAACGAGCTAGAGGCAAACGCTCGTTCCTTGATTTGGAAGAACAGCACAGGAAGGCGCGCTTGAAGCTTAAAAAGGCTATCCAGCAGAGTAAAGCTGAAAGCTGGGGCGAACTGCTCAGCGAGGTGGAAGATGCTCCCTGGGGCAGGCCGTACAAAGTAGTAATCACTCGGCTGAAATGCCAGCCAATGCCATCGCCTGTGCACGCAGCCCTGCTGGAAAAGATTGTTACACATCTGTTCCCTGAGCAACCCGAGGAGGACTACCAACTCGAGGAGGACGTCGATGAGGACATCCCAGCCATTACTGAAGAAGAGCTTCTTACGGCGATTGCCAGGGTGGGCAACAATAAAGCCCCCGGCATGGATGGGATACCCAACATCGCACTCAAGGCAGCGATCAAGTTGGCACCGGCAATATTCCGGGGCATGTACAATGCGTGTCTCAAGGAAGGAATCTTCCCGGACAAGTGGAAGTGGCAGAAGCTAGTGCTCCTCCCGAAAGGGAAGAAGCCACCGGACGAACCTTCATCCTATCGTCCGCTCTGTATGCTGGATACCGCCGGAAAGATCTTCGAGCGCATCATCCATAACAGGATTGAGAAAGTCGTGGACCCTCTACTGGCGGAAGGCCAGTTTGGCTTCAGAAAGGAGCGCTCTACTCTGGATGCCATTAACACAGTGGTGAAGCAGGCGCAGGAGTCGACTGCGGGGAAACGATGGGCAAGGGGGTCCAAGAAGTACTGCGCAGTTGTCGCTCTCGACGTCAAACACGCTTTCAACTCGGCGATATGGAAGTGTATCATGGATGCCCTAAAAACATTAGGTGTACCATGGTACCTACGGAGAATAGTGGCGAGTTACCTATGTAATAGGTGGCTCATGTACGACACAGAGGATGGACCGAAGACGTATAGGGTGACTGGAGGAGTTCCTTAGGGCTCTGTACTTGGACCGCTTCTGTGGATCATCATGTACAATGATCTGCTGCTATTACAATTGCCGAAAGGAGTGTCCATCGTAGCGTTCGCAGATGACGCGGCGCTGATTGTCATCGCCAAATTCCTGGAGCAAATCACCGCACTCTTCGGCGAAGCTTTTGCCAAGATAAGGGAATGGATGTCTTCTGTTGGACTGCAGCTTGCAGCCCACAAAACAGAAGTACTCCTCGTATCCTGCAGGAAGGTGATGGAAACGGTGACGCTCAGGGTTGGAAACGCCGAAATCACATCCCAACCGTTCATTCGGTACCTGGGTGTGATTCTCGACGCGAGGCTGAACTTCAAGGAGCAAACCGAGCAGATCAGCAGAAAGGCCGCTGGGGTGGCTACCACACTGGCGCGACTCATGCCTAATGTTGGTGGCCCCAGACAGAAGAGGAGGAAACTGCTGTCATCAGTGACGACCTCAGTGCTCACCTATGGCATACCCATATGGGCTGATGCACTGAAAATCCAGGAGTACCGCAGGAAGGCTGCAGCAACGTATCGCGTCAGCGCCTTGAGGGTAGCCTGTGCGTTTCGCACTGTCTCCGAGGACGCTATCAACGTTATCGCGGGAATGCTGCCCATTGAGGTGCTCGCCGAGGAGCGTAGATCGATGTACCAGCAGAAGGGAGCTAGAAACCCCAGTTATGCAAGGACAGAAGCGAGAGCAACCAGTTTCAACCAGTGGCAGACGATGTGGGATGCTTCTACCAAGGGAAGGTGGACACATCGACTAATCCCGAAGGTGGAGATATGGGTGAACCGTCTACACGGGGAGCTCAACTATTATCTCACTCAAGTGATCGCAGGATACGGCTGTTTCCGGGTTTATCTCTATAAGTTTAATTATGAAGATCCCCCGGACTGCCCAGCATGTGTAGCAGTCGAGGAGAACGCTGAACATGCATTGTTCCAATGCCCAGGTTTTAGTGCCTCCCGCGCGATAGTCGAGGATCAGCTGGAGACACGCATCACCCCGGACAACCTGGTTGAGATGATGCTGAAGTCAGCAGACGCATGGACAGCGGTATCGGCTTATGTTGCCGCAGTGATGAAGGAGTTGCGACGTGCAGAACGTGCGAGGAAGAAGACGACGCCGGAAGACTAGGCAGTCAGAGATTAAGTCAGCGACACGAACCCCTAAACCACTCATACAATCTCGAGTGGAACGTAGGATGTAAGGTCGTCTGACAACACTGCAGGAAGAGCTACGGCTAAGGCCTCTCCCGCGATGTAATACCTAGCGGTCGTCCCGCGGGAGAATTTGTAAGGCCACAGAGGAACGGGGGTTTTTAGTCAGTGCAAGCCCGACACGCGGCAATTATTTGCTACGGTGCGGAGGCATTTTCCCGCTAAACCTCTTAAAAAAAAAACACACACCAAAGATTTGATGTATAATATATACTATGCAAGGTCATTATTCAATTTAATTATTAATAAACTATTGTTTCATTGTCATATAATTCAAAGCATTCTTTTTGGCCCCTACCCCTTCCTTCCACACAAACACCACTCATCGACGCTGGCTTCCCCCTCCCGCCAGTTGCTCCACGGACCCTCCACAGAGACCGCTCTATGACGTCACATGGGCCCGGCGACCTCCCCTCGACCCGGTGACCTCCTTTTAAAGCAGAACCGCCCTAGCTCCTCTACTTTGAAGCGATGGATCAACCTATGAAAATGGAAGTTGTAACTGGTTTGGATTTTCTGTCACCAAATGAAATTCATGAAGCAGCCGTAATAGAAGATGACAGTGAAGGAGATTGGCACGGACAACGATACCTAGATCCAAAAATTGATTAAAATCTATGTACCCAAAAAATAGAAGAAACGAGTTACGAATACAAGACAAGAGCTGTAGATTACTGGAGATCCGGGGTAAATGGGAATTGAAAGTTATCATCTGTTCAAACGAAATTCAAAAAGGTGAAATCAGAGCCGCAGTTGCGTCGGTGGGCCCATAGTATAAATAAGGGTGGCACCTACAAAGAAAAGTTAACAAAGATAGCTCACTACACGTTAAACAATTTTAATGATGCTTTGGACAGAAGGCTGCCTGTCCATGATATAGATCTTCGACGATGGGCCTTACGTGCACGAGAAATTGTAGAAATACCAGCTGTAAATTTCTAAGCATCCGCTTCTTGGCTAAGGGCATTCAAAAACCAACATGGAATTGTGTCACGGAAGATTACTAAATATGTAACAAAACAACAATTATTAAACCCTGATACACTTCAAAACAAAGCTATCGAATTTATAGAAATGGTGAAAGTCAACATAGCCAACGTTGGGGCTGAAAACACATTTAATTCTGATCAGAGTGGATTCAATTTAGAGCTACATACAGGTCGCACATTGGTGAAAGAAGGGCAGAAATCCGTTGAGGCAGTCGTGCAATCGAAAACATCAACAACACACAGTTATACTATACAGCCTTTGGTTTCTGCGAGTGGCAAGCTTTTGGCACCTATGTTGATCGTTTTAAACGAACCTACCAGCAAATTTGGTCCTCGAATGGAACAAACTATGTTCAGAGCAGAAAATATATTTCTATTGGCTTCGAAATCTAGAAAATTGACGACTAATCATTTCATTCGATGGTTCCAAGAAGTATATATTTCCAATACGGGTCCAAAATCGGTAATACTTCTGGATTCTTGGAGCGGTCAATGTCCAACTGCATTTAAAGAAATGGATATGCAAGGGAAAGATATTAAAGTTTTAATCATTCCAGCAGGTAAATATATTGCACGAGTTTCATTAGTTCTGTAGACAATTAGTCCATATGATAATTAGTAATTCCTGCAGGTACGACTGGAATGATACAGCCCCTTGATGTTTGTGGCTTCCGTGTATGGAAAAACTTCGTCAAACACTTTTCTGACGCAGTAATATTATACAATTACGATGTCAATCTGCATTTGAGAGACAATATTGTTAAATTACAATCTCTTACACACAACCAGTTTTCTTCTCCACGGTTTACAAATCTTTTCAAATATGCGTGGTACAAAAGCGGGTACGAAGAAGAAAGGCCACCAAACTTCGAAAATCCGGTAGAATTTTGCTTTTCACAAAATGTACCGACATGTGATATATGCGACGAAGCAGCTATTATCACTTGTGCGTGGTGTAAGAAATCTCTTTGTTTCAAACACTTTTATCATGACTATCATTATTGTAATAAGTATAATCCATAAAAAAACATTTCCTAAATGAGTAAGCGAGAGAACACTTTTCCGATTGTGTTGTAATCTTCAAAGGCAGTACGTGGCGGGGGAGAATTTCTTCGTAAATATACTATTGTAATCCAGTTGCTTCCCGAAGCACGAAGTCAGTCCGTGATTGCGATCCTTGCCTCTGCTGTTTTCCTTCCGAACTTTATTTTTATTTCGGCCCGTTCACGAGCTATAGAAAGAACGAAGTTGTTAAGGGTGTGTTGACCCCTTAAGAGTGTCGTTCCGCCAAAACGAGAAAATGTGTATCGATTTTTTTGACTGATTGTACTCTCTTTGTAACCCATTTTTATTTCTACAAATTTTCGTCCATGCCGCACGGTAAGAACTTTGAACGTTTGCCTTTCGAGAGAGGGACCGTTGGGGGGAGGGGCTGGAATGTTACAAATATGCAATTGCGTTATAACACGAACGTATATTGACGTGAATTTAGACCGAAATGCCAAAAGTCCAGCTGATAATACGCTGCTCTCGGCAAAAAAATCGACGGGCAGTTTCAACCCCTTAATTGTGAGATATCGGAAAAAGAAAAAATCCGTATCCGAACTTTTCCATTCTCTACATGTATGCAAATTTACATCCCAATCGATTAAAAATTCTCGGAGATACGGTTGAAAAAATTGCATTTCTGCAATAAACAATATGAAATTTGTTGCTATCTGCATCGTTCTCATCTCCAATGTATAGTACACGAAAAAATAAACCTTGTTGCAATTTGAAGTTTTCCATATCTCGTACCGTTAAAACATTATCGACGAAAAACGAAAAACACCCCAATTTTCGAGGGTACTTTTCAACCCTTAAAAATCGGGTTCCGCCGATATAAAAAAAATACGGGTCGCCTATTTTTACCTATTCTACAAGCATGCCAAATTTCATCGAAATCGGAGACATCGACCTCGCAACGTTTCCTTGTTAGTTGCTTACGCCGACGACGTAGCCGCTGTGATCGTCGAACGCGATCCGTCTCTAGCCCAGCTACGACTCAACCAAATGACGAGGCGGGTGGACGGATGGATGACAGAACACGGACTCCGACTAGCCACAGCCAAGACAGAACTTATGCTACTGACGAGAAAGAGAATACCGACAATAATATGACATTCTGGCCCCACATAAGACGGACAGCCGAGAGGGCGGCGGAGAGAGTAAAATCTCTCAGCCACCTGATGGCAAATACCATAGGACCAAGACCGAGTAAACGTCGGCTACTTATGTCGACGACCCACTTGATCCTCCTATACGGCGCCGAGATATGGGGGGGATGCACTCCACGTAGCTAAATACAGACACGCAATGACGATGGTACAGAGGCAAGGTGCGCCTATAGGACTGTCTCAGCAGGGGCAGTTCTGGTCGTAGCGAGCGTGATCCCGGTGGACCTCCTAGCTTTTGAGCGAAGGAGAATCTACCTTCAGAGTGCACAAACGGGACGGACAGATGCGGCAAGAAGGGAACGGGAGACGACGATACGACAATGGCAGACCAAATGGACAAACGAGACGTCTGGGACGTGGACAAAGAGACTGATACCGGAACTGAAACCGTGGATCGGAAGGAGCTGCGGGGAGGTACATTTTTATCTCACGCAGTTCCTGACGGGACACGGATACTTTAGACGTTACCTACACAACATGGGAAGGATACGGACTGCAGACTGCAAATACTGCGGACACGACCGAGACGACGCGGAACACACATTCTTTATATGTGACCGATGGACCGAGACGAGACGCCGCCTAGAGGCAACAGTTGGAGAAATCACGCCAGACAACATCGTTGGCATGATGACCCAGGACAGCGAACGGTGGGCCGTCGTGTCCACCTTCGTAGAGACTGTCCTTAGGAGAAAGAATACAGACGGATGCTTGGGTGACTGAGCGAATGAGAAGGGCCGGCACTCAGTAGCGAAGACCACGACGAGACGATACGATCAGACAAGAGGACATGGACAGGATGTTCGGCCGGAAGTAATGTTAACGCAGTCCACGGACAGTCATCGGACAAAAGTGGTTCCCCCATCCTGACTAAGAATATTCGATTTTTTGGCCAGAGGAGGGGGGTTTTAGCCGGTATGCATCTCGTGAAAACCCTGGCCGAGAGGGATGACCCCCTCCGACCCTATTATGATGCGAGATGAGAGTCCGGCACCCGGGTGACGACGCTGCTCCGGGTTTTAAGAGGCAACTCCTAACTTCTGGCGCAGTGGAGACGCCCATGGTCTTTAAAAGTTTTTTCCCCCTTTTTACCACGGTGAAAAAATGAAAAATAAAAAACAGTCACATCCGGGTGCTTATTTCGATTAATTGCAAATTGTAAAAAACATATCACTTTTTATACAATACTTAAAAAAATTAAAGGAACAGAAAATTGCTTTAATTTTTTAAACAATTTTTTGAAGCGCTGTGTCAATGTGAAAATCGGTCGAATCGAGATGAAAAGATAGCATTTTGAAGCTTCAAGTTTCTAGTTTCTAGATTTTTTGGCGAAAAAGGTTGTGAGCTACGGTTATCACGCAATCATAGGAAATACCGAGAGAACTTGTTTTTCATTTTTTGTTTTGTTTTTTTTTCCAAGAGTCCACGAGTTTGAGATTTTTTTTCATTTTAATGCATATATAGGTCAGTTAGCTTCTTTATTCAGCATCAATTTGGTTTTTTGTCTCCATGTCAATTTTTTGCTCAGATGTCCGACTTTGAATAAAAAAGATTGTTTTATCTTCGATATTTCAATAACCAATGATCGCACAGGGAATTGAAGGGCAGCTTTGAAAACTTGAATACATTTCCTACAAAACTTTGTCTTTAATTTAAAAAAAATGACAGGGTTTATTAAAAATACGACAGGGATTATTTTTGGAAAAATAATCACTTTATCGGTCCGAAAATTTGTGCCGTTGGGTTTTTGGGGTCGCTGATTACGAATTTGATATAAAAATTATGAAATTCAAAATGGCGGATCAAAAATGGGGACATTTTGAAAAAATAATCACTTTATCGGTCCGAAAATTTGCACCATTGGGTTTTCGGGGTCGCTGATTACGAATTTGATATCAAAATTATGAAATTCAAAATGGCGGACCAAAAATGGCGAACGTTTTGGAAAAATAATCACTTTATCGGTCCGAAAATTTGGACCATTGGGTTTTCGGGGTCGCTGATTACGAATCTGATATTAGATTAATGAGATTTGAAATTCCAAAATAAAGAACAACTTTGTAGAATATGTAAATGTTTATTTTATCTCACGTAAATAATTACACACAATACAATGATTCATTAAAAATCATAATCTGGGTCAGATGGATCCATCGGACATGTATCGGTTCCTGCTAACGGTGAGCTACTATTTGTGACATTACCTTCTGATGTTGCCAGTAGAAGTTCTATTTCATTATGTATTATTTATTGAGGGCAATGGTGCACTATTCTTCATTTTTAGCTTTTTGAAAATTTGTTATGAGTGGGTCCGAGGCGCATCCTCGGACCGCCCATAACAAATTTTCAAAAATTTGCCGAGAAGCCGACGAAAAACGTCAGACATTGTCTTCTCTCGCGTACATTTTCGAGCAAAATTTTCGCGGTACCGACGAATGTTCTTGTTCCTAGCTTCTTGAGCGTTCTCTGAAAGTTGTCCGATTGGTAAGGCACACATTTCTATTATCGCGTAGCCATGAATTAAAACGGTATGTACCGATGTTGGCATCGGGTACCAGGAACATAGCTCAACATATCGTTTCGCGACGTCTAAGCAATAAACCCTGTACTTGTAGATATGTACAGCGAAACCGCTCGCCATTGTCTGGAAAATTACTTTGCAACTTGCTATGAATTTTTCGTCCAAATTCAAAATTTCTACTGTTAAGGCAACGTTCTAAAACAAAACGTCGGGCTGTATTACCCTCGTTTGTACTGCCAAATCCTTGCTTAGCCATATTAATATTTAAATCTAAAGCAGCTTTAAATTGATTTTGGATTTTTTCTTTGCGATCGCTAACTACTTTCTTTTCATCGACTGATCGCACCCGCCATTTACTCGTCCCGTCATTTAATTTATATGCAATATGAAGCATCCATTTCATAAACCTTATCCACGCGTGTAAGGAAGAAATTCCAAAATTCAGTTTAGAGCTGTCACATTCTGTTTGTTCAACCAATTGTAAATTGTTGAAATTTTTGACCACATATTACATAAATAACATCTTTGCGCAGATTTAGTGTCAGTAATAGCATTTCTCACCTTTCCATCTATCATTGTAAACGATAATTCATATTTTACTTCAACGTAGTACCCTCCGTTACTGTATTGAATGTGCCGAAATATGCTATTTGCTTATCAACGATATTTTTTTCATCAATAGTTGACTGCACAGTTTCTCTAAAATTCCAATTAAAATTGCAATCTCGCGGCCTGCAGTAACGGGGTAGAGAAGGCCTTGGGTTCTTCCAAACTACAAGTTGCAGCTCATATTTGTCGTCTGAATTGCAACGGAACCAACAGATTTGCAACGGAACCACGGACGTAAATAATACATGAGCGTCAGAGCAGTCGCTTTCGTCAAATTTTTGCTTATACTGCTGCGACGACGAACCATCGCATCCCCACTTCAAAATTAATTTCATATAATTCGTGAAGGAACTATCGCGTGTTTTTATGACATCAGATTGTACTTGTACCAGTCGAGCTGTGGTATGATCTAGTTGAGCCTGCAATGATCCTTCTGCGCTTGTTTCCATTATACTTATTGAACACTCTGGTGGGAAACAACGAGAATTAGCAGCTAATATTTTATTATAACTGGGATAAACCGAGACGTCGCTGTTTTCATTCGTTAATTCCCAGGCCATATTGTACGTTTCTTTCGTCATTTTACCGCTTGTTATTAAGTTCAAAGTAACATCTGCGCTGATTTCTCGAAGTACTGGTCTAGAATCTTGTGCGAATGCTAACTGATACCGAGAGGCTCGCGTAGGAGAAGTGATTGTAATATCCTTGAGCACCTTTGCTGCAGCATGGGACCCAGAATCACCAAGACTCATTTCCGTTGCGAATGCCAATGCAGATCATAGACTTTTCGGTGGTTACTCCGTTCGCTGGATGATGAAAAGTCTAATGAGGGTCTACCGAATTTTTGGCTTTCATCAGATCCTGATGTGTCAGAATTAGGACTTGGTACATCTATGTTTTTTAAATCAGCATTCTACAATCAATCGCAATAACGTCAGCTCGAAAGTGAAAAAAACGTTTAAATAAAAAATTTCAATGATATAATAAATAGGAAAATGGACAAACCGTAATAGTTACGTCTTTATCAAGCCATCTTCATGAACGGCGTAAAAGCGCTCCAGAATTCTGTGGCTATTCTGCCATTTCTTCTTCATTGCAAATGGAAGATTCCTTAAAAATTTCCTTTCATCGATTGAAATTGCGAAAGGCTATCCTTCCGATTCAGTACAAAAAAATTCGAGAACTTGTACGTGTTTATCAAATTTTGAGCTCCATTCATTATTCAGTCCCAAGAATATTTGTCTGCGTGTACTCGTTTGCATGTATGTCCTGTTAAAGTTTAAAAAGTTGTATAAATTGTGCGTAACTTTAACTTGATTAAGGGGGGATTGTCTTTTTTTTCGCAAAATTTACCGCTTTTTGGGAATTTTTTTGTGAAGAAAGTATACAACGGAAAACTTGTGAAACTTGGCATATAGTTTTATTGATCTGTTTACTACATACAAAAAAAATTTTAAACAATTTCATCAAAAAATCCGCCTCCCACCCCCCTCGACACGCGATGGTCCTTTTTTGATGGTGTGCACGATTACAGCCTTCACGTTCATCCTGCAACAAAAACCCAAAAAGCATTTTACTTTAGACACATATAGCTATCGTTTAATGAAGCAAAAAAGCAATACGTTTAATAGTTTTTTATTTATAACAAAAAATCGATCAATTTTTTTCGAAAAATCGATACTTCAAGTTCAAAACGTCACCAAATCGTCAATTTTTTTTCCCCTTCATCAAACGATAGCTATATGTGTCTAAAGTAAAATGCTTTTTGGGTTTTTGTTGCAGGATGAACGTGAAGGCTGTAATCGTGCACACCATCAAAAAAGGACCATCGCGCGTCGAGGGGGGTGGGAGGCGGATTTTTTTATGAAATTGTTTAAAATTTTTTTTGTATGTAGTAAACAGATCAATAAAACTATATGCCAAGTTTCACAAGTTTTCCGTTGTGTACTTTCTTCACAAAAAAATTCCGAAAAAGCGGTAAATTTTGCGAAAAAAAAACAATCCCCCCTTAATATACTGGACTTTACTGTTCCACTGTTCTTTAAAAATGAATAAAAATGTGATAAGCCTTCCTACAGTAATCAACAATCGATTGAAAAACAATATTATTAGTAGTATAGCTGTGACAATTCTAGCTCTGGTCCTCTGAGGGGGGTGCGGGGCGGCGTATGACGTCACGCGGGGAGGGGGACTCGGCAGAGAGGCTGACGTCACGTGGGGAGGGGGAAGTCGTTGGAGCGGTGGAGTGGGTATACATCGATTATCGATTTATTGATAATTGATTATTGATCTTTATATATTTAAAATTTATTGTTGATTTATTTTTGTCTTATTTTGTTTATTCCATGGATTTTATTATTTAGCGGCTCTCGCTTGAGAGCCAAGTTGGTTGACCCGTGTCGCTGAGAGAAGCGATCGGATTACACGTATGCATGAGAGAGATCGAGGATGAGAGATAGAGCGACTCATCTGCATGTACAAAGACATATACACTTTAGACATTCAACGATTAAGGGAGACTTTGTCCTTGAAATTTTCAAAAAATCAATTTGAGCTCAACATGAGCAGCTAGAAGAAGAGGACGGATGCCTGTATGGGCCAGGCATTGCCGATTAGCGGTAATTATAAACACATTTGTATCAGGTTGATAAAAAAGTTTTGTCGCAAAAATTTTAAAAATGTCTTTTTACGTATTGACGCAATATGACATCGAGCTATATCGAGAATATTCTAGAATGTTTTCTACTCTTCCGCGTGACAGGGTATAAAAGGGCGAGCGCGCGTTCTAGTGGACAGAAATGGCTTCGATCTCGCAGGAGCAACTTCGAGCGATCATTTTTTACGAGTGGCGGCGCGGCACGAACGCAAGCACAACTGCTAAAAATATACAGGATGCATTCAGCGAGAACGTAGTTTCTCATCGAACAGTCCAGCGTTGGTTCAATCGTTTTAAATCTGGAGACACAAGCCTTGAAGATAAGGAACGTTCCGGACGACCGTCGACCATCGATAATGAAGCATTACTCCGCTGCATCAAAGAAAAACCGGAAGCAAGTATGCACGAGCTAGCAAGAGAACTTGGTTGCACCCAACCGTCAATAGTCAATCACTTACACAACTTGGGATACAGGAAGGTTCTAGCTCAATGGATACCACACCGTCTCACCGACGACAATAAGAACTGTCGCGTGACCATCTGCCAGTCTCTCCTGCTTCGCCACCATCGCAAGGAGTTTTTAGAAGATCTTGTGACGGGAGATGAAAGCTGGGTCTTGTATGATAACAGAACGCGTTTAGCCTACTGGCTTCCTATCGGAGAAAAACCGCCACACCAACCGAAATCTGATCGTCACTCACAAAAGGTTTTGTTGTGCTGTTTCTGGGACGCAAAGGGAATGCTGTTTCACAATTTTCTCCCTGTAGGTAAGACGATCTCCTCTACACGGTACATCGAGAATCTCCAGGAATTGGCAAAAGCTATAAGAAAAAAACGGCCAAGACGCGCGACTGTGCACCTTCTCCACGACAACGCGAGACCCCATGTCGCAAAAGAAACCCACAAAACAATCACTGAGCTTCACTGGAATACCGTTCCTCATCCACCATACTCTCCCGACATCGCGCCATCTGACTACCATTTGTTCAGACATTTGAAGGCATATTTGAGAAACAAAACTTTTGAAAACGTCGACGATCTCAGAAGGGATATTTCAAATTTCTTTGAGTTCCAGCCGCCGCAGTTTTGGGCAAAGGGAATAAATGAGTTGCCAACTAGATGGTCGAGTGTCATAGAAACCGATGGCGAATACATTGTTGATTAGAAATGTTTTGTATAAGATATATAAATAAATAAATTATATTGAAATTATTGCGACAAAACTTTTTTATCAACCTGATATAAACACATTACAAAAGTTTAAACGGGTTTTCTCGAAAACACGTTTTTAAAAATGGCTGACATTCTCCTGACCGGTGTAATTAACATATCGACCTGAAATTTGGAGAGCATACTCAGAAAATATGTCTTCACGGAATGACGGCTCGTTTTTTCGATAGATACATTTTTGCATTTATTATCTATCTTTTTATGCGAAAAAAAACGCGAAAATTCGATTTTTTTTTAAATAGCCGCCATTTTCCGAAATTTGTACTAAACGAAAAACCCATCCGTCATTCCATGACCAAAGGGTCACAGATTGATAATATGCTTTGAATTTGTGTTTCAGATCAACAAAGAGGGGGCAGTGATGTCAGCTGTTTACCTCCCGCGATTTGAGGACCTGTTTTCGCGGAGCTGCAACGGCCGCCATTTTGGTTTTTTTTTTTCAAAAAAATATTTTTTTAACGTTCTGTATATCATGAATAAAAGCAAGAAAAAACCGCACTCAAAAAGCTTTACTCGGTTCCTTTAAAAAAAATAAAATGTAAACACCTGAAATATGGCACTCCAAGGACAAAGTCTCCGTTAAAGCGATTGGGTTTGTTTGGGTGAAATCCCAAACAAACTGTCACGCACGTCTTCGAATATCTATTGCATCTCAAGGCGAAAATGCCTGGGACATTTGTAAAAGAATAAAATTATGCGAATGATATTGCAAGCGCTTCGCGGATCTCGTCGAAAAAGTTGATGTCAGCAAAAATCTAAAAGTCTGTAGAAAAATATCTAATGAACAAATGCACAACTGCACCAAGGATGCAGTTGTTATAGAAATGGAATATAAATCGTGATTAAGAGGTACACACTTTCAGCGTACATAGGTAAAAAGCAACGTTAAAATGTCGATTCAGCATCACGTGTCATCTCAAGGTCAAAATGCCTGAGGCATTCACGAAAGAATAAAATTGTGCGATTCATATTGCGAGCGCTTCGTGGATCCCGTCGAAGAAGTTCACATCGGCAAAATCGTAAAGTCTGCAGAAAAATATAACGAAAAAATGCACACGGCACCAAGGATGCAGTTGTTATAGAAATGGAATATAAATCGTGATTGAGCGGTACACACTTTCAGTCAATGTTTGAATTTCCGAGATCGCGGAGTGCCTCGCGCAGAGACATGACGGATAATATTGAAAAAAATATTTGCGAGCAAGGGGCTCAAATTAGTCCCGTAGAAGAGTACATTGTGTGGGAACAACGATGTGACGAGTATATCAAGTCGTTAGAAGAACGAAGTCGAATTAAACGACCGCGATTATCGATCGGAAATCGTCAATCGTTGGTAGCTCAAATTGCGCGACTTGAAGGCTTCAAGAATTCGGTGCGTCAGCGTTTCGTACACACGGGTGCTGGACATGACAATCATGGATTCATATGGCGAGAAATTGATACGGCGTTCGAGGGTCGTATCTTGACTGGTGATGTCGTGCTTTCACGCATTCAAACCATTATCACCAATCATGGTAGTGTGAAAATTAATACCGTTTTTAACCGCGAATTTGTGGCGGGTGACAAGCGTGCAAATAAAAGCATTAATACTAAAAACTATGAACTTTTCAATACGTCTGATTTACGCGAGTGGTAAAATCAAAGAGTTGTTGAGCCCATTTCGACTTCACTCGAAGAGTTTCAGGAACGCGACAGCGGATGTGCATTGTCACAAATATATAACTTGACTATGAATATAAATAAATATAACCCAATGCGTGCGGGATGCCACATAATGTTATCGCGGTCTATAACGCTGAAAAGAGCAGTTGTTAATGTGAAATCAAGTGATCAAGCATGTTTCGCATGGTCCGTAGTTGCTGCTCTTCATCCAACTCAACGTAACAGTGCGCGTGAATCTTCATACCCACACTACTCGACAGTACTAAATGTTCAAGACATTCAGTTTCCAGTGACTCTGAATCAAATAAAAAAATTTGAAATTCGTAATGACATTTCAATCAATGTATACACCATTGAGAACGATGGTACTCTTCCAATTCGCGTGAGTGAGCGAAAGAGAGAAAAGCATGGCAATTTGCTCTACGTGGAAGATCCGCAGCAAAACATCGTTGGATATTTCGCGTGGATCAAGAATTTATCAAGGGTCGTCAGCTCACAGTTGACTAAACACGATGGACAGAAATATATCTGTGATAGGTACTTAGATTTGATATAATTTAATGTATGAAAATAATTAGTTCAAACATGATTTTTTGTTGGTTTTCGCAGATGTCTACACTACTTTCATTGGGAGCAAAAATTGCAAGTGCACACTGTGGACTGTGGCCAGATCAACGACTGTGCTGTCCGTCTACCGAACGATGCGAACAAGTGGCTCACTTTTAAAAACTTAAATCATAAGGAGCGACTTCCATTCGTAATATACGCCGATCTTGAGTGCGATCTTGCGAAAACGAATGAACAAAACATGTACCAACACCACGAGGTTTCTAGTACCGCATACTACGTACATTGTTCATACGATCAATCGTTATGCAGATATGAATCGCACCGTAGTAGCGATTGCATTGCATGGTTCGTCAATGAACTGAAAAGTGCACCTTTGCATGTAAAAGATATTTTATCTTCAAATATCCCCATGGTACAGTGAACATCCGACGAGGCGCTTAAATTTCAAAGCGCGATGTAGACGTGAAACTTGTAACAAAGTGGGAACGACGGTATGGGGCAGAAGCAATGATCGCTAAACCAAATTTTCACAGTCGAAGTATCTTTTCGGAAAATCTTATTGCCGTCGAATTGCGAAATCTGGAGGTAAAATTTAACATGCCGATTTATGTAGGTATGTGTATACTCGACATTTCGAAAACACGTTTATATGAGTTTCACCACGAATTCATGATTCCGTTGTATCAGCAAAACTGCAAGATCATGTATACCGACACCGATAGTCTCATATACCACATCAAGTCTGGCGACGTTTACGACGATATGAAGCGTAACATTGACAAATTTGATACGAGCGATTACCCGATAGAAAACGTGTACGGTTTACCGTTAGTCAACAAGAAAGTGCCCGGTCTCATGAAAGATCAAAATAATGGTATGGTAATGACGGAATTTGTGGGATTGAGAGCAAAAATGTTCGCTTTGCGAGTCGATGGTAAAAAAGACACGAAAAAGGTGAAAGGTGTGAAAAGTAATGCCGTCGCACGAACAATAAATTTCAATGACTACACTCGCTGTTTACGGGAAGAAATTGAGATGACTCGTCAGCAGTCTTGCATAAGATCGAAGCTGCACGAAGTTTACACTATTTTAGCGTCAAAAATTGCTCTAAGTCCACACGATGACAAGCGGTATATCGTGCCGAAAAGTACGGACACTCTACCATGGGGTCATTATCAAATAGCATTATAAATGTATTTTTTAGGCTCCATTGTATGTATTGTTATAAAATAAAAATGGTGAGATATAATGAATGTAGTAATGTAAATTTGATATATATATATTGGAAAATATTCATGTTATATATAATGCGAGTATGTTAATGTTTACAGGATATAATTATTTATTTTTGTAAGGAATGGTGAATGTATACATAAATAAAATGGTATGCCTCTTGTAAATAAACTTTATTGAATTTTTCATATACTTTATAAAAGTTATTACAATATGTTATTTTTGTGTATCCACGAGTTTTGAGATTTATCCATTCCCAACCATTTAACATAAACATCATTCCCCTTTTTGCGTATTATCTTCTCCACGAGACATATGTTTGGATTGGCAACACGTTGCAGTTCGTATTCGTAGAATCGTCCGGCTATCGGATTTCCACTTGAGTCCTCGACTAGGTACGTTACAGGATAAGTTGGTTGCACCTTGACGATTTTAAACACTTCGGTGGTCCAATTTGGTGTGAAATCTTTTTCAAATATTGTCTTGAATTTGCTTACGGGCACAAAATCATTGACATCGAATCTTGCAGGAGCCGCAATTTTTACGTTGCTGTATACGGTGGTTAAGAGTTTCTCCGCGATCGCAGGAGTAACGTCGATGGGCCTCATGCCAATCGTACGATGCTTTCGACTATTGTACTTCCTAACGAGTTGCGGTAACGCATCGATCCACTTGTAATTACTATTGAGTGTAAACATTTTCCACATATTATTTTTGAGAGTGCGATTGAATCGTTCGACGACCGAGGCCTTCATAATAGAATACGGCAAATAATGATTGATGTTGTATTTCTCCATGAGTCTTTGCACGTTTACATTGCAAAATTCTCTTCCTTCGTCGGTTTGAAGATTTTTCGGATATCTGCTATGATCTTGTATGATTTTCGCGATCGTTGTACCCATTTCGTTGCCAGTTTTACTTTTCAAGGGTACGGCCCATGCATACCTGCTCATCACATCGATGACAGTGAGGATGTAATTGTAGCCTTTGTTGAAGCGCGAATACGGCCGCATTTCGACTATGTCAGCCTGCCACAAATCATCGTACCCACGTACGATGACACGTCTTCGCAGAAAGTTTTTTCTTGCTGGTACATGTAATTCTTTCACGAGCTGCTTTTCTTCAAACGTTTTTTCTTCTCCGAGCATATTGTGTGTTTAACCAGACAATTTTTACAAATCCTCCTGCGTTCTGTCAGCTACAGCGTCGGTTACATACTGAATCGTTTTAGACGTATTGTTCATAGGTATTCGAAGCGTATCCTCTAGTGCGATGAATTTCTTCTCAAATTCATCCAGGCATTCTGTTAACAGCTTAATTTTCATTTCTACGTATCGTTTATTAGCAGCTTCGTAATCCCCCTCAGGTAGGGTTACGCCTCGTATTTTACTTGATCTTGCATCGAACCCACTAGAGGTCAGACAAAGAGCATTATCACGTGTATAATTTCTTATTAGCCCAGTCCACTAATAGTATGAATTATCCTGCGCTCCAAGCGATGATCCAAATTTATTGATTGACATCTCGGTATCAATAGTAACGAAGGAATGATTATTATCATCGATGCATAGGTTAATTTATAATGAGACCCGCTTCGCGAAGTTCCTCAATAATCCACATTATCTCATTGTCGTGAGCGTTGTTACCCGCGTATGGTGAAGCTTCCAACCAGCGCAAACGATCGACCAACTCATTGGGATCATTCCAATGCACATAATCAATTTTGTTGTTATTTAACGTCATGGCGAGCGGTATTTCTATACCTCTTCCAGTTTTTCGGTCGAAAGTTAATGGTCCAATTATATATTTATACTTGAAGCCTTTGTTAATACAGGATTGAGTATATTGCTACCACGTCGATGTGCATTTGTTGCCAACAATATACTTTTATATTTGTCTTGTCTTACTCGGTGTACGTTGCATCGTCAGGAATTCTCTTGAAGTCTAGCTCATGGAGTCCAGGGGTTCCCAAGTATTTTATGCCATCGATGAATATATTATCATCATTATCCACATCGAAACGCTTATCGCCTAATATCATTCCTTCATTGGTAAATTTGATGCCATACATGTAATCCATGCTAGAATGTTTGCCTTGTGAAAGAATAGATGAAATATATTGTTGACCGAGTTGACCGAAATGTTCGCGCAATGTATTTTGACCCTCAGTCGTTCGTAATTGACGTTGAACTGTAGACACGAATGATTCGGGCGTAGTCTCAAAAACGTCTTCTTCAACAATGGTGGCTGGTTGCAAGAGTACAGCAGCCATCGACGTATCATCCAGAGATTCCTTTCGTCGCTTGCGTTTCAACTGATTTGGTGTAGAAGTTACCAGCGAATCTTGAAATAATGAACGTGTGCGCTTTGTTCCTTGTTTCACATCCTTCTCTAGGTCCTTTGCTTCCGACATGCTTATCGATTCAAATTCCGGCCCAAGAGATTCAACAGCAGCTGATTTTTCAACAATCTGCTTGAGAGGTTCGGTGATTAGCTTGAAGTGTCTCTCCAATGCAAGATCTTCTTCCATTTTTCCAGTCTTCGTTAAATCGTGCAATAAATGCACTTCCGATCGAATTACATATTCCCAGTTACCAATTTTGTGGACCAGGCACTCATTTAGAGTAGAGATTGGCACAGGGTGATCGTGGTATAAATCCATTGGATGCCGCTTGTCGCGACCACGATGTAGCCTATTCTCGAAGCAGTCATTTAGGCGAAAGACACGTTGCGGATAATATACTTGCAACAACGGAAAAAAACGTATTACTGCGAGAGATTCGACTTTTGGCGAGAAAACAGCAGCGACCGCTGTTTGGGAGGCTATGAAAGCAAAAATGAAATTTGGCCTTTGAATGAAGACAAAGAACTCATCGACAAAGAAAAAAAATCCGTTAAGAAGAGAATACTGCCGATAGCAAAGCGTGGCGGAATTTTGCCAATGTTACCATTGCTGGGAGTTCTTGGTTCACTGGCTGGTGGGGCAGCTGGGATAGCAAAGGCTGTGAATGATAGCAAAACGGCGCAACGTCAACTTGAAGAAATACAATGTCATAATCGAGCTATAGAAGGCTATGGGCTCTATCTCACTCCCTACAAGCGTGGACATGGATGTTCAACTAAGAAAAAAAAACGCCAAAACACGGTCAAAATGCCAATGGGTGTAACAACTAATGTACAATTGGAATGCTTAGCCAGATGCATGCGCATACCATTCTTCAGAGGGGTCTTCATGCGCAATAATTTACCAGTTTGTGGTGGAGTGCAACTAAATGAGAGCGGAATAGTAAATTTGGACGATGCCGATGGTCCCGGTACGCATTGGGTAGCCTATGCCAAGAGGGGGAGTCATATAATATATTTTGATAGTTTTGGAAATCTTCGACCGCCCAAGGAGTTGGTGCGATATTTTGGACCAAATACCACAAAAATACAATACAATCGAGAATCTTATCAGAATTATAATCAGAGTATTTGCGGGCAATTGTGCTTGCAATTTCTTCAAAACGCCGATGAACAATATGTATTTAAGCCGTGACAATGTGTCAATCAACTCAGTATTCGAGGGAAACATGTCACTGATGGTTGCGTTGACCGGCAAGAATAGCCTTCTCACAGCAAATTACTTTTCCGCTATAGATTTCAATGATGGTTGTTATGAGCTCGGTTTGACGGATTTCGAAACTTATCACACAATACCAAATGTGAATTCATCAAACAACAAATTTTACTTTGACAATGATTACAAGGAAATTATAATCCCTGAAGGATCCTATGAACTGAGAGCCATAAATGCGTATCTGAATCGTGCAATTTTACTCAAAGGGGTTGATAGCGGTAATGATGCTGAAAATGAAATTGTCGCTCGAAAGATTGATAACGATGACCTCGATGAAAATGGTAAATACCCAATCGTGCTACGCGCTAATCATAATACACTAAAGAGCGAAATCAAATGTGCGTACAGAATAAATTTCAGTAAACCCGACAACGTAGGATCCCTGTTGGGATTTTCATCAAATCGAATACTGCATCCCTGGAAATGGCAGGAATCTGATGTATCGATAAACATAATGAATGTCAACATTATCCGCATAGAATGTAGTGTCACCACTGGTGCGTACTGCAATGGCGAGCGTGTACACACGATACATGAATTTTCGCCAAGCGTACCACCAGGATATAAGATATCGGAAACGCCTGTGCAAATCATTTATCTTCCGATCGTTGTGCGGAGCATTACGAATCTAACGATACGTATCGTGGATCAAAAGGGAAAACTACTCGATTTTCGAGGAGAAGAAATTACGGTGAGATTGCACATACGAAAGCGACGCTTGTGATGCTCGTTCTGTACGACACGGAATACGCCAGATACAATATTTCTACGCGAGATAATACGATCGCACACGATAATACTCTTGCAAGAAGACAAGCGGCATTGAGTGTGCAAAGAAGAAACTCAGTGCAGCGAATCGTGATTTTTTAGAATCTCTGGGATTTATTGTACGACATACTTGAAGCAAAAGCATGACTGACGTTTTGAATATCAGTGGGGAGCCAATCTTTGACGATCGTATCATCAAAATTGAGACTCATACGTACAATCCGTATGCCAACTCAACGTTTCGACACAGCGATGAAATACGAATTCCAATACAACACTAAAACTTGTACACCCTACCATCTGAAAGTTTTTTTTACGTTGAGGGGAAGTTCACGGTGCTTAAAAAACCTGATGATCAAGCAATAGTAGTATTAGGAAACAATTGCGTTGCATTCATGTTTGATGAAGTTCGTTATGAGCTCGATGGTGTGGAGATTGATCGCAATCGAAACGTTGGAATAACAGCCACGATTAAAAACTACATCTCTCTAAGCCCTGAGAGGAGTCATACTTTGAAAAATGCTGCGTAGGATGTAACACATAATAATGGGGGAACATACTTCAATTTTTATGTACCTCTCAACATATTGCTAGGATTCTGCGAAGATTACTAGCACGTTGTTACCAATGCTCGTCATGAGCTAATTCTGATACGTTCACGCAATGATAACAATTGCGTATTCGATCAGCATCCATTAGCAGAGGCAGAAGTTAAATTGCTCAAGATACAATGGCATATGCCTCACGTAATATTAAATGAGATAACCAAATTGTCATTACTTCGAACATTGGAAAGTGGGCGATACTTGAATATGAGTTTTCGCTCGTGGGATCTATACGAGTATCCACTGCTTCAAAGCACAACGAAACATTCATGGACAGTAGTGTAATGGTACCAGTTCTAAACCAAGATTCCTACTACCGACACTTACCGACCGAGAAAGAACCAAAAAATGGTTAATTTCTGAGTTATCGGCGGATGGTCGGGTAGGGGTTTGATTTAGAACTGGTACCATGATCGACTGTCGATATCTGTACTTACCGACTGATGGTAGGGCTGCACTGCTTACCGACCGATGGTGGTAAGTTCCCCTTCGCCCCGAATGGAATTCGGCGGAATGGGGGGGGGGGGGGGGTAAACACGGGACACACGTCCAACTCCTAGCGAGGCCGCGCAACGACTGACAAAGAGTCGAAGTGCTTTGTAGTAAAAGGGAGTTCCCCTCCCCTCCCGCGGGAAGAGTAGGGCGGTGGGAGGAAGAGTGGAGGGTCTGATTTCTCAGAAATTGTTTTAAACATTTGTGGGTGGTGAGTTATCGGGCGCTTAACGTGGCTTGACAAAGCCCCCCCCCCCACCTCCTCTTGCTGAGATGCGGTAGTTTTGTTTATCGACGTGTTGAAACCGGCGAATTGAGGTGTTGAATTATTATTTTCCGAGAATTTATCATCGGCCGGTGACATTTGATAGCGTCAAAATGGCGGCGAGATTTCGTCAGATTTCTACGAATTATATTTTTTAATCATTTTTCCGCGCTCGGACCCTCGTGCCCTCAATTTAGCCCGATAGCAGGAGGAAATGAACAGATGAAAAGACCGCTGTTTATACTCGAGCGATGCAACGTTCCATTTGCACGCGCGTGCCGACACATACACACACACACACACCTTGTGGATGCTGCGCTTGACAAAGCCCCCCCCTCCCCCAAATAAAATGCGATATCGATAAACGCGTTGAAACTCGGCCGCCATGATGAAGGGGACTATAAGTGGGGGTGTCTAGAAAAATATTCGTCAGTATAGCGCTTCCCCGTCAACATGAGTCATTTCAGAGATTCAAAAAATCCTGTTTCTCAAAATTTGAAGAAGTTTGCTGAAGATCAATTTCGAAAAGGCCCTCCCCCGTCCGATTCAAAAGTTCCAAAGATCAAAGGGAGTGAAGCATATAATGATAATGTTCGTCCAGGGTGATACGGAGCTGTAGGTGATTCACGGAAAAAATAGGCTCTTGTTGAGAAGTTGCCACGGAAGGCGGCGGAATCATGCGCCGCAACGAAAAAAATGCGTGCAAGAGACGTGAATTAAAAGTGCGCATCGAACGATTGTTGCAAGACATTCAACAATTGAAAGGACAAATAGACTCGTAGGCGCAGATTCATTCGCTGAGGATGATATTTGAAAAAATAAATTTGGAGCCACGGTGCGAAGAATCTCCTCACCGATAAACGTCATTGGTCGAGGATTCAGAGTGGAGGGGGAATGGTGGAGGCGGCAAGTATATAATTTCGTGAAGACAGCTTCGAACGATCAGACGGCAAGTGAAAAATGGACGCGATCAATAAGATTGGTAAATACGCAGATTTTCTTCCGGCGAAGAAATTGAACGAGTTGACCCCCGAGTCGGAGTATCCCATCACCAACATACGGGAAGTGAACACGAGATATGGCAAAAAGTTCGTGATTGACATTCGCAAGGAGTTTACCGTCTTTCTACCGGGGAGGATCAGCAAGGTACTTGAAACGAATCCGGCGACGTTCCAGACGATGTTGGCGTCAGCGTACAACGGAGATCTATGCATGGTCTACATCGGTGGAAAGTTCAATAGCATGGAATTCAAAAACCTGGCAAACGAACCTCGCGAATGCAGTGCGCGGTGAGGAGGAAGGCGACTAATGTCGATTGACTGCTCAAGTGAATTGCAAGTGAAAAAATGCTGTTGTTTTTTGTTCTCCAGATGAAGAAACCCCGAGTCGCTATGGGGTCTCGGAAAAAAAAACACATCACAAAGGCTCGATGTTGGCGGGGGTGCTCAGACCTGGAATTCTGCTAACCTCGCGGCAGCGAATCCATGGCAAAAAGATTGTGCTTCGGATCACCAAGGCGCTCCAGGTTGACATCAGCGCTTTGATGAGATCTGGTGCGAAGGAATCCACGAACCTCGCCATCACAGTATTAAGAACATTTTCTGTGTGTGTGTGTGCGCGCGCGCGCGTGTGTGTGTGTGCGTGCGTGTGTGTGTGTGCGTGCGTGTGTGTGTGCGTGTGAATGGGACAACATTTTGTAAACAATTTTTTTTTGTAAATAAAAAGAAAAAATTATGTAATCGACAATAAAAAAATTTATTTCCTCGCATCCTCTTTCAACCATCTCTCCAGACATTTCACATTTTCATAGGCACATTTGAATTTCGGGTGGAGAGTCGCATGGTAGGGACATCCGTTGTTTCTCAGCTCATTTGTCGCAAGCTTCTCCAACGATGGGCAATCCAGAGTCTCCAGTTCGATGATCTCTGTTGCTAGGTCGGTGAATTTCTTCAACCACAGCGATTTCTCCAATCCCTTGATATAGACGATTCGGGCGTGTTGTAAGATTGATCGAATGAACATGGGGATGGTGTCGTGTGGAAAGTCGCCATCGTCCCATCGCAAACCATGGTAATTGCGCTCTAACCACATATTCGTACTCTTGTACTTTCCCGGCAGAGAATTCCAGGCGTACGGTGGTTCGAAGAGAAACGTCAAGGGCTTGCAGTCAACGCTCGCCACATCGACAATTGATATTTCCTTCGGGACGAATTTGTTGATCGGTCGCTTAAAGCCTTGCACATCAACGATAAACTCCATGATGACTGAAGGGGGGGGGGCGTGATCTCAACTTTATATCAACTTTCTTACCCTGCCACCTATCGGATTGTACTCGACAATACGATCATGGAGAATGAGACAGTATGCGGAAGTATTGGCGGGAATATTGGTCTTTGATTCGAATTCGATGCGTACGTCACCGGGGCCGGACTTGAGAGAATCGTTCTGCTTCGAGCAATCAATGACAATGAGCGGAGCATACTTTATGAAATCCAATTTTTTCAAGCATGGTTCGGGCTCTCTATTGTAGTACGAATATTGAAAGTTTGCATACATTTGATAGAGAAGCGCATATTGGTTCTGCGCAATGTCCAGATTCAAATTTCCATAGGGATAGCTTTGCGAATTGAGATAGAGTTTGACATCTGTGATGTCACAATGATCGAAATTACACGCATTTGCGCTTTTCTTATTTTTACGATCGGTCTGGAAGGCTAGAATGACATATCGTGGCTTCTCAAGTTGCGTAGATGTCTTCACGTCCCACATGTGTTTTGAGGTTGCGGGGAGCATTGGGTACTCGTACAATTCCCATGAGTGGAAAGTCATGGGTATCGGTGTGTCTTTACCGATAAACTTGAGAAGTTGGATTTTATGCTTATCGAAGAGTGTCACGTACGGTACGAGCCATTCTACTTTTTTCAACGTGAATTTGATGTCATCCTCACCTGCGGCTTGCCATATCGCATTATCATTAGTCTTCGATCTCAATAGAATTAATTCATACTTCGCGTTCACAATGATTTTTTGATAATCTTCGGCGAAACCGAGGATCATACTTAGCGGTATGCATACGTCAAAATTCCCATCGGCATCGGCGACAGCGTGCCCGCTGCAAACATCATACCAGCCAGCATTCTCGAGCTTATAGTTCTTGGATTGACTCACGGATGCGTATCCCTTCATCGAGATCGTATACCCACATTTTTACATCGATCTATTTCCATGGCATTGAGCTCGTATCTCACCTCGTCGAACAAATAGCAAATGCCATTGTTTGCGAAATGTGTATTGGCGGCGATTGTGCCATCAGCTTTGGTGACTCGCCCGTATACGCGTAGCGAACTTTTACTGGGAAGTATGCATATGTCTTGATGCTGAATGGAAATACGTATTTCATCACTGTTATTGAAGGTTGTGGATGCATACGGCTGATGAGCATGAATCTCATAGTGCGCGATGGAATCATCGAAGATGACGGGGGTTTTGATATCAGTTATTTCCGCCTCCATCTCAAACAGCATACGCACGCAATGCAGATTATGTAGTTTTTCATGCGATTTTTCCACGTATTCGTAGACCCAAACTCCGCAAAAACAGCACGTTCTGCGGTGTTAGCGGTGTGCGTGTCCATCGACTACTGGACTCTCTCATCGACGAAGTATTGTTTTTATAAGTGCTCGCGACTCTGTGAAAGACTATACCAATTGTGATTTGATGTGTAAAGTTATTGTCTCACCGCGAAAGTTCACCAAATCACCGTCCTGATCCACTATTCGCAGTTGAATGTTGTCAATCGTCTTGCTCGCGATTGGTAGATAAATGACGTGCGACGGTATCTCGATGATTTTATAGCCTGGTGGTACGGATGGGAAAAACTCGTGGATTGTGTGTACTCTTCGCTCGTTAATATACGCGCCAGCTGTGAGGTTACATTCGACGCGCAAGGCGTTCACTTTGAGAATGGTCACTAGATTATCCGATTGATGTTTTTCACCAGCTCGTAGTCTACGGGGTGCAAATCCTAGCATACGTCCGATAGAATCCTCGGGCATGAAATATATTTCATAATTGCACTCGATTTCACTGCGCAGCGTATTGTGCTTGAGCCTAATGCGAATGGTAATATTTTGTTTTGCCAGCTCTTTTTCCAAGTATGTCGCAATATCGGCTAATTCGTAACTTCCAGTAGGTATGGTAAAAACATTCTTGCCAACGTAAAATTTGTTGTGTCCAATGTCTATATTTGGAATAGAATTGTAGGTTAGGAGTTCGATGAGTCCGAGGGTATAATTCTTGTGGGGGACGAGTTCAATGGGGGGAAAGTATTGAGCCTCGAGCACAGACGATGATCCCGATAAGGTCAACGTAAGACTGTTATCCATAATGTCGTTTGACAAACTGTCTCGATTTTTCCCTCATCACCCACTTTTATACAGAGAAAATCTCTCTTGTCGCGGTAATTGTCGACAGAGAAACTTCAGACACAAATGACCACACTCGAATGTGTCGTATGTCTGGTACCTCTTGTAATTGTAATTCACGCTACTCACACCGAAGTATTTCAAAAGTTCGGCAGGTGGTTGAAGATCGCCGAAACTATCGAAATAATGGACTCTATTGTTGGTTTTTTTGTACGCCACCCAATGTGTGCCAGACCCCATATCCTCATCGAGATTTACAATGACACATTCACGTAGCCATGGTCCACCCTTGGGCAATTGATTTCGCATGTAACATCCACGAAAATAGGGGATTTTCATTATTTTGGCGTATTTTAGCAAATCTGCATCGGTGAGTGATCGGTGAGGTAGCTCTACTTTACGTTTTTTGGCGCGATAAAAAGACCCATTCCCTGTTTGTACGGGTTGAGATGTAAGCCTTTGCCCAATGCTATTGTTTCAATCGTTCGATTGTGACGCTTGCTCTCTTCGAGCTCACGTTTCGCTGCTTGAGCGGCCTTGACCGCTTTGACTATGTTGGCCGCACCACCTACTAGCGCCCCTGCAGCGCTGAGACCGGCAAAGATGGGTACGAGAAACGGTAGGAAGCCACCGATTTTACGAGGTACAGGCAACACTCGAGGCGTACGCACTTTGCGCGTGCCACTTGTGACCCTCTTGACAGCTGCTCGGGCGCCCTTTAAGGCCGATGCAGCGACAGCACTTGAATCTTCGCTCTTCACCATGGCTTCTCTCGCTGCATCGATGATTTTCTTCAAGCCAACAATTTTTGCTCCCCTCTTCTTCTTAATCCCCATGCCGAATTTTCTCTTCGCTTTCATGATTCCTGCTACGGCAAGCGCGTTTGTTTTCTCCCCGATACTAGCGTCGCTGGCGCGAACTCGTTGCCAAGCTCTCTCCTGCAATATTTTATCCGCAGAATGTCTAGCTTCGAGGTTTTCACGATTTTTCGAATACGCGATATCGTGCTCCTTGCAAGCTGCATCCAACGGATTTATTCCCGGATCGCCGCGTGCAAGACGTTTAGCTAGCTTTGTGCCGGGTCCGCAATACTGATATCCAGGAAAGTGCAATTCAACGGGAAGTTTGTTGATGATACGATTGAGGAGACCTTTACCGGACTTCTTTCCTCGACGTTTGATCATGATGAAGGTTGACGCTCGACTGAAGCGGCGATAGATATAAAAGCTCGTTTTATACCAAAATTATGTCAGTCGCGACGAAGATGAAGTCCAAGACTCATGGAAAGCTGCCGGTGATAAACTTTGATGAATATACGCAAATTCGGGGAGAGGGTGGACGTCATGGTGATTTGCTGCCAAATACGATTCGCGCGGTATTCTGCGGTCCGTCAAACTGCGGAAAAACCAACGCGTTGCTCACCCTCGTGATACACCCGAATGGTCTGAGATTCGAAAACGTTTATCTCTATTCAAAGTCGTTGAAATAGCCGAAATATCAGTTACTCGAACAATTTCTCCAGCCCGTGAAGGGTCTCGAATATCATCCATTTAACGAGCATGAACAAGTGGTGCCACCGAGCGACGCACGACCAAACTCCATATTCATCTTTGACGATATAGCGTGCGAGAAACAGGACAACGTGAGAGCCTTTTTCTCCATGGGAAGGCATGAGAATGTGGACTGTTTCTATCTTTCTCAAACATACGCTCGTATTCCTAAGCATCTCGTACGCGATAATACGAATTTCATAGTTCTCTTCAAGCAGGACGACTCGAACCTTAAGCATGTGTACGATGACCATGTCAATACCGATATGTCATACACACAATTCAAAAATATATGTTGCGAATGTTGGAATTCCAGCAAGTATGGATTCCTTACAATTGACAAGGATAGTAGTATCAATGAAGGTAGGTATAGACGAGGGTTTGATTCTTTCCTCCGAGTCAATAAATAAGATGCTCTTTGTTGCAATGCAAACAGTATTGCTTGTATTGTGAAACTGACAACAGCATGAAGCGTCGACAACTTTTGCAAGAAAAAGATGTGTTGCAGCAAATCGTCAAGGCCAGTGATGCAATTAGACGAAAACATCGAATGATAAAGATGGGTAGAGATAATGCTGATCAGGCGATGCAGGATGTCTTTAAGCCGATAGTCACATCATTGGAAAAGCTCGTTAGTCACAAGACGTCACCATTGAAGAAGGAGGAGGAGGAGGAAATCAAGAATGAAACGGAAGAAAATGAGTGTGAAATTAAGAATGAGTCACCGGAAAATTCAACTTTCACAGCGGCGTATGAGCACAAAGATGATGCCTCTGATGACGATGACGATGCCGATGATGATGATGATTCACCCATTCGAGTCGATGAATTGATAAAAAAATATTTCGTATTGTTACGTATGGGTAAAAAGAAAAGTCTGGATACCACATACGGTGTGCGAATGCTTGCCAGCACCAAATTAATGATTGGCGATTCTCCGATAATTTTCGATTCTCCGCATATTCGTGTGGGGGAGAAAAGTTATGCGACAACTGTGGGATTGACGGAGCTCCTATTTAAAAAAGTGCCAAATGTCGCTTTTCTCGAACCGAACGATTTGAAAAATTATGAGAATATCATCATTGGCACGAATGCGCATAAAAAATATTACAAACCGGACGGAGCTGTGCGACGTGAAAACAGTCACAAATTCAAGATTTATATTTCGAAAATAATTCGAGCACGTACGGGTCGGGGGATGTACAAAAAGGCCAGAAAAAATATGCTATTTGACTATGTTTACTGGGACAATCCGCATGAGCTTGTAGATCGTCTTTGATTACTCCACGCATCTCAAGCGGCAGGCAACTCATCGCATTCCAATGAGATCTTATCGATTAACGAAGAATTGCGCGAGGTTGGAATTATTTATTAAGAAAAACGATCGTTTTTCCATTCGCATGTTGAACGTTGACGTGTGTGGATCTCCGCGCGCGCGCCATGAATGATGACAGAAAACTGACTCTCGTGCGAGAGCTGCATAAGCCTGCACGAAGAAATTATACTCGTCGACACGTTGATATTCGAGGTCTGGATGAAACGTGGCAAGCCGAGATCGTAGATATGTCATCGTACGCGAGGCAAAACTCGCAACATAAGATCCTCCTGACCGTCATCGATATATTCTCCAAATTCGCCTGGGCCATACCGTTGAGAAGCAAGAGCGGTAAAGATACGACGATTGCCATGAAATCTATATTCAATCAGGGTCGCATAACCAAGAACCTGCACGTCGATCGTGGAAAAGAATTTTATAATGCACAGTTTGAAGCTCTTATGAAAAGACACAATGTAAACATGTATTCAACGTATAGCAATTTGAAAGCATCAATCTGCGAGCGTTTCAATAGAACGTTAAAAAATAAAATGTGGATGCAACTCAGTCTTCGCGGAATGTACAAATGGATGGATATTCTGGATTCTCTCGTTACCGAATACAACAACACCGTGCATCGAACCATCCGGGAAAAACCGAAAAATATCAATCGCACCAATGAAAGAGAGATTCTCCATCGTATTTTCCGCCAGCGTCGATTAACGGCAAAAAAATTACAAAAATTCAAAATTGGCGTTAATGTGCGAATTAGCAAATTTAAGAATGTATTTGAGAAGGGTTATATGCCCAATTGGACAACGGAAATATTCACGATACGCAGAGTGAAAAGAACGAATCCAACGACGTACAATCTCAAGGACCATCGGAACGAATCCATCGCCGGCTGCTTCTACGAAGAGGAGCTCCAGAAAGTCAAGTATTCCGACATTTACCTCGTTGAGAAGGCGGTGAGGAAGCGTGGAAATCGAATGCTCGTCAAGTGGCTTGGTTTCGACGATACGCACAACAGTTGGATCGACAAAGGAGATTTGTGAAAAAAAAACGTTTTAATAAAAAAAGTTGTCTTCGAAAAAATGCATCACTCCCCCCCCCCTTTGAAGGAAAAATCCTCGCCTTTGGCCGTTGTCCCTTTGTCTTATCCGATATGAAGAAACAGCTCTTACGTTTACGACCAACTCATGCAACCCGATGCATATATGCTCTGAGACGCCCGTCGACGCAAGACGCCCCCCTTGACTTGATAGTCACTGTGGTGGTTCTCCTGGCCCACAATTTCATCTCTCTCTC